>CM035157.1:136933435-137538435 GCA_020205615.1 Panax quinquefolius | reverse complement strand
TAATCTTATAAATTATCTTAGAAATATATATTTTTTTAAAATAGTTCAAAATTGTTATTACCAGATTCTTATAAAATATTTTTTAACCAGATTCTTTGGGTTCCTAAGATTTCTTTTTTTTTTTTAGCTTTTTTTATCATTATGCGAGGAATATAATTAATAAACTTACGGGACCCACAATTAAAAAAATTATGTTATCAATTACATATATCATGATAAAATTATTATTATTATTATTATTATTATTATTATTATTATTATTATTATTATTATTATTATTATTATTATTATTGTATATTTGACTAGCATATTTAACTTATTTGAGTATATTGATCATTTAAAGGCAACACGTCCGTACGTCTTATTTAACTCGCAAATATAATTCTTAACTTAAACATAATAAATCATTAAATGAACAAATTCTTATAAGTAGAATGCTTGAGATCTTAAATGCATATTTTATTTCAAACATTATACATCTCGAGTAATATGGCATGTTAACGGTATTAATTCAAATGTTTATTAATGAAAACATATACTCCTTTTTTTATTATATATAACTTATAATAACGTTTTAAAAGAATTTTAATTTTTTTTCATAATATAAGACGTTTTACATATATTTAAGAGAAAAAATTCAATTATTTCATGCTCTGGGTCTAAAAATCTCATCAAAACGGAGTAATTGAGAGAGAGAAGATTAATTAATTAGTGTATGGATAGTAATAATAAATCATCAATAATTATCTAATATTAATATTAATAAAATTTCTTAATATGTGTGATTATATCTCCAACATTAAAACAAATCTTTTAACGGGAAATGAGGTAAAAGCGAAAAGTCATGAAAAATAAAACAAACACTGCTAAAGCAAGTAAAACGTTTTATATATATTGTAAGAGAACCTTGGCTCAACAGACTTTAAAAAAAAAAAAAATACTCCTACTATATATGTAATATAATACTATTATCTTATTTTTAACTATAAATCTATTGTTGATTTTGGGAAACTCATTTTTAAATTATTTCAAACTTTTTTAGAATAACAACCCATGCATAAAAAGATTAATTAGTGGCTACACAACGTGGGATAACCACCCTTATAGTTAGTTCATAATAAAAGGGTTATCCATATAATTAAAACTAGATGTGTCCCGTGCCTCCGATACTATATGGACGGTGAGATATATTTATTTTAAATTTTGGACGGCCCAAATAATTTATTAAGGTGAACGAAAAATTTAAAATCAATTGTATTTTATTAAATAGATTGGTGTTGTAACATGACACGACGGATTTATATTCTTAAGATTTTTATCGTTCCTTTAACGTTTATATAGTTTGCTAAAAATTATAGACAATATATGCATGTCAAGTCTCAAAATTGAACAATTTTGTGATGACAATTAATTACAATTTCTAAGCGAAAAATGTTTTGTGATAATTATGTTTCAATATTTTAGTCTGTGAATAATTACGATATACTCCATCCGTCCCATAATATATGACGTTTTAGAGTTGTACACAAGAATTAAGAAAATGATTGTATAGCATTAAAGATAATATTAATTGTCTATAATACATTTAAATTATCATAATTAATTACCATACTTATCTCATGCTCTCTTTCTCATCTCGTAACATTTTCTCATGAGGAATAATTTTGAAAAGATTGTAGTTAATTATTTAACAACAAATAATTTGGAGAAAATAAAAAGAGAGAATATTTCAAGTGCAAAAAAAAAAATATTTAAAGAATACTCCCTCCATTCTCCTTTTCACTCAGACGTTTTAAGTTAAAATACAAATATTAAGAAATATAATTAATATTTTTTTGATTGATTAAAATGAGTATACAATCTCAATATTACCCTTTAATTTTTTTTAAAAAGATGAAAGATAAATAATTTAGTATTTAATGTATGAATAATATAAAAATTAAGTCATTAATATTTTCTTAAAATATACGAATAACGATTAAAATAAACAAATTTCACTCTCAGAAAAACAAGTAAAATAAAAATTGAGAGAGTAATATAAAATGATGCAATGGTAAATGTCATAATTATTAGCTTAGCAAATTGTTACTAGTACAAAAAAAAAAATGTTTTTTACCAGATTTAGTGAGTAATAAATATGGTGCCGCATCACCTTTGGAAATTGGAATGGTGAAAGCTTCAAGAGAATGTTTGGCCCTGCTAGCGGGAAACCTCTGGCTAATTTTAACTTGAGCTTTCACGGTTTAGCCCTTTAAGTTTCCTAAAATTACTCCTAGCCCCGTCAACCAACCCTAATCGGTATTTTGATTAAGTAGAATTTTCTAATCAGTGATCAAGGTTGCAAGGCATTTATGAAATGGAAATATTTAGACAAACAAATTACCCATTAAAATATGCATGCAAACAAATTTGAAAGAAAAGATTTGAAGAGGAAAAATAAGTTAAAATAATGATAAGGTTATAAACAAAATTATATATCTTACGACTTTATTTATTGATATTTTTATTATTCGTTACGTTGATAACTACTATTAAACTGAACGATTGTACCCTAAATTTTGTGTGTCATGTGAGGTTTGTTTTATATTTTTTTATAATACATTCAGGAAGGAGCGAATAAATCAGATGTATCCATAAATTTAATCTTACGAAAGTTATAGTCACTTAACTTAATGGGATTAAGGAAATAACAATTCAAAAAAAAAGTCAATAAATAGCTATTGGATAGTAGCTTATTGAAATAGCAATTAAAATGCTTTATTTTTTTCCCCTTAATATAGTATAGTATAATATAATACGACTAATGCCAATTAAGTTGACTAGAATTTCCTAACCAAACTATGTAATGTCCTTAATTCGTGGTTGACTCATCATAATTTATCATAACCAATTATAGTTGGGTGTGGCATGCTCTTAATTTTTCAATGACAAAAAAATTGACTAATAATGATTCTTTTCATAGATAAAAATATACAATAGGCTCTTAAATTTATGTGGTTAGAAATTTAAAAGTTGTATATTAAAATGTACCCCTCCGTCTCTAATATAAGTGGTTTTAGAGTTGTGCAAGCAAATGATTGTATAACATTAATTATAATATCAATTGTCTATATTATTCATGTATTGAAAAAATAAAGTATTATTTATTGGACAAAAAATAATGTGAGAACCAAAGTTATATAGAATACTTGGGGTAATCTATAATTAATTAATTATTAATGGTAATAAACCCTTAATTTAGCTTTAAAGATCATTTAAATGAATAAGCCAACACAAAAATGTCAGCTACGTGTGAAATTTAATCTATAATTATGGGGGTTTTGACTAATACCATTGTCTATATTAGTAGTAATAATCATACACCAAAAAACTAGTTGTCTTGAGACTTAATTGACACTTGATTTATAACGTTGCAATCTTTCATGGCGGAGGAATTAATTTTTGAATAGATTTACAAATTTAATTCTTTCAAAATTGACGAACTTCCCTTATTTTTGTAAAGTAAAATCCTTAAATTAGAAATTAAATAATACTCCATCCGTTCCTTTTTATTAGCAGTTTAAAACAAAGATTTTTGTTTTTTTTTATTCGTCGTTTATAAATTTGAAAGAAGCATTAAATGCCTAATTTTTCATAATACTATATCATTTATGATTAAAAATTAATTTATTTATCTCTCGTCTTTCTAATAATAAATTTTATAAGGTTGATATTGAAATTTTATACTCAATTTATAGAGTAAATTAAACAAAACATTAATTGTATTTCTTAATATATGTGTCTAACATTAAAACGTCAATTAAAAAAGAACAAAACGGAGTAAAAAGAAAGATATTTTACAAACAAAATTTCAAGTAAAACTAATTTTCTATAAAGTATTCTTCACCTGAATAGAAAACGTGTTACACGTTTATATGAGATGAATTTGTATGAAAATATTAATTTTTAAAAGTAACTTTTGTTTCTAAATTTAAAAATAAATCGAGAAAACAAGATTGCATACTTTAAATTTTGTGGTATAAAATCAAGAATCGAATGTAAAATAATCAGTCTTACAATTTACAAGTTGTATTTTGTTTATAAAAATAAATAATATATATCCATTTTCTTAAAAATGTTGACTTTTTTTTTTTTTGGACTCTTAAAGTACATGTCCTTATGTACAACATTGTACAAATTACCATTTGATCATGTAGTATTTCTTTAACTAAAGTTAATTTAGGAATAGCCCGACATGTTGCCGACTTCTTATCAAATCATGTTGAGGCTACCTCTTTAACTTAACCATGGTTAGTATTTAAACCCTTGAACCACTAACAACACATGCTGTTAGAGCAGAGCAGAGCCGAGGCGAGCCAACGCCCCCACATCTTTCTCTCTCTTCTTATTCTCCCTCTATATTTCTGCCTCTAAATTTCACTCTGGTAAAAAGGGTGAGCTTTCTTGTTTATAGTTTTTCTCGTGTTATGCCGATTGTTTGAAGAAGTTTCAGATTGAACCGTCAATTTCCTGGAATGTTTTCAGTATTAGAGGTACTTTAGCTCTGCTTTATGTTTATTTTCAAGTTTCTGTTTTTAGCTTTCGTTTTGTGTTTAAACTTTTATGGGGTTTCTTGTTATTGGTATTTAACTTAGATGTACAGCTTCTGAGATTCCAAAAGCTAGAAAGTATGACCAATTGGGTAGTTGAATAAACAAAGTTAATTCTACTGTACGTGATGTTGTGGGGTTTTTTTTATTTGTATATATTTTATGTGTTGAAATTTGGATTTGTTGGCGAAAAACTGTTTTTTTTTTAAAATCTGTTTAGTGTTTAATGATTTAATTGGGTATTGAAAATTGAAGTGTTTTTTGTTTGTGGGTGTTGTTGTTTTGGATTCAGTGATGAAAATAGAAGTGAATATGGGAGGAACGATGTGGAGTGAGGAAGATAAGGCCATGGCTGCAGCTGTTTTGGGTACTCGTGCTTTTGATTACTTGATATCGAGCTCAGTTTCTGCTGAATGCTCGTTAATGGCGGTCGGGAATGATGAGAATTTGCAAAATAAGCTTTCAGATCTTGTGGACTGCCCCAATTTTTCGAATTTTAGCTGGAATTATGCCATTTTCTGGCAAATTTCGCGGTCTAAGTCGGGTGATTTGGTTCTAGGATGGGGAGATGGTTCTTGTAGGGAGCTAAGGGAGGGGGAGGAATCTGAAGTTTCCCAAATTCTCAATCTTCGGTTTGAAGATGAGAACCAACAGAGGATGAGGAAGAGGGTGCTTCAGAAATTGCATTCATTGTTTGGTGGATCAGATGAGGAGTGTTATGCTTTTGGTTTGGATAGGGTTACTGATACAGAAATGTTTTTCCTTGTCTCCATGTATTTTTCGTTCCCTCGAGGAGAAGGTGCCCCTGGAAAGTGTTTTGGATCGGGGAAACATGTGTGGCTTTCAGACGCATTGAAATCATCCACTGATTACTGTTTCAGGTCTTTCCTTGCAAAATCTGCGGGTATCCAAACCTTTGTTTTGATTCCAACTGATGTTGGGGTAGTTGAATTGGGATCTATGAGATCGATACCTGAAAGCTTAGAGCTTGTGCAGTCAATTACTTGTTCATTTTCATCATTTTTGTCAGTTAGTAAGCCCAAGCTAATGGCAGCTGCTCCAGTGGTCAGCGAAGATGGAAATACCCAGTTCTCAAATTTGGATGTTGTGGAGGGACCAAGGATCACAAAGATTTTTGGGCAGGATTTTAACTCAACCCGTTCCCAGTTTAGGGAAAAACTTGCAGTTAGGAAAGCAGAGGAGAGGCCATGGGATGCATGCTCAAATGGGAACAGGTCTCCATTCCCGAATGCTAGAAATGGCCTTAATGGCTCAAATTGGGCACAATTCAACAATGTGAAGCAGGGGAACACAGTAGAAACCTACAGCCCTCAGACTCCAGCAAACAATCTACATGAGCTTCTCAACGGGGGTGCTCGTGAAGAGTTTCGTTTCAACAATTTCAAAACTCAAAAGCCAGCTCAGATGCAAATAGATTTTACAGGGGCCATGACAAGGCCAGCAGTGATTTCCCGGCCAGTGAGTGGTGAGTCTGAGCATTCAGATGTTGAGGTTGCATGCAAGGACGGCCAGATGGGCTTATTAGCTGATGCCAAGAGACCTCGGAAGCGGGGGAGAAAACCTGCCAATGGAAGAGAAGAGCCCCTAAATCATGTAGAGGCAGAGAGGCAAAGGCGTGAGAAGCTGAACCAGCGCTTTTATGCATTACGAGCTGTTGTGCCAAATATCTCCAAGATGGACAAAGCTTCCCTTTTGGGGGATGCCATTGCTTACATAACTGAACTGCAAAAGAAGGTCAAGGACTTGGAATCAGGGAGGGAAAAGATTGGTAGCACTTCAAGAGAAGCATCATCTTCGGACGCTAATCCAAATTCAGAATATAAAAACCAAGTTTCTAACATTGAAGTCGAAGCAGCAGCACATGATGAAGTTACTGTTAGGGTGACCTGCCCTCTAGATTCCCACCCTGTATCCCGAGTCATCGAAGCATTCAGAGAGGCACAGGTCACTGTTACCGAGTCAAAGCTCACCGCAGGGAATGACACGGTGTTTCACACATTCGTCATCAAATCTGAAGGGCCAGAACAGCTGACAAAGGAAAAGTTGGTTGCAGCATTTTCTCGTGAAGCCAGCTCCTTGCAACCATTATCATCAGTTGGGTAGGTAATAAATGATATGCATATTTGACTTTAGTTTGCAGGCATAGCATGTACTAGTAGAGAAGATTCAAATGCATTTTCAGAGATTTTGATATACAGCAGTGTAGCTAGAAGAACAATCTTCTATGTTGTTTATAGTATACATATCTGTCATAAGGAAATCTTTTTTTGCAAGATCAATTAAATTTTCTTAAAGCTTTATCTGCCTCTTATCATTGCCTTTTGAAGCTGTCAGATTTTGTCTAAATGCTCCATTGAGATCTAATTCCTCAGTGTTTGTTTTTGGATAAATACTGGAGTACTCCATAATTAAAGATTAGTTGAGCTATTGCTAAATCTGTTTAGGCTCTCTCTTCATTTGAATATTAATATGTTCAAGGTATATGTCTAAATTTTCCTTTCCGTTGTGCATTTAATTCACTGTTGATTTAGCCTTTTTTTTAGTTGTTTCTTGTTTCATATGAATTGGTTTTATTGACTCTGACAAATACATGAAACCAAATAAGTGAAAAATGCAAAGATTCTTGTGAAACAAAGCGACAACCATTACATTTCTAAACAGTACTCCGTCCATCCGTTTCTTAATATAAGTCGTTTTAGATGAGTCCATCCGTTTCTTAATATAAGTCGTTTTAGATGAGTCGTTTTAGAGTTGTGCATAAGTATTAAAAAAATGATTATATAGTAGTAAATATAATATTAATTATCTATATTGTCCTTATATTGAAAAAAAAATATTATTTATTGAATAAAAAATAATAAAAGAACCAATATTATATTTATTACTTGAAATAATATTAAAAATTAAATAATTAATGTTTCAAATAATTTATATTAAAGACGGGAGAGTAATATTAAAGCATGCTGAGATAGTTGGATGCAAGTCGTAAAGGAAATTGATTAGATGTTTAATTAGATTGTTGATCATCCAACCCTTTAGGACAAATAGGGGGGCCTGAAGATTTCCATATATAGAAGAAATCAAACCAGAAGTTATCGGTATACAGAAGAAAGATTCCAATATGATATGTATATGGTAATTGTTAAATCCATAATATTTTTTGTTATTTTCACAATAAAAATATCGCTGTAGATATATAGCGACGGTGAAAATCGTCGCTATAGGATCTATAGCGACATTTTTATTGTGAAAATAACATTTTATGTTGTGGATTTAACAATTCTTTATGTATATCCATATACTACCCTCCCTCGTTTCTAAAATATTATCGATTTAGAAGAAAAATTTTATTCTAATTTATTTGTTGTTTACAACTTTTTAGAAGAATATATTATTTACTTTCATATATCACCCCTACTTTTTTTTATTGTCCCAAGAAATTCTCTCTCTTATATTAATAATATAATTTTTAACTTCTCATACAGAGATAGTGATGAAATTTTAAATGTTAAATGATAAGTAGTATTAAATGACTTTCTTAATTTATGTATAAAAATTTTAAACAATAATCTTATAGGGACAGAGATAGTAGTATCTATAGTGGATGGATAAACGCTTAAAACGGATCTGGTTAGCATTTTTAGATAAGTTGGTCAATTGACCAATAGAATACTGACACACATAAAATTTCGTCTGTGTGTCAATATTCTATTGATCAATTGACTGACTTATCCAAAAATAAATTTTATTCTAACCACTTTCGCTTAAAACATGTGACCAAAATGGGGACCAGAACCCACAAACTCTTTTATCTGCTTTAGCTTTAACTTTAACTTTATTGTGCTGCCCCATCTATCGCTTATTAATTGTTTTGTCTCTCTTTTCTGTTCACTCTCTTTCTTCCTTTATTGTTGTTGTTGCATAAGGCAATGAGATAGTACATGACTACATGTGTTGCATGTGCTATTTTTTTTTGTTTTTCTCAAAATTTAAACATATTTTAAAATTTTATTTAAGTAAAAATAATTATTTTTAAACATAATTTATTTAACTTGTAAATGTAAAGCACAAATATGATACCATGAGTTTGATACATTTAAAAATAAAAATGTACTAAATACTACGGCCACAAAAACTACGGTTTGAGAGAGAGAGAAGAAGCTACTCTTCTCTTTTGCATGATCCATGCAGTGGGTCGGTGGTTGGGGACTAAAATATGATGCAGCACGAGTTCAATTGTTGGGAAGCGGTTAGTATGAAATTTATTTTGAGGTAAGTTGGTGAATTACTGATATACAAACGAGATTTTATGTGTTAATATTCTATTGGTCATTTGATTAACTTATCAAAAAAAATAACTGTCATGCTAACCGGATCTCAATTGTTGGTACTATTATTATTATTATTATTATTATTATTATGTGATGTGCAGCAGTGCTCTGCTCTCAGTCAGGTGTGTTTGATCAAACTTAAAGTTGTTTTTGCCCAAACTCCATCCGCTAGATCCCCTTCACTTTATTCTAAATTCAGGTTTGGGACATCACGTCATGGTTGACCATAATTTTTTTTTTAATTTATTATTATTATATTTCACAAATAAACATATGTTAAACACTAATTTTAAAAATCAAGTCATATAATTTACAAAAAATAATAAATAATAATAATAAAAAAAAGCAATGCTATTTGTGATGATCTAAATTGGGCAAAAGAGGGAGCTAAAGTGGGGACACCAATTAAAGTTGCTTTAACGTACAAATCATGCCTACATTAAAACACACAAAACACACGCATAGCATAATATAGTTAATTTTCATAGTATAGTCAAGTCCAACCATGGGGTTAGGTGTTATCAGTTATGTTACAAGTATTGGTTGGTCAGTAATTTATAAATGCAGCAAAAAGTAGTTGTCAACACGCTTCCTTTTTGCCTTTTTCTTTTTCCTTTTCCTTTCACTTGTTGTTGCGGATTAACGCCAAGATTCGTTCACGCACATAAAAATTTTAAGGATAATTTTAGTATGTGTGAGAATAAATACAGACTATAAATAGATTAACAATGCAGACTTAATACAGATTAAAATATAATCTTATATTTATAATAATCGCAGTTCATTAAACGCCATGTCTTTGAATTGAAATAAGATAAAAATGAATCTTAAAAAATCGATTATTATTCCAACTCTTTCCTTGGAAATTAAGAATTAAATATAAAAAATATTCTTCCACGTTGCCCCATGGCCACCGACTCATCCGAAGCCAATTAATCATGCCCCACCATTGTGTTTGATATTTCGTCAACACGCTTGTTCCTTTGCTTAGAGAATTCAAGAAAAGGACTTTGCAATTTCATAGTACTAAATTAATCAAGGGGGGGAATGAATGATGGACTGAGAGGATATAGATATAGAATTATAGATATAGATATAGTTTGTGGTATTTTAAAGTCTAAACACGTTAAAAAAATATTTTATTTTAAACATAACTTGCTTAAACACCAACCAACTTTTAGCTCAAACGCAATACACTAAAAACAGTAACTAAACAAACTCCGGTAGGAATATGGTAAGCAACTTGTGACTGATCAAAACTACTCTACCATGTTAACTTCTGTACTTACAGGTACAACGTAATTATCGTTTCCGTTGGTATGTTTGGCAAACTTTCTTAACGGACAATTCTTAGCAATGTGTCCCTCCTTCCCGCAGGTGTAGCATAGCCTTTTCATTTCTTTCTTCTTCTAACCAACATTATTTTCGAGCTTCGAATCTACCCTACGAGCATTCTTACTTGACTCGGAATTTCTGTAGCGATTTCGGGACTCTTCCTCGACCCTTAAAGTATACATCAACTTGTTCATAGGTAAAAACTCCTCTTGCATCAACTTCACTCGGCATTCTTTCCAAGATGGTGGAAGCTTGGAAACAATGGCACTAACATGAAAATCCTCAACAATCCACATTCCAGACGCAATTATAGAATCTAAAATATAGTGAAACTCTTGGACTTGTTCAACAACTGATACTCCATCAACCATCTGAAATTGTATATATTTGTTGACTTGAGATCTCTTTGTTCCGAAACCTTCATTAAAAGAAATTTTAACTTCTTCCCATAGCTCTTTAGCGTTAAGCACCTTCCTTGAGTATTGGTCGAAAAGATGGTCAGACAAAGAGTTCAAGATGTTGCGACGACAAAGATAATCATCGTCAATCCACTTTCTTGCAGCAGCCTTTGCTTGAACAGTTTTCTCAGAACTTGCTTCCTCATGCAGGGGAATGCTTGGACATGGCTCAGTGAGCACGTATGCAATATTCAATTGGTTCAGGAAAAAATACATCTGATACATCCAGCAATTGTAGTTTCTTCCATTAAGACAGCTAGGTTCAATAGGAACTAGTCCTTGAGGAGGAAAGGCGGTAGGTGAATCATGCTGAACTTGCGAGTGTGGAGCAACATCAGGCACTGAACTAGGCATATCTGTCTGCGTTTGTTGTCTATCAATGGGAATCAGTTCTCCGGGAGCAAAGGCAGTTGTTGAATTAGACATACCTGCTTCAGTTTGTTTTCTTTCAATTGAACATTCAACTCGAGAGGCAAATGCAGCGACTGTATTAGATTTATTTGCCTCAATTGGTTTTCCAACATCATTGGATTTTCTGTAGATTGATTGAAAAAGAAAACAAGTCGATACATACTTTAACTAAAATAAAAGCTAAAAAAGATTTCAGTTTGCTCACACTAATGTCAATAATCAAGATCAAGCAGGTCAAAACCTTTTGATCCCCTCGTAACAAGTTCAGGTTAGTTTCAAGAGAAGATCATAATGTGAAAAACAGTAATGTACCTTCTCTGTGATTCCATCTTCACAATGGCTTCTTCTATAGCAGGGACATTATTTCTAAATGCTGCCCATTGGTCGGCTGTTAAGCAAATCGCTGGGTATACAACAGCAAGATCACAGAGTTAGAATAAAAAAGAAAAAAACAGACTAGGGAGATTGAAAGGACAGTGGGGATAGAGAAGAGGAACCTTTTGATGCAAATTAATAAAAAAGTAAAACCTAAATGTGTAATTATGCAACAAATGAATATTGGTTTATTGTGTATGTATGCAAGTGGTTGCATCCAATTTAACTATGTCTGCACTTGTATTTCTGCATATGCCACACCAATGAAGCTGTCAAAACTTGCCTCACAGTTCAGTAACCTTACGCTCTGCATTCCTTAGAGGTCCCAAAGCCATCCCACAAGACATCTTTCCTTGTAAATATTGACAATCTGCAATGCCCATCTGTCAAAATATAAACCCAACACCAGAGGGCCTCGCCACTACTAGCTAAACTCGTGCACCACTTGTCGCTAAAGTCAGGTCACTCACTCAACTCAACTAGTTAAAGGAATAAGCAAGATAGCTGAAAGCTCCAAAAGGACTCCAAATGATCACCAGCAGCACATCGTAATAATTGAACCCCTCGTATGGTCGTACTACGAGGCTCATTGCTATCATGACAGGGACCCCATGCACGGAAGGTGTAGTAGTCTTATCTGCCTCCATCAGAGGAGCGCTTACGGCTTCTTGAGAACAATGATGAGCCACAAAAGCTCCGTCTTTGCCCCAAAGATGATTTGATCAACAGAAATTTCGATGAGGTCTAAAGAAAAGATTATGGTGCTGAAGAAGGAAAGCACAACTTCAGCGCCTCTATGAAGACTAACAAGCGTCCTTTCACTCGGGAGATATGTATACCGTAAATATTTAAAGTTTTAAGATGAATCAAAAGTAATGAACTTTTAATCCATTCGACCACTATAAGGCCTTCAATTCATCCGCACTGCTGCACTGGGGTCCCCAATTTAATCATGTACCAAGTCTTCTCAGTGACCAGAAAGAAGGTTTCTAAAAGGTACTGTTGTCTTCAGTCAGCCAGGAACTTAACACCACTACGTCAGCCACTTCATCCGTAACACGAGGCTAAGAAAACTTCTGCAAATATAATGGTAAGAAAGGATATTGTATATAAAAAAAAAATATCTGATTAACTAAAATTCTGAAGTCCTTGATAAGGATGCCAGTGTTGATACGTTTTTCACTTTATGACAGTTGTGCGGAAATCTAAGCTCAGCTACTCATTGGCAAATCCATAGAGTAATCCTTGCAAATCTATGGGTGCAAAGCCCATCAATGAAAACAAAACCATGTCCTCATATCAAGAATCAATAGAAGTCCAGTCTAATAAAAAGTGAAGGGTCCAAGACATCAAAACCAAGGATCTTAAGTGCAGTTAAAGTCCGAAGAAAGATACTCAAGAAGTAAGAAAAGACCAATAGAGGTTTAAAGAAATATACCCTTCTTGATACCTCGAGTAACCAGATTCAATGAGGATCAAGATTCAATGGCCAAGTTAATGTTCAATGCCTGGCAAAACCGGAAGCTAACAACAAGAAAGAGAAACAAAAACAAATTTTCAATTCCACCACGACAAGTTCTTTTGTAGTAGAAAAAGAAGTTTTATTAGCAGCAAGCGAAAATAATATCTAGTGTGATGCACAGATACTTTATCCACAGGTTCGGCCAAATTTTTAAATATTTATGTTAACAAGCCAAAACCAAGGCACTAGCCTAAACGAGCCAAGCTTAATCCTAAATGCTCCTAGTACATTAGGAGCAGTTTTCGCAATGTAAACCCCACAAGGAACAATGTAATAATAAGTTTGCTCCTACATTTGCTAAAAAGTAATGAAATCAAGATGGATGAATTTGTAGACAAGTTTTACTATACGAAGGTCAGTTATTCTAAACATGGTTGATAATACTGCAAAGTGCAAACAACCAACAGATAGAAGATGCTTAATAACAACACATAGTTGGTAAAAGCTTGAATTTATCACCTGTTGCAGAACTATATTGCTTTCCATCTTTTTTGTAGCAATCTCTAAATGACACCAAAGCCTTTTCTCCGGAATTCTGAACTGACACACTCCTTTTATTCGATAACTATATAAAAAAAGAAACAAAGCAAAAAAACTACAGCGCTTAGTGCAATGAAACTTAATTATCCTACAAAATTTACTAACCAAATGAATAATTTTGCCTCATATGCTTTTCATTCAAAAAAGATCTAGTTTATCTTGAATTGGCATGGTCCTCTACTACTTAACCAAATATTCGAGCGGAGTACTATCATTAATCTTTAACTGAACGAATACACAATACATAAATCTTTTCTTTTAAAAAAACACACACATGTAAACATCTAGGACGTAAATCAAATAAGTAAGACTTTGTTGGTTTGTGAGAAAATGAATTACAGAAATACTATCACCATTATCAATAAGCAGTCACTATGTACACCGCTTATTTCTTTGGGGAAGGGAAAATAAAAAATAAAAATTAGACCTTAGTATAACTACAAAAGTAAGTTTAACAAACAAAATTCCCGGCATTGATCAAGCATAAACAACAGAAAACTTAAAGCTAGAGTATTTCAATATTCCTACACTTAATCAGCAAACAAACATATAAAACAACATAATCAAGGCTCTGTTTGGTTTTTAACAAAACTGGATGACAAAGAAACAAATTAGTAGAGAAATTTCAATTGTTTTACTGAAAGTTTAAACATAACCTTAATAAAACTGAGTAAATAAGTTTAACTAGAATATTTCTAGCTCATACATACATAAAATATAAACAACAGGAAACTACTGTATCAATATTCAGCAACCAAATATTGAGCCTCAAATAGTATTAAAAATACAAAATTCGTTATTTGAACATCTAATAAATAGGATTTCAAAAAGTAAGTAGAAACAAAGTGAAAAAGAAGGGAGTTTAACGTTCTTAACTGACCTTGCAAATGATTCTGTCAATATTTTCACGATTCACTTGAGGATTAAAATTGGATTTTGGAGTTGGGTCGGGTTGTTCTTGCACATCTTTTTTGGTTTCTTCCACTGGTAACGATAGCAAATACGAATCCACGGCTTGCTGGACGAGGCGGCTGCGGTCGAGGTCGGAGAAGTCGATGTTAAGCTGCTCGGAGAGCTTAATTCGGACATTGTACAGGGTGATCTTTTCGAGGTCGGCGGTTTTAAGGATTTCAACTACTGTCTCTTCGATTTTCCGGCGGTGGGGTTCTGGTTCTGGTTCTGGTTCTGGTTCCATCTCGAACAGGGTACTACTGGGTAGTGGTTGATTTTGAGAAGGTAACAAAGTAGTATAAAGTTGTGGCAAAATACGATATGAATTAAGTACTAATTATGAACAAAACCAAATAAATAAATAAATAATTGGAACGAATGGAGTTAGTTAAATGATGGGAAAAACAAAAAAGAAGATTCCACCGAGAATTGAACTCGGATTACTAGATTCAGAGTCTAATGTCCTAACCGCTAGACCATGGAACCAGTCTTGGATTGACGAGCATTTTGTTAGAACCTTGTCAATTTTCTTCTGGGCTACCTAAATTCACCCAAATACAAGAATCATGACTCTAAATCATCTCAAAGAAACTAAACTGCATGTCAAGATCATGGTATAGCTAATTCATTCTTAACTCTAAAATTAGCCAAGTTCATGAGAATATTGTGATTTACTTTCACTTTTTATGTACTAGCAGAATCCATCTCATCGTTTCTAAAAGCTCTGTTAAAATTAATTAAGGTGATGGATTTCACCCTCCTCCTACTTTCAATCCTTCTCTTTGCAGCTTTCATTGCCAAGATCACTTCCTTACGGCTCACAAAAAAGTCCAAGTCCCAGCAGCTCCCCCCCGGTCCAAAAAGATGGCCCATTGTTGGTAACCTTCTTCAGTTGGGCCAACTACCCCACAGGGACCTAGCCTCCTTTTGTGAGAAATATGGGCCATTGGTCTACCTCCGTCTCGGCAGCGTTGATGCCATCACCACTAATGATCCCGACATCATTCGTGAAATACTTGTTCGACAAGATGAAGTTTTCGCCTCACGGCCACGGACCCTGGCTGCGGTTCATTCAGCCTACGGGTGCGGTGATGTTGCGTTGGCTCCGTTGGGCCCCAAGTGGAAACGAATGAGGAGGATTTGCATGGAGCACCTACTAACAACCAAGAGGCTTGAGTCGTTTTCCATGCATCGGGCCGAAGAGGCCCAACATCTTGTTCAGGATGTATGGGCCAGGGCCCGATCCGGAAAGGTGGTGAACTTGAGGGAAGTTTTGGGTGCATTTTCAATGAATAATGTGACTAGAATGTTGCTTGGAAAACAGTATTTTGGGGCTGGATCAGGAGGAGGGCCGGAAGAAGCTATGGATTTCATGCACATAACTCATGAGCTATTTTGGCTGTTGGGGTTGATATATTTAGGTGATTATGTACCATTTTGGAGATGGGTGGATCCTTATGGGTGTGAGAAGAAAATGAGGGAAGTGGAGAAAAGGGTGGATAATTTTCACATGAAGATCATTGAAGAACATAGAAAGAGAAAATTAGAAAGTGAAGGGAAGAGGAGAGATGATGGAGATATGGACTTTGTTGATGTTTTATTATCTTTGCCGGGAGAAGATGGGAAAAAGCACATGGATGATGTAGAAATCAAAGCTCTAATTCAGGTAACTTAATTGTTTCTTTATTACAATACTACTTTTCATTTTCCAAATATCCTCTCAATTAATAATCAATCTCTAGCAATGCTAGAATATCAATAATAATATCAAAATTACAACTATGACTCAAATCCTTAAGCTTGTTGGCGCATCTATTTTCTTCTCGTCTAGTGAATATAAGTTTTGTATTCCAAGGCTTCCTTAAAAGTTGACCGCATTCCATGATCAAACTTTCATCTGGGTGGTCTAGATCTCTCCTTTATGAGTTTGACAGCGGTGCTAGAATCAATTTTCACTTCTATGTTAGGAATTCTCATGTCCCAAACAAATATGAGACCATCTCGGATGGCCCAAATTTCTACGGTCAAGAAAGAACAAATGCCTATTTTTCCAACCCCCTCTAACATTTCAAATGAGACCACCAATGGCAAGGCAACGTGAGGAAGGATTTTGCTTTAGACTAGCATCCGTATTAAGCTTTAACCAGCCCACAAGAGGCCTTTTCCAACAAACAAAGGGTTGCAAGGACACATTTCTTTTTGAGCCAACCTTAGGAAAAAGCTTGTTCGAGGTTAGAAAGTAGGGTGCAAATGGAAAAGTACCCTCCCTCTCCATTGCTCTCTCTCTCACACACATACATATATATATATATATATATATATATATATATATATATAAAACACATTTAACGACATAATTATTAATTTTAACGACACTTTCAGCAACAATAATTATTTAGGATGAATTTTATTGCTAAATAAAATGCATGCATTATTGTTATTAATGTTTTTGTAGGATATGATAGCTGCGGCTACTGATACTTCAGCTGTGACCAATGAATGGGCAATGGCCGAAGTTATCAAGCATCCACGTGTCCTACTCAAGATTCAAGAAGAGCTGGATTTTGTTGTGGGCCCTAATCGGATGGTTTCCGAAGCTGACCTAGGCCACTTAAATTACCTACGTTGCGTTGTACGTGAAACTTTTCGCATGCATCCGGCCGGACCGTTTCTCATCCCTCACGAGTCAACACGCGCCACCAAAATCAACGGCTATTATATCCCGGCCAAGACACGTGTGTTCATCAACACGCACGGTCTTGGTCGTAACACCGAGATATGGGATAACATTGATGAATTCCGACCGGAGAGGCATTTGCCGGGTGATGGAAGCCGAGTGGAGATAAGCCATAATGGCGATTTCAAGATATTGCCTTTTAGCGCAGGCAAAAGGAAATGCCCGGGTGCACCTCTTGGAGTGACGCTTGTGCTCATGGCCTTGGCTCGGCTCTTCCATTGCTTTGATTGGAGTCCAGCTGATGGAATAAGGCATGAAGACATTGATACAAGGGAGGTTTATGGTATGACAATGCCAAAGGCTGAGCCGTTCAGGGCAATTGCTAAGCCACGCTTGCCTACTCATATGTACCACTCATGAGTCAGGCCCGGCCCGACTATATTTGATGATATAAATGGCATTGTTTGTACTTTTTCTTTTTCTTTTTTTTTTTTATAAAAAAAAACATGCTTCGAGTATAAATAATTTGGTAATAAATATTAATATGATTGGCAAAAAATGTAGGAATATGTGTGCATGTTTTTTTAGAAAATGTTGTTTAGTTTAATTCAATAGAAAACCAATTTTTAATTGATTGAGAACATGAAACTTCATGTATGTTTTGTAGGTTAGGTAGAAATGTAGAGGAACGTTAAAATTAGACATGAGTGTATTTGAATTTTATTTATTTGTATTTTTATTCAATTACGAATAAAATTAAAATTAAGTAAAATTTAAATATACCCGTATCTAATTTTGATGTTAGAGTTTTTGAAGTTAGAGAGAAAATGAGAGTTGGATTAGGTAGACATGAATTTTTGGTTGATTATATTATGATATCAATGAATTAATTATTCTTAAAGTTTATTTAAATACTACTAATAGTACTAGTACATTAAAGATTGCGGTGTTAAGTTGCAAGTTGCGGCGAAATTGAAGGGAAAATTGATTGGGCAGGCATAGGCATAGGCATAGGCTTGGGTGGTAAGACAAAGTTAACATTACTACACTCATTAGGCACCGCCAGCGAAAGATTGCCAAGGCACCGCACCACTCGTGACTTGTGAAATCATGCTCAAACTTTTATAAACATAAATTATACTCTCTCGGTTCCATATTAAGTATTGTTAGTACATAAAATACACATATTAAGAATATCATTACTTTATAATTAATAAAGGTCCCAAATTTCATATTTATCCCTTATGTGTTGGTAGTCTCTCTCCTCCAATTTAGGTATTGTGTTTTTATGAAAATAAATTTACTTGGAAAGTGTTGCACTTGAAAAGAGAGATTTAAGGGTAAATCAGAAAAATATGAAAAAATTTTTACTAAAAATATGCAAACGACACTTAATTAAGAATTAATTTTTTTTCTCTAAAACGACACTTAATATGGAACCGAACCGAGGGAGTAGTAATATTGATTTTCTGAGGTTAAAGTAAGACAAAGTTCATTTAATTTTAATTAAATGATGGTGTTATTAAAAAAGTAAAGTTAAAAATAAGTAGTGTTAAAAAGAAAGAAGTTTACAAAAATTAGGACGAATAAACTTGCGAATATAAGGTACTCCATGTACGTACAACAACACTACACGATAAAGCATGTACGGACAGCTATCACATGGAAAATTTGGACGAACTCGAATGACAGGGGCCCTCCGCATGTTACGTTGAAAATCGCAAAGAATAACTCTTGGCAGACATGAATACTAGACAGGAAAATCACATGAATATTTTAGGTTTAATTTGGATACATATATAAAAATAGGATTATACAGTCTACATCTAAAATATTATATTTTATAAAAATTTCTGTTAGAATAAATACTATACATTTTTTAAGTCATAAAAAAAAAAAAAAAAAACTGCACCGGTCCAATTTTTCTGTCTAGTAATCCTGTCTGTGTAGCAAGACTTGAAAAATGATACTCCCTACTTGTAGTAGTATATGACAAAAATTATTAATTATAAATTTATTTTATTTTAAATTATTACTACTATAAATGATATTAATTTTAAAATTTAACGTATTGTAATTTAACCTCAAAAGTACTCAAATTATATTTTTAATTTTAAAATGGATAAAATATATATTACAATTTTGTATAATTATATTCAATTTGGTGCACAATATAATTCTAATTCATCATAAAATTTTAACAATACAACATAATTTTATTAAAATTTTAAGAAAATAATTTATATATTAACAAATTTTTTCATGAACAACTTAAATTGTGACTAACGTAAAATTCTGAAATAAGATTGAAAAAATTACTACTGCCTTTTTATCAATCCTTTTTTAGGAGTATCATTTATGTCGGCTCATATAAATTTGTTATCCTATACTCCCTCCCTAATTTTTTACTCGCCATTTTAAAAAAAAAGTTTTGTTTTTTTTTTATTTCTCATAAAGAATTAAAAATCTCAAAGTTCAGGATCCAAAGAAGATGTCTCTCTCTCTCTCTATATATAATGACCAGATGATGAACGTTAGAATGTTCTGGAGCTTTCTCGCAATTCACGCAAAGATCAAAGAGAGACACCCGTCCAAAATGCAGTGGAAACATTGGCAACTCTCGGGAACACAACATAAATAGCTTCAAGGAGGCTGGGACCACCGTAGTTTTTGGAAAGCCAAAACCACTTAAGGCGAGGCGTGGATAAAGCAGATCCGCAAGATATTTGATGTCTTGGGATGCTCCGAGGAGAAAAAGTTCTCTTTACCACCTTCATGTGGCACAAGGCAAGTAGGTAGATTAGTGGTGGGAATGCAAAAACGATGTTGAAAGTAAATGCCCAATCATGTTTGACGATAAAGATATACTTTGTAATAATCTTATTCATTTATTAATAAAAAGTATTAATTTATTAAAGGCTTTTAATTATCTGCGCATGATGTCGTTTTATAATATGTGATAAACTCATAATTTTAAGCAATGCTTTTAGAATAATGATGATGATCATTCTAATGAGATCTAAATTCTTAGAAGTTTTAAAACTAAAATAGTTCCCAATCATTGGATTACTAAATCGGGGATTAGTGAATCCAGATAGATCACATACATACGTCTTTGCTTCATTGGATGAGGATGATCGATCTCACGATCATTTGTGTGGAGACACTAAAGCAAGTATGTATGTGCTTATTAGAGAATAAGTTCATCGAACGTGGCTCGCTAAGGAATACCTAATGGAGTTTTACATTTCGTCAATAGAATTCTCAGTAGTGATAGTAAGACAAGTGATCCTTGGACTTGAGATCATCATAGTAGATTGCAGTATGATGAGTTATACTTTGACTTATTCCTTAAGACCCTTAGGGTATATCAAAGGTATGCTTGGGTATAATAAGTTGTATATGGAGATAATGTATGATCAATAAAGAATCTACCACTTATTAAAAGAAGAGAAATGTCCATGTGATTCGATAAATGACAAACCAAAGAGTCCTCGATTAAGGTAAAATGAAATTAGAAAGGAGTTTCTAATTTGCATTATTCGAGTTGTGCATTTAAGGATCGAAATACATATAATTAAATAAAATAAGACTTCGACAAGAATTCCATGTCTTATATTTAATTGGGACATCAGATGGTGGAAGGATTGAATCAGATTAAGAACTATTTACTCAAAGGTTCTTTTTATGATTAATGTTAAAATTATATTATCCGAAAAGTCGTTGATCGCTAGAGGAGGCTTATCCCTATTGTAGAATAAATATTATTTATTTAAATAAATTAATTGTTTAATTTATTTATTTAAATAAGATTAGAATTGTTCTAATTGATTTATTCACAACCGGGTTTAATATGGAGAACCTAAAGGGTCACACCATAAAAGGAAGAATAATTATTTAAGAAGTTAATGGCATAATCGTAATATATATGTTATGTATATTTAATTTAATCTATGGTGATAGAATAAATTAAATAGCTTAATATTTATTATTTAATATTTTAGAAATATTAAATATAAATTAATAAGAGGAGTCTTATTAATATTATTACAATTATTATTATTATTTTAATTTCTAAAAGAGTTTAGAAATTAATTTAATATAAGTACTTTCATTTATTCCTAATAGAATTGGGAGGAAAATTAGTTAAAGGAGTTTAATTAATTATCCCTAATAAGATTAGGAGCCCATTTAATTAAAAGAGTTTAATTAAATAATACCTTATTTTTATTAAATAAGGTACCGATATCTTTTATAAGATGAGTCTTATATCGTATATCAAATGATACGCAATAATTCCAATAGTTGAGAGACGCGCCTTTTTCTATGTAGATAGAAAAACTAGGGTTTAGCCAACCACCCTTCTTCTTGAAAATTCTTTTCCTCGTGGATCACCTCAGAGGCCAAACATTTGGGTGGCTAACGCCGATCAAAGGAAGGAACCAAACCCGATGGATTCAAGTTGAACGCGAAAAGGATTGGAGGTGAACTCAGACCGAGGAAGCTCGGATCTTCAAGGGTATGATTTTTTTTATTCATCTTTTTCGCTTAATTAATAATTGTGCATAAAGGGTGATCCGTATATGGTTTGTAATTTTTTTAAACTCGATTTTACACGCTTCCGCTATTTTTTATAATTTGATCAAGTTCTTGAATATTACAAACCTAATAAATGGCATCGAGCCAAACCTTTATACAAATTATTAATTATTTTAATTTGATATGTATGTTGATATGTGTTTAAGAACAATTTAATTGGGCATAATTTTATTGTATAAAATTTATTAAAAAAAATTAAAAAATAAATAAATAAATAAAAATAATTATCTTTGCCGAAAATTGTTTTCGGAAAATATTTTTTTTTACTTGAGTCCGTGGGTGACTTTAGTTTTCAAAAGCTAATCCTGAAATATAATTTATGTTAGTGGATCAGGATCATCATTTGAAAATTTTACTCCTGAAAACTTGTTTTAAAATCGTGTTCCGTAATTCACATGATAGTTTTATAATATGTGATGATAATTCTGAGGTTCGTGACTTTCACGTGCTTCGACTTTCACGTGCTTTAGTTCATGTTATATTATAATATATTTATATATTTCATATTTTATTTATATATATATATATAATATATATATATATATATATATATATATATATATATATATTAATAATTTTATAATTAAAATAAAAGTTTATTTTAATTTTAAAATAAAAGTTTATTTTAATCTTAAAATAAAAGGTTTATTTTAATTTTAAAATTAAATTTCATGCTAACTAATTAGAGTTGGAATTGAATTCCATGATAACTAATTGGAGTTGAAATTGGATTCCATATTTTTCCTTAAAATAAAGGAGTTTATTTTTTGAATAGGAAAATGAATCCATCTTTCCTTAAATAAAATAGTTTATTTAGATATGAAATAAGATTTCATATTATTCAAAATAAAAGAGTTTATTTGTGAATAGGAAGATAATTCATGTTTCCTTAAATAAAGGAGTTTATTTAAATATGAAATAAGATTTCATATTATTCAAAATAAAAGGAGTTTATTTGTGAATAGGAAAGATAATCCGTGTTTCCTTTAATAATTTTTTTTATTACATGGAATCGATTCCATAATTAATTAAAATAAAGGAGTTTATTTGATTAAAGATTTTGATTAAAATAAAATAGTTTATTTTATTCAAAATTGGATAAATTAAAATAAAATAATTTTATTTTGATTTAAATTTGATTAAAATAAAGGAGTTTATTTTGATTCAAAAATAGATTTTATACTAACTAAATTTGCCCATTAAATGATATCAATATATATATTAAATGTTTATTATTCATAAGATGAATATTATTTATCGATGCATATGGTGATGTGTATGATAATAAATGGGATTGATTATGGACTATCGAACCAATGTGATTGGATTTTATTTTAGTTGGATGCATGAATGTATGGGTTTTATTAAATGGGGTCCACAGACTCGCCTTCTCTAATTTTTCTTAATGTAAATTCTATTCACCTCCTATGCATTTCCCTCGATCACCGATCAAGGTTTCTATTTATTTTAAATAGTTTTGTAATAGAATAGTTAGAATTAATTTTGAAAAATTCGAGATTAAGGAGAAAGGAGCTTGAAGACCCGCTTTGTAATGGAGCCCAAGTTTAAATGTAATAGTTATATTTAAATATTATTTTCGCACCCTTAAGGGGAGTTTGACCTTTTGGTTCACTTGGTGGCTATAGTGAACCAAACTAGAATAAAAGTCCATAATCAATCCGGAGTAGAATATAGATTCTATATGTGCATGCTTATACTATATATATTATATATTATGCAAACATGCTTCGCATGTTCATTAATACGACGCGTATTTTATATATATATGCATGCGCGCTAAAACAAGATGAGACAAATTAATAACAAACCCTCAATTTTTTTTATATTAAGTCCTAAGCGCTCAAAGATATTTGGAATATCGAACGTCCGCTTTCTAAGCATGATAAAATTAATAGAGTATTAAATATTTAATATGAGTTTGTTGTGTCACCACAAGGCAAGTATTAAATATTTAAGATGTTAATTTATCACATTTGATGCTTATAAAGAAAATTGAACAATATTGTTTTGTTGTGTCACCACAAGGATGATATTTTCTTTTTGAATATATGGAGTGCTAGGTCTGGGACTTAACTTGAATAATTTTAATTTGGATGTGCCACCACTGATCAAAATAATCTAAGAGGCAAAAGAAAAGGAGTTGATAGTTGATGTAATCGACAAAAAGTTGTCTACCTATTTATTTATATATAGTTTGTTGTGTCACCACAAGGCTATATACATTTGAAATGGGATCCTTATTCTCACTAGCAAATCTTTAATTAGATTTTTGCTTGAACTATATAAGTGAGGGTATTATAGTTTGAAGAAAATATGAGAGATACCAATTTAAAACAAGACCTAATTTATTTTGGTAATTAATAAAAGAATGTATGTTAAAATGTTGTTAATTACAAATTCATTTATGTAATTTTACAATGTCTAAAATTACTATCATCGTAAAGCTATATTAGATGCTAAATTAACCGCATGAATTAAACTGATTGGTTAAGGAATTTGAGAATAGTTCTCATAGTTGAAAAGCTATCTTATGTCCTTAATACGCCTATCCTCGCAATGGTTGCGCATAATGCCTTCGAGGAAGAGATTGCTACTTTTAGAAAGTGGCAAGATGATGCACGATTGGATCAACGCATCATGCTCGATCCACGAAAGTAACGAGCTTCAAGGCACAAGATGAAACTATGGATGCTCCTACTATATTCCCCGCACATCAAGTAGTTGATGGTGAGGAAAGTAGGACCGATAGATATCGAGATATCTAAGGAGCTCTTCCGATCTAGAATGGCCAATGGCACTATAAAGATGCATAAAAAGTTCTTAACATAATCAATTTGATTGATCAATTAGGACAACTGGTTTTGTCATGGATGGAGAGTTGAGCCAAGATTTGATCTTGCACTCACTCCCGGACTCTTTTCACAATTGTTGTGAATTTTTCATATAAACAAGCTAGATATCAGCTTCGTTGATTTGCTTAACATGTTGAAAAATGATGAGAGTCACTTTCCAACCAAGAAAGACCATGTCTTACTGGTAGGGGCCAAAGGATCTTCTCAAAAGAAGAACGATCAAAAAGAAGGTATAGAAAGGCAAAATAAAGGATAATAAGAACAAAATCGACACGGATAAGAAAGGAGTTTGCTTCCACCGCAATAAGCCTCGACATCGGAAAGAAACTCATGAGAAGTATATTCAGAGGCTAACCAAAGAAGCTTAGTGAAGTTTTTACATAATACGCTTTTGTTCATGATTGAAATAGATTTTTCTTTAAGTCAAGGTTCTACTTGGGTATTGGATACCGACTTTGGTTATCATAAATATAGATTTATGAAGGACCAAGCAGTAAGTAGAAAGTTAAACAAAGATAAGTAATCCTATGTGTGGAAAATGAAGCAAAGGTTGTTGCATTAGCTATAGAAACTTATAGTTTAAGAATGCCTACTAGCAAATCTATTAAGTCAATAAGTTGTTATCAGATTCCAGTTCTTGTTAAAAATATTATTTCCATTTTATTGTTGGACAATAAAATCTTTGGTATTATAATTAAGAACAATTGTTGTTCTATTTATAATAATAATATTTTGTATAGAATCGAATATTACTTAATAAATTTTGTATACTGACTGACTTATGAAAATAATTTTGCAAATTGAACAAATTAGTATAAGAAAAGGAGATGATCATTCAAAGAGTTGAATGTGTGTATTTGCTAAAATACAAGTGTGAATTATTTGAAAGGTTCAAAGAATTTAAGTGAAACAAATTGGCAATGTATTAAGATTCTTTGATTAGATCAAGGAATAAATACTTGTGCAATAAGTTTCTCGGATCATCTCAAATGGTTTTCTCATAATGGACACATCCCGATACGCAATAATTGATTGATGTATCCGAATGAAAATCGTACCTTGTTGGACATGGTGCGGTCCAAAATGATTTTATCGACATTCCAAAGATCCTTCTCAGGTCATGTCCTAGAAATGGTCAGACATATCTACTTAAAATGGTAACCTCAAAATCCGCCCCAAGACTCCATAAAAGTTATGGACAGGAGGATTCCTAATCTTAAGTTTGTTAAGATAAGGGGTTGTCCAACTTATGTGAAAAGGTTTCAAATGATAAGCTTGGAACAAGATTTGACAAGTACTGATTTGTGGGACATCCTAAAGTAAGTTTAGGGTATATGTTCTATAATCCTACTTAGCAAAAGGTGTTTTTTTTTTTTGCGAAACATGTTGCCTTCTAAGATAAATGTGTTATTATTGAAGGGGCTAGTGGGAGGATAATAGATCTTGAAGAGTTCAAGAACCACAAAACACTATAAGTCAAATAAGAGGAACCTATAGATGAATTCTATTGTACCACAACAAATCAATCAGAACGGAATAGTATGGACAAGAAGATACCTAGAGGTATGGATTCATCATAGATGATGATGATGAGGTACACGTCATAAAAGATGATGATCCAGTTACATACGATTAGGTAAGAGTTCTAGTGTGTACAAAAGGGACAAATGGAGCGCGCGTGACATTCCTAATATTATATGTTGATATACTACGGATAAGGAATGACATACCAATGCTACAATCAAGAAAGATAAAGTTGTTTAAACATTCCTCCATGAATGGTTTGGGAAGAGTATCTTAATTGGGGATATAAATCTATATAGATAGATTTAAGAGGATGCTCGACTTAACCCAAGGAACGATATTCATTTGATGCTAAAGTCGTTTAGCATGGCAAACTCCAAGAGATGTCTCACGTCGATGAGCTATGGAGTGTATCTCTTAATAGTCCCCATGCACTCACAAAAAAGAGAGGTCGCATGAGTGACAATCATGTATGCAATGAAATGTACGAGACCCGATGTCGATCACCATATTATGGAGAAGTTCAATACGAGTCAATGAAAAACATCTTAAAGTTTTTAACCCAAGACTAAGGATGTGAGCATATTCATGGTGGGTCCGAATTAAAACCAGAGGGCTTAAACAGACTCAAGTTTGTTCGCATGCACTCAAGACGACGTAAAATTCACTTTAAGGTAAAGTGTTATATCGATCAAAGCAGCAGTTGAATCGAAAGGTTCCAAACAAAGAAAGAGTTCCGGTTTAGTGATAAAGACAAAGTAAATAGCTATAAATGAAGTCGCAAGTTGATTGTTTGGATTAAAAGTTCATTACGTAACTAGAATAGTTCCTAAGTCTCATCTTGAATCTAAACATGTGTTGTGGCACTTTCATTTGATTATTAAAATCATTGAAAGATGGAAAATCACTATAGAGATAGTGGACTCTCATGAACAACATTACATATCCATTAACTAAAGCTTATCCAATGTGAGGATAATCGCCACTTGCAGAAGAAGAGTATAAGATACAATGGCGATTGGCTTTAGTGCAAGTGGGAGATTGAAAGTAATATGCACACAAGCCAATCATGTTTGATGATAAAGCATATACTTTGTAATAATCTTATTCATTTATTAATAAAAAGTATTAATTTATTAAAGGCTTTTAATTATCTGCATGATGTCTTTTTTATAATATGTGATAAACCCATAGTTTTAAGCAATGCTTTTAGAATAATGATGATGATCATTCTAATGAGATCTAAATTCTTAGAAAGCTTAAAACTAAAATAGTTCCCAATCATGGATTACTAAATTGGGGATTAGTGAATCCTGATAGATTCGGGTACATACGCTGCTTCATTTTCATGGATGAGGATGATTGATCTCACGATCATTTGTGTGGAGACACTAAAGCAAGTATGTATGTGCTTATTAGAGAATAAGTTCACCGAACGTGGCTCGCTAAGGAATACCTAATGGAGTTTTACTCATCGCACAATAGGAATTCTCGTAGTGATAGTAGACAAGTGATCCTTCGACTTGAGATCATCATAAGATCTTGTGTATGATGAGTTATACTTTGACTTATTCCTTAAGACCCTTTAGGTATATCAAAGGGTATGCTTGGGTATAATAAGTTGTATATGGAGATAATGTATGATCAATAAAGAATCTACCACTTCTATTAAAAGAAGAGAAATGTCCTATGTGATTCGATAAATGACAACCCAAAGTAGTCCTTGGTTAAGGCAAAATGAAATTAGAAAGGAGTTTCTAATTTGCATTATTTGGAGTTGTGCATTTAAGAATCGAAATACATATAATTAAATAAAATAAGACTTGACAAAGAATTCCATGCCTTATATTTAATGGGACATTGTATGGTGGAAGGATTGAATGCATTTAAGAACTATTTACTCAAAGGTTCTTTTATGATTAATGTTAAAATTTATATTATCTCGAAAGTCGTTGATCGCTAGAGAGGCTTATCCCTATCAGAATAAATATTATTTATTTAAATAAATTAATTGTTTAATTTATTTATTTAAATAAGATTAGAATTGTTCTAATTGATTTATTCACAACCGGCTTAATATGGAGAACCTAAAGGGTCACACACCATAAAAGGAAGAATAATTATTTAAGAAGTTAATGGCATAATCGTAATAATATGTTATGTATATTTAATTTAATCTATGGTGATAGAATAAATTAAATAGCTTAATATTTATTATTTAATATTTTAGAAATATTAAATATAAATTAATAAGAGGAGTCTTATTAATATTATTACAATTATTATTATTATTTTAATTTCTAAAAGAGTTTAGAAATTAATTTAATATAAGTACTCTCATTTATTCCTAATAGAATTAGGAGGAAAATTAGTTAAAGGAGTTTAATTAATTATCCCTAATAAGATTAGGGAGCCCATTTAATTAAAAGAGTTTAATTAAATAATACCTTATTTTTATTAAATAAGGTTTTCGATATCTTTATAAGATAGTCTTATATCGATATCAAAATGATCTGTATAATTCCATAGTTGGGAGAAAGACGCCCTTTTCTATCTGAGATAGAAAAACTAGGTTTTGCCAATACCCTTCTTCGAAAAATTCTTCTTTTTCCTGGTGGATCACCTCAGAGGCCAAACATTTGGGTGGCTAACGCCGATCAAAGGAAGGAACCAAACCCGGTGGATTCAAGTCGAACGCGAAAAGGATTCGAGGTGAACTTGTCACACGAGGAAGCTCGGATCTTCAAGGGTATGTTTTTTATTCATTTTTTCGCTTAATTAATAATTAATTGTATAAAGGGTGATCCGTATATGGTTTGTAAATTTTTTTAAAACTCGATTTTACACGCTTCGCTTTTATTTTTGCAATTTGATTGCGTTCTTGAATATTACAAACCTAACTTACTGTTGCAGCGACGCCCCAAAATAGTTATACATCACCTATTCTCGAGTTGTCAATACTTGTAAACAACTACAACTTTATTATTACAACAAAGAAATCAGAAGTTTAAATACAAATATTATCTTCTGCACAATATCTATACTCAAATAAATCCTCATCACATTTATTGATACATTATTTTACAAAAATGGTGGACTATAAACAACTCTCTAGAACCTTCATTCCATACCACGAACTGCATCGCTTATATTCTCGCCTCGAGAAAAATGGAACAAAAAGGAAAAGGGTGAGCTCAACTAGCTCAAGATAAGAATATTATGACTAAGATAATATACAAATTCAGACCGTTAGTCTTCGAAAAAATCTAATAGAATACAATAGACAACAAATTTTAAATCAATATTCGCATTGAAATTAGAGAATGCAAACTACTATCTTCCATGTATGAATTTAAAAGTTCATCGATCTATCTTTTATCCCTATAACATCAATCAATATATATCTGAATCAAATATTCATTGACGCCCCAAAATAGGTCCATTCCATCCAACCCATTACGAGTCACCAAATACATGGTACGTAAATAACTACAACTTTATTATTACAACATAAAATGAGTTTAAATGAGATATTGCCATCTATAATATCCACTAATAAATCCTCATCATAATTATTAATACATTATTTTACAAAATGGTGAGGACTACCAAGCAACTCTCTCTAGAACCTTCGTTCCATACCCCAGACTATTCTACATCGCCTCCCGAGAAGAAAAATGGAACAACAAGGAAAAGGGTGAGCTCAACTAGCCCAAGAAAGAATATTATGACTAAGATAATATACAACAAATTATCGTTAGTCTCCAACAGGAAAAATCTAATAGAATACAATAGACAACAAATTTTAAATCAATATTCGCAATGAAATAATAATTCATTAGAAGAGTTAAGTAGAGAATGCAAACTACTATCTTCTATGTATGAATTTAAAAGTTCATCATCTATCTTTTATCCTCGTAACATCAATCAACATACATCCGAATCAAATATTCATCTTTGCACTGTGCCAAAGATATTCATCGATTGGTCATGTTCATCTAAACACTGCTCATCTTTTGCACTACGGGCCAAAGATATTCTTCAGAAATCATTCATCTTTTGCACTACATGTGCCAAAGATATTCAATAATATCATCATTTAAGATCGAGGATGATGAAAAATATTTTTAAAGAAACGAATCCAAATGAAACAAAATGACAAGGATTAAGGATTCGTACTTTGTTTTATCCATGTCCAACAATACCAAAAAATAATCATAGTGGTGTAAAATTCAAGAATGATCAAAACATGGATACAATCAAAGCTAGTATCCGTAATAGATATTTTAGACTCAAAAAAAAGAAAAATTTCATTTTTCTAGTATGAATAAGGCCTTAAAAGATTCGTGAATAGTCAGATATCGTGAATAGGCCAGATACGTGAATAGTAACTCTCGAACACCAAAAGATAGAAATTCCACAAAAAAACATCTTCACGCTTCATTAATAGTACTCGTGAATAGTAATTCGTGAATAGTAACTCATGAATAGTAACTTCGTGAATAGTAACTCATGAATAAGTAACCCTATACATGAAAAAGTTCCAAATTTGATAAAAGTTCCAACTAATATTTCAAAGATAATGATATTGAAGAAATAATATCATTTGAGAAAAAATAACATCCCTTACCTCGAAAGACAAGATTTCTAGTTGAAACACCGGATATAGGCTATGACTTGAACTTGCACCGTATAGCAATACTCAAAGTATACTCAAAATACTCACAAGAATACGCATTTCGATAATATAGAGAGAAAAACTTCAGTTTCTGGTGTGATTTTCAATTCTAACCTAAGCACCCTATTTATAGGAAATTGCTTAGAACACCAAAGCAGAAAATTTAATATAATAATAATATAATATATATATATATATATATATATTCCTACGCCAACCAAGACTCCTGAAATTAGCATGTTTACAACACATGGGGGGCCAACCAAAACAATAAAAACGTTTTTGTTGATATAAATAATTAAAACTTCCAAAAATCAATTATTTCGGAGCTTCGGAACTTCAATTAGCTAACGAACATTACTCTATTGAAAGGCAAGCCCCGACCCAAAATGGAAATAATATTTTCAATGAGAACTGGAATACAATAACAACATATTGAATTAATAGACTTGCCCATAGGCAATACTAAACAATAAGTTCCTATGGCTAATGCAGCAACCTTTGTTTCATTTTCCACACATAAATCTATATTTATGATAACCAAAGCCGGTATCTAATACCCAAGTAGAACCTTGACTTAAAGAAAAATTTATTTCAATCATGAACAAAACTATATTTGTAACCAAGCTTCACTAAGCTTCTTCTTGGTTAGCCTCTACAAGATACTTCTCGTAGTTTCTTTTCCAGTGTTCAGGCCTTATTGCGGTGGAAGTTTGCCGCCCCAAAATTAGGTATACATCACCCATCTTGGGTCGTCAAATACATGGTACAAAATTCAAATACAACTGTCGTGTACAATACGACAAAACATAACTGTGAGTTTGAATACAATTATTGTCTACTAGAGATTAGACAAACTCAAAAGGAGTCCTCATTACAATTATTAACACACTATTTCACATAATAGTGAGGACTACTAATGTTATCCTCTAGATCGTCACTCCGTTCCCCGACTAGTCCCTGCAATGTTTTCATTTCCTGAAGAGAACAGTGAAAGAAAGGGTGAGCTCAACTAGCCCAGTAAGAAATATTATGACTAAGATAATGCGAATAAATTATCGTTAGCCTTCAATGACAGTTAAAGCGATAAAATATAACAACATCAAGTTTAACTGCGGTGGAACAAGCAATCCATTAAAAGAGTCAAGTAGAGAATAAAATCTACTATCTTTTATGATTTAAAAGGTTTTTCATGACTTTTATCATTGGGACTCGACTTTTAATAAATAATCCACATCATCGAATCACCCACGCATGACTACGGCCAAGGATATTCTTTAGTATCACGACCACAAATTATCCATGAACTACAACCAAGGACATTCGTGTATTCATTAATGGTCATGATCATGCCAACAACTATCCATCAATGCACTACGCCAATGATAACTTTTACCACATCATTTGTAACATTACGGCCATGATTACACCGAATAATCCACGGTCATAATCATACCAAGTCCATCTATGCACTCTGAGCCATGATGATGTTCAACATAATATAAACATGAGGATGATGACATGATGATATAAGAATTCAATAAAACAAGTTCAAGAATTAATTATCCCTTTCATCGAAAAATTGAATCTCATGAAGTTTTTATAGGAAATTCAATTCTCTACAACTTTACGGAAGAAAGTTTTTCTAAATTCCAAATGAAATTGGACCGAAATCCTCAAAGCAGGCGATTTTACAAAGCTATAATCAAATTCGGTCAAGAAATGGGGTCCACCAACACACAAAAACATGTGTTAATCATTTAATGCAATAAAAATACTCTTCCTCCTCAGATACTCATATATCCCACATTCGTTGTAAAAATATCACCGTTAATATATTATTAAAATAATATATTTAAATGAATTATTTTATCGTAAAAAAGATAAAATATTAATTTTCAACAATTGTCACATTAAAATTTTCTCCATCTATATCCACATAAAATCAATATTTTCCTTTATCATATAAATCAATAATTAATTATTCACAAATAATATTACAGAATCACAAGATCTTGTGACTGCACTGATTTCAGAGAGAGGGGCTTTCAATAAGGATCTCTCCTCTTTGGGCGCCGCAATTAGGTGACCAAACCTCTCCTGTATGTAACTTTCTAGACATTGCCAATAATGTTATCTAATAATATTATTCAGATAATATGAATTATTGCTTCGATAATGAAAAAATCACGTGATCGACAATTATTGAAACAACAAAGAATATAAAATATCAACGCAAGCAATTATTGAATCAATAAAATAAAATATCGAAGCAAGTAATTCATTGTAATAATTATTGAGTAGTGTCTTCACGTAAGAATCAATAATTGGTGCAATACCGCAGCCATTGCTCAACAACGCAGACAAGTGTGTTTTTAACCACGGGTATTCCAACAAGATAACTGTGAATAACTACGCCAAGTTATTTATAAACAACTTATATTTGTCGTTTTCTTCATCCAATCGCTTGCGTTATGGGGCTAATAAAAGATCAAGGTACCGTCAGCATTTAATATTCCTTGATAAAGCACTGAATATTCCACGATCAAACTAATATTCCCGGCTAATAATGAATATTTTATAACCACTTGCTTATTCAAATATTTCGTATTTTACCCATAACTATCCACATTAATCAAATCGACCCTTACTATTTCAAAATAATAAATAGAGGAAAATAAATTTCATTTATTAATAATTTGGGGTCTTACACTACAGGCCAAAGATATTCATCAGTTGGTCATGTTCATCTAAACACCTGTTCATCTATGCATTACAGGCCAAAGATATTCTTCAGAAATCATTCATCTTTGCACTACAGGCCAAAGATATTCCATAATATCATCATTTAAGATAGAAGATGATGAAAAATATTTTTAAAGAAACGAATCCAATTGAAACAAAATGACAAGGATTAAGGATTAAGGATTAAGGATTCGTACTTTTTTTTATTCACGCCCAAAATACCTCAAAAATAATCACATGGGTAAAATTCAAGAATGATCAAAAACATGGATACAATCAAAGCTAGTATCCGTAATAGATATTTTGGACAAAAGAAGAACTTTTATTTTTAAATTGAATAGTGCCGAGATATCGTGAATAAGTAACTCGACACCAAAAGATAGAAATTTCCCAAAAACATCTTCACGCTTCGCTTAATAGTACTTTCGTGAATAAGAACTTCGTGAATAGTAACTCATGAATAGTAACTCATGAATAGTAACCCCGACATGAAAAAATTCCAAATTTGATAAAAGTTCCAACCAATATTTCAAAGATAATGATATTGAAGAAATAATATCATTTCGAGAAGAAAATAACATCCCTTACCTCGAAAGATCGATTCTAAATTTAAACACAGGATATAAAGGCTATGACTTGGACTTGCAACCAGATAGCAATACTCAAAGTATACTCAAAATACTCACAAGAATACGCTCGATAATATAGAGAGAAAACTTGATTTCCGGTGTGATTTTCAATTCTAACCCAAGACCCTATTTATAGAAATTGCTAGAACACCAAAGCGAGTAAAATTTAATAAATTAATAATAAATTTCCTACACATGCCTAGAATCTGATTTCAGTCATCAAACACATGCCACATTCTAGAAAAAGTAAGAAAAAACGTTTTTCTAATTTTAAATATTTTAAACTTCCAAAAATCAATTATTTCGGAGCATCGGAACTTCAATAATTCATAATAAATAGTCCTTTTATCAGAAAATTCGAATCTCGCGAGTTTTTATAGGAAATTCAATTCTCTACAACTTTGCAGAAGAAAGTTTTTTCGAATTCCAAACAGAAATTGACCGAAATCCACAAACGGGCAATTTTAGAGGCTATAATCAAATTTCAGTCAATAAATGGGGTCCACCGACATGTTTAACATGTTTTAAACATTTATTGCAACAAAAATACTCTTCCTCCTCGTATACTCATATATCCCACATTCGTTGTAAAAATATCACCATTATTATATTATTAAAATATAATAATATATTTAAATGAATTATTTTATCAGAAAAAGATAAAATTTCAATTTTCAACAATTGTCACATTAAAAATTTTCTCCATCTATATCCACATAAAATTAATATTTTCCTCATCATATGAATCAATAATTAATTATTCACAAATAATATTACGTAATCACAATATCGACAACCAGCAGGTTCCTCGGGAAAGGGGCTTTCAATAAGAATTTCTCCTTCTTGGCCGCAATTAGGTGACCAAACCTCTCCTTAGAGCAGTAACTTTCTAGACATTGCAAATAATGTTATCTAATAATATTATTCAGATAATATGAATTATTGCTCGATAATGAAAAATATTGTGTAATGACAATTATTGAAACAACAAAGAATATAAAATATCAACGCAACAATTATTAACCAATAAAATATCGAGCAAGAATTATCGTAACCATTATTGAGTAGTGCCTTCTTACGTAAGAATCAATAATTGGTGCAATACTGGTGTCTTACCGTGTTTTAACCACCGAGTATTTTAACAAAGATAATCTTCAGAATAACTACGCAAGTTATTTTTAAACAACTTATATTTGCGTTTTCTTCATCCAATCGCTTTCAAGTTATGGGGCCCACACACGGGCATTTGCCGCCGCATTTAATATTCCCGATAAGACGAATATTCCACGACCAAACGAATATTCCCCGACAACAATGAATATTTTATAACCACTTGCTTATTTTGAAATATTTGCGTATCTTACCCCTAACTATCCACATTAATCAAATCAACCCTTACTATTTCAAAATAATAAATAGAGAAAATTAAATTTCATTAATAATAAGTTGGGGTCTTACACCTGTCGCACTGAAGATGACTTGGGAGAAGTTACAAGAATTGTTCAACGACAAGTACTTTTCCGAAAGTATTCGTCACATGAAAGAGGTAGAGTTCATTAAGCTGGAGAAAAACAATATGACCGTGTCGCAGTACGAAGCCAAGTTTGCCGAGCTATCCCGGTTTGCGTCCCATTTGGTTGATAATGAGGAGAGAATGACGCGGATGTTTCTAAGAGATTTGAAACCCGAGATACGTCAATATCTTATCTCTCATAAACTGTGTTTGTATTCAGATGTTATTAATAGGGCTCAGTTATTGGAGCGCGATAATGAGTAAACCCAACCAAAAGAGAGCAGCCGGCAAAATGATAATACCAGTGATAACGATCATCAAGCGATAAGAATAATAAGCGTGGAGGAATTAGGGGTAAGCATTGGTTATTATCCGAACAAGAATAAGAATTTGGTTATAATAAAAATCGAAATTATACTATTTTCGAAGATCAAACAATTAACTGAAATTTACGATAACCGAATAACCGAATGGATTATTTGGTTATTCGGTTAATAACCGAATTTAAAAACTTAGCAATTAACAGCAAATTAACAGAAAATGAGTATTCAACTACATGACCCAACTCCCAAGTAGTCCCAATCGCTGCAATACCGGATCCCAAGTCAGGACTCAGTGTGAAGCTAAGAGGAGGAAGCATATTGTTGGGTTATCTCAAAGACCCAGAAGAAACTTCCAAATGTATGAAAAAGAATTGATTTTATACTGGGGATGTTGGTGTGATGCACCCAGATGGGTATTTGGAGATTAAAGGCCGATTCAAGGATGTTATCATTAGCGGCGGAGAGAATTTGAGTAGTGTGGACTGTGGAGGTTGAATCGGTGTTGTATTTGCACCCGGCGATGAATGAGGCTATGGTGGTGGTGTATGAATTTGACGAAGTTTTGGGGGAGACGCCGTGTGCCTTTGTGAGTTTGAGGAGTAGTAGTACAAAGCCCACCGTCCACCGAGAAAGAGTTATGAGATTCTGAGGGATGATCGGATGAGAGATCGGGAGTTCGAACAGAGATGACAAGATCGAGAGAAGTCGGTGCTGAGAAATGATTGAGAGTTATGGCTAACCTTTTAACTTAGGCTTTATTCGGTTATTCGGTGTAACCGAATAACTCAAAATTAAAATCCGTATTATGTAACCGAAAACCATAAAAAAATTTGGATATAACCGAATAGTTAAAAATAACCGAATTATCAGAAAATTTCGGTTAAATTATTTCGGTTCGGTAATTCGGTTATACCCATTTTTTGCTCAGCCCTAGAGGGAATCAACATGCCAGAAATGGTAACCACTTTGGTGGTAATCATGGCCAAAATAATAAGAATGAACATTTCAAGAAGAGGAGATTCAATAATGATGGAAAGACGTCATCACCAGCACCCGTGGTTAAGGAAGGAGAACGACCACCTATCATATGCTTTAAATACGGAGGGGAAGGACACATCAGTCCAAATTGCGCAATGCCGTCCAAAGCATGTTATAATTGTGGAAGAAAAGGACACCTAGCCCGATTTTGTCGTTCACCGAAGACAAGTTCAGCTAGGATGGAGGCACCAAAGGACGTCCCAGAAAAGTCAAAGTCAGTAGTACAAGGGAGAACGTTTGTCGTGACCTCCCAGAATGCAAGGAACCCGAACGAGGTCATCACGGGTAAACTTATCATAAACTCTAGTGAAGTTTATACCTTATTTGATACCGGTTCTACCCATTCTTTTATTTCTCCTACTTGCGCTCAACGTTTAAATTTGACTCCGGAGAAATTAGACTTTGACTTATGTGTTGAAAACTCGTTGGGAGAAACCTTCATTACATCCATCGTTTATAAGTCTTGTTTGGTTCAAATCGGTACCCTCACATTACTCGGGTCGATCTTATTTCATTGAAAATACTTGCATTTGACGTAATTCTAGGATTGATTGGTTAACCACTCATCATGCAAAAATTGATTATTTTCGTAAGGTTGTTAGCTTTCATATTCTAACCAACCTATTATGCGAATTCAAGCAACCAAACCATTAAAATCAATCCTTTCATCATCTCAAGCCATAAAGCTATTCGTTTATTGAAAAATGGATGTCAAGCTCTCTTAGCTCATGTCACGGATCTAAACAAAAATGCGTCAGTTTTGAATGATATTTCTATTGTTAATTAATTTCCTGATGTATTCCCGGAAGAACTTCCTGGCCTACCCCCAGAGCGTGAAATTGAATTTTGTATCGACCTTGAACCCCAGATAAAACCCATTTTCAAAGCCCCATATCGAATGGCTCTATTGAACTTCGAGGAGTTAAAGACCCAATGAAGGAATTGTTAGACATTGACTTTATTAAGTCCTAGTACTTCTCCTTGGGGTGCTCTGCTCTATTCGTGAAGAAGAAAGATGGGAGTACGCGACTTTGTATTGATTATCGGGAGTTGAATCATGTCACCATAAAAAAATAGGTACCCATTGCCACGTATTGATGACATGTTTGACCAGTTGCAAGGTTCCAAATTCTTTTCAAAGATTGATCTTCATTAGGATATCACCAATTGAAGATTAGAACCAGATGACATTCAAGACGGCTTCGAGAACTCCGATGACGGGCATTATGAATTCCTAGTCATGTCTTTTGGATTGACTAATGCTCTTGTTGCCTTCATGGATATGATGAACCGAGTATTCAAGGAATATTTGGAAAACTTTGTGGTCGTCTTTATTGATGACATCCTTATTTATTCCAAAAGCCGTGAAGATCATGAGCAACACTTGGAGGTTGATACTCCAAAAGCTTCGTGAATATAAGCTTTATGCCAAGTTGAAGAAATGCGAGTTCGGCTTGAGGAAGTAGCATTCCTTGGGCACGTGGTATCAAGTCATGGGAATATCTGTTGACCCAAGAAAGATTGAAGCTATTCAAAGTGGGAAGCAACCTAAATCGATAATGACCGGCACGTAGCTTTTCGCTTAACGGTTATTATATCGGAGATTTGTAGAAGGGTTTTCTCGAATCGCTACTCCCTCAACTCAGGTGACTCGAAAAGATACAAAATTCGGTTGGAACAAGGAATGTGAGAAGAGTTTTCAAGAACTCAAGAGAAGACTCATTTCAGCACCTGTTCTGACAATATCATCTGGCTCGGAGGGATTTGTCATCTACAGTGATGCTTCAGGCAAAGGGTTAGGATGTGTTCTCATGCAACATGGGAAAGTCATAGCCTATGCCTCTCGACAACTCAAAGAAAATGAGAGGAATTATCCTACTCATGATCTAGAGTTGGCAGCAGTCGTTTTTGCACTGAAGATTTGGAGACATTACTTGTATGGGGAAAAAGTGGAGATCTTTACGGATCATAAAAGCCTCAAATATTTCTTCACTCAAAAGAAACTCAACATGCGACAGCGACGTTGGCTTGAACTGTTGAAAGATTATGATGATACCATCCTGAAAAAGCTAACGTGGTAGCTGACGCATTGAGTAGAAGATCATATGCGGGTACGAGTGCGATATTGTCAACTCAAAAACCCATTTTGTATGACTTGAAAATGATGGAGATAGAGATAAAAACTCCAGGGACCCACGTGATGATGGCGAATATACGAGTAGTACCGACTTTAATTGATAAAGTTAATTTATTCAAATTCTGACGGACACTGTTCGATGCATATGAGGAAGAAAGTACAAGAAGGTGCTATCGGAAGCAAGAATCGATGAAGAAGGAATACTTGAAGTCAACTCCGGACTTTGTGTTCCTAACGACCACGATTTAAAGTATAAAATCATGATGGGGCGCACAACACACCGTTTTGCAATCCATTTTGGGAGTACTAAAATGTATCATGATCTTCAACATACATTTTGGTGGGTAATATGAAGAGAGATAATATTTGTTTATCTCAAGGTGTCTAACGTGTTAACTAGTCGGCGAGAGCATCGGTACCAAAAGGTCCATTGCAACCACTTGAAATTCCAGAATGGAAGTGGGAGCACATTACCATGGATTTCGTTACTAGTCTTCCCAAGGTTTCTCAGGGTATAGATGTAATTTTGGTCATTGTTGATAGATTGACCAAGTCTGCTCATTACTTACCTATACGAGAAACTTATACACTTGAACGTCTTGCTCGTATGTACATAAACGAGGTTGTAAGATTGCATGGTATGCCAATATCCATAGTTTCTAATCGAGACCCAAGATTCATTTCACGATTTTGGGTTAGTTTGCAAAAAGCTATGGGCACGGATTTACGATTTAGTTCGGCATATCATCTTCAGATGGACGGACAATCAGAGAGGACTATTCAAACTCTTGAAGATTTATTAAGACTCTGTGTCCTTGATTTCAAGGGAAGTTGGGACAAGTTCTTACCACTGGTGGAGTTTTCCTACAACAACAGTTATCAAGCAAGTATTGGCATGACTCCATTCGAAGCATTGTATGGAAGAAAATGTCGTTCTCTAGTATGCTGGGATGAGGTGGGTAAAGCAACATTGTTGGGACCAGAGTTGGTACGTATGACTACGAAAAAGATTCAAACGATCCGACAACGTATAAAACCTCACAAGACCAGAAAAAAAAGTTATCTTTGATCTTTATCGAAAGGACGTGGAATTCGATATTGGAGATCGTGTGTTGTTTATGTGTTCTTTGCATGGAAAGGAGTTAGGAGATTTGAAAAGAAGAAAGCTCAATCCTCGATTTATTGGCCCATTTTTAATCCTCGATCGAGTAGGGATCAGAGCTTTATAGACTCGCTTTACCGCCAAGTATGTCTCGTGTTCATCACGTTTTTCATATATCCATGTTACGTAAATATGTGAAAGACCCGAACCACATTATTGAGTTAGAACCGGACGAAATAGCGGAAGATTTAACGTATGAAGAGGTTCTTGTTCAAATCTTGGATAAGAAGGAACATATTCTACGCTCCAAGGTTATACCTCAAGTCAAAGTTTTATGGAGGAACCACGATGTTGAGGAAATGACCTGGGAGTTAGAATCTGAAATGAAATCAATGTATCTTTACCTCTTCGACATACCAAGTACGTACCCTAATTTCGAGGGCGAAATTTCATAAGAAAGAGAGATTATGAGACCCCAACTTTTATGAATAAAGATGAATTTTCTATAATTATCATTTTTGGAATAAATTTGATATAATGTTATAGTTGTGGGTAATATTTATAAATTTTGCAAAGTACGCAAGTTGTTATATAATATTCGATTGGTCAGAGAATATTCGTTTTAAATAGGGAATATTCGTACGACGGCACAATCATTGGTGGACCGTTAACTGTTAACTATTGAAACACTCGGTGTTAAAAGTACAGGAATACGCGTGGTTGCATAGTAGCACACGGTATTAATTATTGATGCTTACGTGAGAGGTCATTCAGTTTTATTCAATTATTATCGATATTTTATATATTATTAAACCAATAATTGAGATGACAGAGTTATTAATATTATTATTTGAATTATTAACGATATCTAGAAGTTCTGCCAAGGAGAGGTTTGGTCACCTAATTGCGCGCCAATAGGGAGAAATCTTTATTGGAAAGCCCCTTCTTTCCTGGGAACGACCTGGTCGATTAATAGTGTGAATAATAATAATGATGATGAAGTTTTGTTTTATTAGTATTATTAATGTAATAAAATAGAAAAGCTTTTTATATAAAACAGAATACTTTTATAAAGTTATTCGTTTTATTAGGCAATAATTAGAATATATTATATTTTATTATGCATGTTGTTTTGCATAGTTCTGCGATAGTGTTTACATAGTAAAATCTCTTTAAAAGTTATTCATTTTATTATATTATAAATAGAATATATTATATTTTATTGTAAACTAATCTGGACCGTCAGTTTAAAGTAAATCGATCCGGATAGTTCATGGATTTAAGTTCTTATTCATCCATTCTTCTATAAATAGAAGTTCATTCCTTAATTATTTCTTACGAATTCACTGAAACTCTAGAGAGAGAAACTGTAGAGAGAATTATTATTCTATCTTGAGCGTATTTCTTTAGCGTTTAAGAAAGTTTTGAGCGTAGTGCAAGTTTCTTCAAGTATATCTCCGTCCTACCGTCGAAGTACTCTTCTTTATAAGGTAAGGAGTATTATTATTTTTTCATATTCATGAAGAGAAATTCTGTTATTCTATTCTTTATTATTCTGTTGGAATAACTTGTATACGCGGTCTACCCTATACTTAGTGATTTATGTTGTTATTATATTCGTTATTATTACATTGGAACATCCATGCATGCGTTATATACGGACTGGTTAAAATCTTTATTATTACATTGAATATATCTCATGCATGCGTTTTCTGCGGACCGATTTCGTTATTTATTATTACATTGGAATAACCTGTCATGTCAAATATCGCATGCATGGTGATTTCATTGTTATTCCATTCTTTATTATTCATTTGGAATATACATCCGCTTGCGTATTACGCTTTGACACGGGTTCCGTTATTTATTATTACATTGGAATAACCTCGTCACAAGCATCGCATGCATGGTGATTTCTTTTATTATTCCATTCTTTATTATACTCAGTTGGTTAAAGTTTTAACTTCTATACTCCATGAAATTTGTGGAATATCATTGATATTTACGCTTCATCCAATATTTTTTCGTAAAAATATTCTTACGAAAGCATTCTTAAATTTTACTCTACAAAGAAGTATCGTGTTGACAATTTGACGTTATTAGTTCTGAATAAATTAATTCTTGAACTTGTTTTATTGAATTCTTATATCATTGTCATCATCCTCATATTTATATTTTGTTGAAAGTCAAATACATGGCAGTAGTGCGTAGATGGACTTGGTATGATTATGATGAGGATTACATTTGGTTTTAACCAGTAATGTTACAAATGATGTGGTAAAAGTCTTCATTGGCAGTAGTGCATTGATGGACGAGTTGTTGGCATGATCATGACCATTGATGAATCTACGAATATTAACGGGCGTAGTGCATTGGATAATTTGTAGTTGTGATCTTTATGAATATCCTTGGTAGTAATGCGGGATGAGGTGGATGGATTATTTATTGTTCGAGTCTCAAATGATAAAAGTGATGAAAAACCTTTAAATCATAAAAGATAGTAGATTTTATTCTCTACTTGACTCTTTTAATGGATTATGTGTTCGCCGCAGATTAAATTTGATGTCATTGTATTTTATCGGTTTAACAACGTTGAAGACTAATGATAATTTATTCTGCATTATATTAGTCATAATATTTCTTCTTTGGGCTAGTTGAGAGCTTACCCTTCTTCTTTCATTGTTCTTTTCGGAAAATGAGAAGCGTAGTCGGGAATTTAGTCGAGGAGCGTTTGACGGTCAGGATGATAGTATTAGTAGTCCTCACTATTACATTAAATAGTGTGACAATAAATATAATGAGGACTTATTCGAGAGTGGATATTATACAGAAGATAATATTTATATTAAAACTCATGACTTTCTTGTTGTATATTAAAGATTGTATTTGTATTACAGTATCGTGTATTTGGCGAATTCGGAATAGGTGATGTATACCTATTTTGGGGGCGTCACATAGGGGCCATTCAGTAATGACTTATAATTTAAAATGACTTATAAATTATTTTAAATTATAATTAATAAATAAAAGTGTTCAGCATAATTTTATTTATAAATTAAAAATTAAGTTAAAATAAATTGTAGAAATGTTTTACTACAATGTTTTGTAAGTTAAAATAATTGTAAAAATAACTAAAATAAACGTAAAAGAGTCATTATATTTGGTCAACTTTTTTATTGTAAAATTTTTTATAAGTTATTTTTTGAAAAGTAAAAAATTGTTAGTTCTTAAAAGTAACTTATATAATAAGTTAACTTATAAAAAATGGTACTTATGGAACAGTTAAAGTGAAAAAATAATTACCAATGCAGGAGTATAACCAACACATAATTTATACTACTCCAACGAACCCCCTACAGTGTGTATCCATTCTTATCTCCTTATTTATACTCCCAAAGCACTCTTTCTTTCCAGTCCCACACTCTCGCTTCTCTTTCGAACCATGGAAGGAAAGCCCAGAACCATTTTTCTTTTTTCCTTCATCTTCTCTCTCTCACTTTCTCATTCCTCTCCTTCTCTCTCTAAACCTCTCCAATACCAATCCCTCCTCCTTCCGAGATCTCTCCCCACACCCCAATCTCTCACATGGACTGAAGACTCACAAACACTAACCCTCCCCGACGATGAGAACACTCTTTCTCTTCAATTACACCATCTGGACTCTCTATTTTTCAATAATGCCAATTCCACCCCAGATGCTCTCTTCACTCTCCGTCTCCGCCGTGACGCCGTTAGGGCCAAAACTCTATCGGCCATCGCCGCCGTCAAAACCAACTCCTCCGCCGCTTTCGCCGGAAGAAAAGGAGGCAAATCCGCCACCGACTTCAGCAGTTCAATCATTTCGGGACTCGAACATGGCAGCGGCGAGTACTTCACGCGCCTCGGTATAGGTACCCCACCTAAATATTCTTACATGGTCGTCGACACCGGCAGTGACGTCGTTTGGATCCAGTGCTCACCGTGTCGGAAATGCTACAGCCAGTCCGACCCGGTATTTGATCCGACGAAATCGTCGTCTTTTTTCGGGGTCACATGCCGGTCACCCCTATGCCAGAGGCTCGATACCCCAGGTTGTAACCAACTTAAAAAATGTATGTACCAGGTGTCCTACGGCGACGGATCGTTTACCGTTGGGGAATTCTCCACTGAAACCATGACGTTTCGTAATACCCGAGTTGATAATGTGGCCTTGGGCTGTGGTCATGATAACGAAGGCTTGTTTGTAGGTGCAGCTGGTTTATTAGGCCTGGGTCGTGGAAAGCTTTCGTTTCCAAGTCAGGCCGGCCCGAGGTTCGGCAGAAAATTCTCTTACTGTTTAGTGGATCGGTCCGCTTCTTCTAAAGCGTCGTCGATTGTTTTCGGTGGCTCAGGCGTTTCCAGAACTGCCGTTTTCACGCCGTTATTGACAAACCCAAAGATCGACACTTTCTACTACATCGGACTAATCGGAATCAGCGTCGGCGGCGTCAGAGTTCGCGGCATTACGGCGTCACTTTTCAAAATGGATCCCGCCGGTAACGGCGGAGTCATCATCGACTCCGGCACGTCTGTTACACGACTGACACGACCCGCTTACGTGGCCTTGCGTGACGCTTTCCGGGCCGGCGCTTCGAATTTGAAACCGGCAGCGGACTTCTCGTTGTTCGACACCTGCTTTGATCTCTCCGGCAAGACGGAAGTGAAGGTTCCGACGGTGGTTCTGCACTTCACCGGCGCTGACGTTTCGTTGCCGGCAACGAATTATCTGATTCCGGTTGATAGTGGTGGAACATTTTGCTTTGCATTTGCTGGAACCGGTGGTGGGTTATCCATAGTTGGGAATATCCAGCAACAGGGGTTCCGGGTGGTATATGATTTAGCTGGATCACGTGTCGGGTTTGCTCCCCGTGGTTGTGCATAATTTGGTATTAGGGGTTGTTTGGGAGGGAGGGAAACTTTTTAATTTTTACCTCTAGAAAAGAAAAATCTCTTATTTTGAAGAAATTCCGGAAAAGGTAAAGAAAGGGTAAAAAAAAAGTTTGGAAAGTTGGTTGTACTTTGTAGTAAAATATTGATGTACTAGAGAGGGAAACACAGTTATTGTTGTACTTTGTAGTAAAATATTGATGTACTCGAAGTCGAATGTTTACTTGACACTACTGATTATTTGTTCACCACAACTTGCATAATTGGAGGGACCTTTTTCTTCTTCTTGTCCTAAAGCTAAATCCAATTTAATTAGTGTAACACACCCTTCCCGAAAAAAAAAGGGAGGTCACATATAAAGCACAATAAACTTTAAAATAAATAAACAGAGTACTAATAACTTCAAAATATTAATAATGATATCCATCAATGAAGTACTAAATATAATTCTCCAACTAGAATCAAAATAATCAAAACAAAAAAAATCAAAAAAATTCTAAATGGTCAAAGACAACTCTCTCTCATCACACTAACCTTCGAATCACCCATGCAAACTGCTTAGGAAGAAAAAACACAAAGATAAGTATGTGACGCCCCCAAAATAGGTATACACAACACCCATTCGAAATCGCCAAATACAAGATACGAAACAACTACAACTTTATTATTACAACGAAGAAAGCTGTGAGTTTAAATACAAATATTATCTTTTAGACAATATCTATACTCAAATAAATCCCCATCACATTTATTGATACATTATTTTACAAAAATGGTGAGGACTACTAAACAACTCTCTCTGTAACCTTCATTCCATAACCCCACTAAGATTTCGCTACATTCTCGCCTCCGAGAAGAAAAATGGAACAACAAGGAAAAGGGTGAGCTCAACTAGCTCAAAGTAAAGAATACTATGACTAAGATAATATACAACAAATTATCGTTAGTCTCAATGAGGAAAAAATCGATAGAATCTGATAAACAACAAGTTTCGGATCAATATTCGCGGTGAAATAATAATTCATAGAAGAGTTACGTAGAGAATGAAATCTACTATAATCTATGAATTTAACGATCCATCATCAATATTTTATCCTCGTAACATCAATCAATATTCATCTCAAATCAAATATTCATCTTTGACTTCTGGCCAAAGATATTCATCAATCCATCATATTCATCTCAACACTGCTCATCTTTGCACTAAAGGCCAAAGATATTCATCATCGATCGGTTATGTTCATTTAAACACCGCTTCATCTTTTGCACTATGTGCCAAAGATATTCATCAATCGGTCGTGTTCATCTCAACACTGCTCATCTTTGCACTAAAGGCCAAAGATATTCAATAATATCATTATTTAAGACCGAGGATGATGAAAATATTTTTAAAGAACGAATCCAAAGTGAAACAAAATGACAAGGATTAAGGATTAAGGATTCATACTTGGTTTTATCACATCCAAAAATACCTCAAAAATAATCATAGTGGTGTAAAATTCAAGAATGATCAAAACATGGATACAATCAAAGCTAGTATCCGTAATAAATGTTTTAGACGAAAAGAAGAAATTTTATTTTTCGATGAATAGTGCCAGATACGTGAATAAGGTCAGAGTATCGTGAATAGTCACAGATATCGTGAATAGTAACTCGACACCAAAAGATAGAAATTCCACGAAAAAAATATTTTCACGCTTCATGAATAGTACTCGTGAATAAGTAACTCGTGAATAAGTAACTCATGAATAAGTAACTCGTGAATAGTAACTCATGAATAGTAACCCCAACATGAAAAAGTTCCAAATTTGATAAAAAGTTCCAACCAATATTTCAAATTATAATTATATTGAAGAAATAATATCATTTGAGAAGAAAATAACATCCCTTACCTCAAAGAATCGATTTCGGAAGGAAAGGTCGGAAGTGATCTTTGAATGAAACTTATCTTGATCAATAAAGAACTCTCAAAGTATCTAAATACTCACAAAATACGCCAATAATATATAGAGAGAAAGAGAAAACTTTGTTTACGGTGTGATTTTCAATTCTAACTTAGCCCTCTATTTATAGGAAAATGTTAATTACCAAAGCAGACTTGACCTGCTACACCGATGGCTTTACTCGCTACTATTACCACCCACCACATTTGAAATAAAATTCAAAGACATTTTTTTTCACCAACCACAAGTGGGGCCCACTCAATTCTAGAATTTTCCACCAAAATCAATTATAACCCTACTTTAGAATCAAACACCTCTCAAAATTTATAACAAATCATTCGTTCATTTTTAACGGTTCAAAATTTGTGGACATATACTCAACTTATATATGTATAACATATCCAAAAATTACAACGATCCAACGATCGGATTAAATATTATAACTCACACAATAAAGCTATAATAACACCGATTTGATCTATTAATACCTCCAATCCGACAAAATAAAACATCTCAGCATTAATTCCTTCATTAATAACCACATAAATAAATCCATCATTTATATTCATATAAAATAAATATTTCCTTATCATATGAATCAATAATTAATTATTCACAAATAATATTACAGAATCACATTTATGACAACCAGTTGTTCTTCGGAAAGAGGGGCTTTTCAATAAGGATCTCTCCTCATCTTGCCGCAATTAGGTGACCAAACCTCTCCTTAAGCGTAACTTTCTATACATTGCCAATAATGTTATCTAATAATATTATTCAAATAATATGAATTATTGATCCGATAATGGGAAATATCGTGCGTTGACAATTATTCAAACAATAATAATATAAAATATCAACGCAACAATTATTGAATCAATAAAATAAAATATTGAACAAGAACTCACCGTGAAAATTATTGAGTAGTGCCTTCTTACGTAAGGATCAATAATTCAACAACACTTGCAATCTGCGTGTGCTTCTTGCAATGCGACGCGCGTACATCGTATTTTAACCACCGGGTATTCCAACGATCTTAATTCGGTAATAACTACGTAGTTATTTATAACCACCCAAACTTTGTCGTTTTCCTCATCCAATCGCTCAGTTATGGGGCCCACACATGGTCATTTACTTGTCCGCATTTAATATTCCCGAAGCGATGAATATTCCACGACCAAACGAATATTCCCGACAACAATGAATATTTTATAACCACTTGCTTATTTTGAAATATTTGCGTATTTAACCCTTAACTATCCACATTAATCAAATCAACCCTTACTATTTCAAAATAATAAATAAAGGAAATTCCTTTTATTTAAAAAATTTGGGGTCTTACAACCTCCCTCCTTATGAAATTTCGTCCTCGAAATTGGCGACGATACACTGGTGTTTCAAAAAGGTGAGGATACCTCGCTTTCATTTCCGTTTCCAGTTCCGTGTCATTTCCTCTATAGCATGATTCCTCCACAAAACTTTAACTTGTGGTATGAACTTTCTTGGCGTGGACACGTCCTCCTTCCTATCCAAGATCTTGACAGTACCTCCTCATACGTTAAGTCTTCGGCTATCTCGTCCGGTTCTAACTCAATAACGTGGTTCGGATCTTTCACATATTTACGAAGTACAGATATGTGAAACACATTATGAACACGAGACATACTTGGAGGTAACACAAGTCTATAGGCTACATTTCCTACTCGGTCAAGAATTTGAAATGGACCGATAAATCGTGGATTGAGCTTTCCTCTTTTCCCAAATCTTGTAACTCCCTTCCATGGAGCAACTCGCAACAATACATGATCCCCCTACATTAAATTCCACGCCCTTTCGATGAAGATCCGCATAACTCTTTTGTCGATCTTGAGTAGTTTGTATACGTTGTCGAATCATTTGGATCTTTTCGGTAGAGTCATATCGTATTTAACTTTCGGGTCCCAACAATGTTGCTTCACCCACCTCATCCCAACATATTGGAGAACGACATTTTCGTCCATATAATGCTTCGAATGGAACCATGCCTATATTTGTTTAATAACTATTGTTGTATGAGAATTCCACCAATGGCAAGTACTTATCCCAACTTCCTTTGAAATCTAGGACACGTGAGTTTTAATATATCTTCAAGAGTTTGAGTAGTCATTTCGATTGCCCATCCGTTTGAGGATGGTATGCCAAACCCAATCGTAAATTCGTGTCTATAGCTTTCTAACCCAAAATCATGAAGTGAATCTTGGGTCACTATCCTAAACTATGGATACAGGCATGCCATGCAACCTCACAATCTCATTCACGTACATACTAGCAAGGCGTTCAAGGAATAAGTCTCCGTGTCGGCAAGAAGAAATGAACAGACTTGGTTAATCTATCAACAATAACCCAAATAGCATTGATGCCTTGAGAAACCGTAGGAAGACCGTAACGTAAATCTATGGTAATGTGTTCCCACTTCCATTCCAGGAATCTCAAGTGGTTGCAACGGACCCTTAGGTACTAGATGCTCGCCTTTACACGTTAGCAAGTTAAACACATCGAGATAAACTTTGCAATCTCTCTCTTCATATTATTCCACCAAAATGTATAGCCGAAGATCACGATACATTTTAGTACTTCCAGGATGGATTGCAAATGGTGTATTGTGTGCCTCCATCATAATCTTGTACTTCAAATCGAGTCGTTAGAACACAAAGTCTAGAGTGGACTCAAGTATTCCTTCTTCATCAATTCTCGCTTAGGAATAGCTCCTTCTTGTACTTTCCTCTTCATACGCATCAGCTCCGGGTCGGTGGCTTGAGCAGCTTTAACTAAAGTCGATTATACTCGTATATCATCACGTTGGTACCTAGAGTTTTCATCTCCATCTCTATTATTTGTAAATTATACGAAATTAGTCTTTGACAATATCGTATTTCATACTATATATCGATCTTCTACTCAACACGTCGCCTACCACGTTCGCTTTTCCAAGATGGCATGGTCGAACATGTCTTTGAAATGAGTCTCTCTTGAGTTCTTCAAGCTCTTCCCACATTCCTTGCTCCATTCGAATTTTGTATCTCTACGAGTCAATTTGCGATAATGGAATAGCGATTCGAGAATATCCTTCAACGAATCTCCGATAATAACCAACTAAGCCTGAAAGCTACGTATTTCGATTCTTCGACTTAGGTTGCTCTCAACTCGTAACTCATATCCCAATCTTGGATAGCACGTCACAATGACACCTATCAGTTTACTATCGCACGAATATGACGTCTCCTATAGAGAGTCTGGCTTAGGTGAATTCCACAAAGGAAGTCACAAGATAAAGGCTCAGGTACCAAATTCTATAGTTGAATTTTTAACTCCTGAAGTTCAATAGGAGCCATTCTATATGAGATTTTAGAAATGAGTTTTGTACCGGGTTCAAAGTCGATACAAAATTTAATATCAGGCTTTGGGAGTAAGCCAAGAAATTCTTCAGGAAATACATCAGGAAAAATCAATAACAACAGGAATATTATTCAAATCTGACGTGTCTTTATTCAAATCCATAACATGGACTAAGAAAACTTGACATCCGTAATAAACGAATGACTTCATGGCTTGATATGAAAATGTTTGATTACAATGGTTTGATTGCTTGAATTGAATAACAAAGTTGCTTAGGAATATGAAAACTAACAACCTTACAAAAGCAATCAATTTGGCATGATGAGTAGTTAACCTTAAAATCACATCAAAAGCAAATATCTCTATAGAAATAAGGTTAACGGGTAATGTGATAGTGCCAACTGAATCAAACAAGATTTCTAAACAACAGATGTAATGAAAGTTTCTCCCAACGGATTCTCCATAAATAGGTCAAAGTCTAATTTCTCCGTAGTCAAGTTCAAGCGTTGAGCGCAAGCAAGAGAGATAAAAGAATGGGTAGAAGGCAGATATCTAGTAAGGTATAAACTTCGCAAGAATTTATAATTAACTAACGTGCTAACCGTTCGGTTTCTCGCATTTTGACCCGGTCACGACAAACGCTCTTCCAAGAACCGTTGACTTTGACTTTTTCGGGACATCCTTTTGAGTCACCATTCACGCTGGATGGTTTCGATATCGTCATAATCTCGAGCGATATGTCCTTCTTTTCCACAATTATAGCATACCTTGGAAGGCTTTGAGCAGTTTGACCTTATATGTCCCTCCTCTCCACATCGTGAAGCATCTGGCTGGCGATCGTTCTCTTCCCTAGAATTTGTTGATGGTCTTTGATGTTGTTGTTGCGACGTCTTCCCGTCATCGTTAAGTCTTCTCTTTTTAGATTGGACATCTCTTTCCATAATATCAATCAGCGTCGATGCGACTTTTACCCATGCATCACTCATTCTCACTCGTTCGGTTATTTCTTCTTTCATTTCAGATTCGACTTTATCATCTTATACTACGCCAAAGAGTGCTTACATTCAAGCATCACGATCGGGTAACACAAGCTTGAATCGTTGCATCCTTTGCTCCACATCGCCTGCAATTCTTTGCCGCTTCTTCTAACTCATGAATACGATTTTGCAATTCTATATTTCGATCATAAAATACCTCTAATAAACTCTCTTTAGGTACCTCTTCTTCCTCTTCTTCCTCACTCTCATTTGTTACCTCTGCGATTATCTCTAAGGTGCAACTATCAATTCTTCACTTACCACATGGATATCTCTAATTCCTTCTTCAGCGACATCACATTATCACGGTTGGCGATTAGAGGTGTCTCCACGATCTCATTCACTCCATTGTTAACGTTCTCGTGACCATTCTAAAAAAACTATCATAAAACAAGGGTTAATTAAATAAATTAACAAATCACATAATACCCCTATAATATGACCAACCAACAAATAAGCTTAGGTAGGACACACTAGCGAAAGGATTTACTCGTCTCTCCCTCCTAGTTTTATTCCCGATCTCCGCCAGAGATTATATCCTAAGCTCGATATTAACCGTGGACGCCCCAAAATAGGTATACACAACACCCATTCTCGAAGTCGCCAAATACATGGTACGTAAACAACTACAACTTTATTATTACAACAAGAAAGCGTGAGTTTAAATAAAAATATTATCTTTTAGACAATATCTATACTCAAATAAATCCCCATCACATTTATTGATACATTATTTTACAAAATGGTGAGGACTACTAAACAACTCTCTAGAACCTTCATTCCATACCCCGACTAGTACTCGCTACATTCTCGCCTCACGAGAAGAAAAATGGAACAAAAAGGAAAAGGGTGAGCTCAACTAGCTCAATAAAGAATACTATGACTAAGATAATATACAACAAATTATCGTTAGTCTCCAACGAGGAAAAATACGATAGAATACAATGAGCAACAAGTTTCGGATCAATATTCGCAATGAAAATAATAATTCATGTAGAAGAGTTACGTAGAGAAAGAAATCTACTATAATCTATGAATTTAACGATCCATCATCAATATTTTATCCTGTAACATCAATCAATATTCATCTCAAATCAAATATTCATCTTTTTGCACTCTGAGCCAAAGATATTCATCAATCGGTCATGTTCATCTCAACACTGTTCATCTTTGCACTAAAGGCCAAAGATATTCATCGATCGGTCGTATTCATTTAAACACTGCTCATCTTTGCACTACTGTGCCAAAGATATTCATCAATCGGTCGTATTCATCTCAACACACTGTTCATCTTTGCACTAAAGGCCAAAGATATTCAATAATATCATTATTTAAGATCGAGGATGATGAAAATATTTTAAAGAACGAATCCGGTGAAACAAAATGACAAGGATTAAGGATTAAGGATTCATACTTGGTTTTATCCACATCCAAAATACCTCAAAAATAATCATAGTGGTGTAAAATTCAAGAATGATCAAAACATGGATACAATCAAAGCTAGTATCCGAATAGATGTTTTAGACGAAAAGAAGAAATTTTATTTTTGATGAATAAGGTCAGATATCGTGAATAGTGTCAGTATACATGAATAGTGCAGTATCGTGAATAGTAACTCAGACACCAAAAGATAGAAATTCCACGAAAAAAAATATTTTCACGCTTTCGTGAATAGTACTCGTGAATAGTAACTTCGTGAATAGTAACTCATGAATAGTAACTTCGTGAATAGTAACTCATGAATAGTAACCCCAACATGAAAAAGTTCCAAATTTGATAAAAGTTCCAACCAATATTTCAAAGATAATGATATTGAAGAAATAATATCATTTGAGAAGAAAATAACATCCCTTACCTCAAAGAATCAAGACTTCGGAAGGAAAGATCGGAAGTGATCTTTGAATGAAACTTATCTTTGACAACAACTCTCAAAGTATCTAAATACTCACAAAATACGCTCAATAATATAGAGAGAAAAGAGAAAACTTTGTTTCGGTGTGATTTTCAATTCTAACTTAGCCCTCTATTTATAGGAAAATGTTAGCCGTACCAAGCGGACTTGACGACTGCCACTGATGGCTTTTACTCGCTACTATTGCCACCCACCACATTTGAAATAAAATTCAGCACATTTTTTTCACCAACCACAAGTGGGGCCCACTCAATTCTAGAATTTTCCACCAAAATCAATTATAACCCTACTTTCCGAATCAAACACCTCTCAAAATTTATAACAAATCATTCGTTCATTTTTAACGGTTCAAAATTTGTGGATATATACTCAACTTATATATGTATAACATATCCAAAATTACAACGATCCAACGGTCGGATTAAATATTATAACTCACACAATAAAGCTATAATAACAACCGATTTGATCTATTAATACCTCCAATCCAGACAAAATAAAACATCTCGGCATTAATTCCTTCATTAATAACCACATAAATAAATCCATCATTTATATTCATATAAAATAAATATTTCCTTATCATATGAATCAATAATTAATTATTCACAAATAATATTACGTAATCACATTTATGATGACCAGTTGTTCCTCAGGAAGAGGGGCTTTCAATAAGGATCTCTCTTCTCTGGTAGCGCATGATTAGGTGACCAAACCTCTCCTTAGACAGAACTTTCTAGACATTGCCAATAATGTTATCTAATAATATTATTCAAATAATATGAATTATTGATCGATAATGGGAAATATGCGTAAATGACAATTATTGAAACAATAATAATATAAAATATCAACGCAACAATTATTGAATCAATAAAATAAAATATTGAGCAAGAATTCTCGTGTGAAAATTATTGAGTAAGTGCCTTTCACGTAAGGATCAATAATTCAACAATACTGCAATAATACCGTGTGCTACTTTGTGCAACCACGCCATTACATCGTATTTTAACCACGGGTATTCCAACGGTCTTAATTGGTAATAACTACGGCCGTTATTTATAACCACCCAAACTTTGTCGTTTTCCTCATCCAATCGCTTTCAGTTATGGGGCCCACACACGGTCATTTGGGCCGCAAACGAATATTCCCTAACGAGCATTTAATATTCCACGACCAAACGAATATTCCCAAACAACAATGAATATTTTATAACCACTTGCTTATTTTGAAATATTTGCGTATTTAACCCTTAACTATCCACATTAATCAAATCAACCCTTACTATTTCAAAATAATAAATAAAGGAAATTCCTTTTTATTTAAAAAATTTGAGGTCTTTAAAGCCAATTGCCCAAAGACGGACTGAGATATACAAAAGATATACAATCGATATACGAAAATAATCGAGACAAAATATTGAACAAAGCCTCAGTGCAAATACTGAACGAAAATATAATATCCAAAGATCTAAATGGAATATATCCGAATCAACGTAATGAATATATCCGAATCAACGAATTGATTTGAAACCAATAAAATAATAAAGAAATAACGAACTGAAGTAACTAACTCAATGACTTGAACTGAACAGAAACGAACAAAACTAATCCAATAAAATAATAGGCTGAAACAAATGGCTGGAGTTATTTTATACCGAATGAGCTCAGAAATACACATTGCCACACAGGCAAGTCAAAATAATGCCACACAGGCAAGTCAAATGATGCCACACAGGCAACCAAAATAATGCCACACAGGCAAATCACACATTGGACTGCGAATCCAAATGTATGCAAATCGGATAGGTGTGTTTGGCACAACATCACAAATCCATGTAGCAGAAAACTAGGGTTAACCCATACGCCTCCCACAACAAAACACCAAATGGCCCACTTCCTCCGGAGCCCAAAATGGAGACGCCGTGGACTAATCACACCGCCACGAAAAGTGTCACGTCTCTCGTGCCAAGACGACGTGCTTGTGGTACCCCCACAGGTGGTTATAACTCAGGTATACTCTACGGTATATTCTAACAAAAATATCATGTCACAACACATGCGACATAATACCAACAAAAGGGTTCTATATGTACATGTTGAACCGAATCAAATTATAGTCACAAGGTTTCAAAAGGAAGGTAGAATATGCATCGCTTCTACAATTATCAAAATAAATAATACTAAACATGATAACCTAATTCAAAGAGTACAAATACGAAGTCATAACGTATCAACTCTAAAATGAAACTAATATATTTATTTCACAAGAAACAATTATGTGAAATCATAATAGAATTCAAATAAGGAAACAAACGAACAAATCAAATTTAACAAAGGTATCATTTGAAAGAGTACGGAATCCGTACACGATACTTCCAAACCATTTATAGCACACTCCATAAAATCTTACCTCAAATGCCAACGATATCAAATACTGTAAACGTTATTCATCACCTAAACATATTCACCTCAAATTAAAAATAATCCAAACTAATAATTCTAAAATAATTCATAATCTATTTAATATGCCTTTAATCATCGCTTTATATCAATTATTAATACTCCAAAATTTATATTCCAAGTATAACTCTTTAAATCCCCTTCGTTCGAACTAATTACACAAATTAACAAAATTAATAAATATCTATAAGTTAAATTACTAATTACAAATTTACCCACTAACAACATAATCTTCGTTAAATTTATTATCAAATAAATTTTATATTTTTATCAAGAAGATTAACGAGTTTAAATTAATATACATAACTTTCAATTTTATTCGCTAATTCCGTTTATAAATTTTATGGCCAAATAATTATTGAAAAAAAATAAAAATAAATAAAAATAAATAAAATAAATAAAAATTCATGAAATCACCTCGCATATTATTACTGCAAAAGCTGAAATCAACTATATATCTTTTTATATTAACAAATCAATCATATAATATATATATATATATATATATATATATATAAAAATAAATATAATTTACATGAATCATCGCTTTTGCAACTTGAACCAAAATTGTGGACGCCCTAAAATTATTGTATATCGTCACCCATCTTGGGTCGCCACTTACATGGTACATAAATTCAAATACAACTTACTAATATAAGCGCTGTGGTACAATACGACATAAAGCTGTGAGTTTGAATTCAAATATTGTCTACTAGATATTATACAAACTCAAAAGGAGTCCTCATTCCAACTATTATCACACTATTTCTTTGAATAGTGAGGACTACTAATTCTATCCTCTGGACCATTACTTCGTTCCCGACTCGTCCCGGCCTATGTTCTCATTTCTTGAAGAGAAAAAGTGAAAGAAAGGGTGAGCTCAACTAGCCTAAGTAAGAAATATTATGACTAAGATAATGCGAGAATAAATTATCATTAGCCTTCAACAAATGTTAAACCGATAAAATACAATAGACAACCGGTTTAATCTGCGGTGGAATGTGCAATCCATTAAAAGAGTCAAGTAGAAAATAAAGTCTACTATCTTTTAGGTTTTAAAAGTTTTCATCAATTTTTATCACTAAGACTCGGTTTAATGAATAAACCACAATATCTAATCATCCCCGTACTACACTGGTCAAGGATTTTCAAAGAAATTATCAATGGTCATGACTATACCAAATCACCCCTGGTCATAATCATACCAAAATTATCCATCAACGCATTACTGTGCCATCGAGGACTTTTATCACATCATTTATAACAAGCCGTGATTATACTAGAATGATCCTCGGTCATAATCATACTAAGTTAATCTATGCACGTAAGCCAAAGATAACATAATATATCATGAGGATGATGACAATAACATAATAATTCAATAAAACAAGTTCAAAAATTATTTTATCCAAGAATTAGTAACGCCCAAATTGTCAACAAGATTCATTTTGTAGAGTAAAATTCAAGAATGATCGGAAGAATATTTCCATGAAAAGATCTTTAGATGAAAACGCAAATATCAAAGATATTCTACTAATTTCATGGAGTATAGAAGTCAAAGTTTTAACCAACCGAGTATAATAAAGAATGGAATAACAAAAGAAATCACCATGCATGCGATTGTGAGTACGAGTTATTCAGCAGTAATAATAATAACGGAACCGGGTCGTGAAATTCACTGCGGCTGGATGATCCAATGAGAATAATAAATCTTTGAATTATAAACAATGGAACCGAAGTCGGTGTAAAACACACGCATGAGGATATTCCAGCGAGAATAATAAATGCGGAATAATAAACAATGGAACCGTGTCAAAGGTGTAAAAAACACACGCACGAGGATATTCCAATGAGAATAATAAATGCGGAATAATAAACAATGGAACCAGGTCCGGTGTAAAACACACAGACATGATATTCCAATGAATAATAAAGAATGGAATAATGAAGAAGATCACCAAGTATAGGGGATTAAGCGATCTGAGTTATTCCAATGAATAAATAAGAATGGAATAATATAAGGATTTCACCAAGTATAGGTAGGGTGTCTGAGCGTAAAGAGGTTATGTATAGGGTATGCCACTTTTACAGGTTATTCCAACAGAATAATAATGAATGGAATAACGGAAGTTCTCTTCATGAATAAGAAAGAATAACACCCCTTACGGGTACAACAAATAATATCCCTTATAGTAAAAAGACTTTGGATATCAAAGTAGTGAAGTACGTAATACTCTTCTTCTTTCTCTCTATAGATTTTCTCTCTATAGCTTCTCTCTATAATTTCTCTCTCTAGAGTTTCAGTGAATTCGTAAGAAAATAATGAAGGAATGAGCTCTTATTTATAGGAAAATAGAATGCATAGTTATTAATCCATGAACGGTCAGATTGATTTACTTTAATCTGACGGTCCATATTTAAAGCAAAATCTTTTAAATAAAATATAATATATTCTATTTATATAAAAACATTTTACTATGCAAACACTACGCAACACTATGCAAAACATTATGCAAAACACTATGCAACACTATGCATAATAAAATATAATATATTCTATTTATAAAATAACTTTAATAAAGTATTACATTTTATATAAAAGATGTTTCCGTTTTATTACGTTAATAATACTGAATAAAACACAAAGCGTCATTATATATTATAATAATTCATATTATTAATCTAATGATAATGGAATCAAACCGGTGACTTCTCACATAAGCATCAATAATCAATACTGGTGGTGCTTACTATGCAACCACGCCAGACATCGTATTTCTTTACTAAGGAAAGTAGTTCAACGAAGATCAACGGTAAAACTTCCGCCGTTATTTCAATAAAATATTTTTGTCGTTTTCTCAATCAAACAATAATTACGTTAATAGGGTCCACCAATGATTGGTAGTTATGCGAATATTCCCCGCTAAACCGAATATTCCCCGACCAATCGAATATAATATAACCACTTGCATACTTTGCAAAATTTATAAATACTACCCACAACTATAATATTATCTCAAATTCACACCATAATATTAAAAAATTTCACAAAATTTAAATCTTTATTGATAAAATCTAGGTCTCACAAAAATCATGTTCAAATTTATTTATTTAACATATTCAATTTTATATATATATATATATATATATATATATAATATACTCAATGTCCTCCATTCCAAAAATAATCTGGATGTGGACTTATATATATATATAAACACAAGTCAAATCAGTCATGTATGCTTTTTTTCAATTCTAAATCATGAAATTAAAAGAAGTTTGAAACATAAAAATCCTTGATATGTAGAAACACACCAAAAAAAAACCAACCTGATGATCCTTTTCTCGATTATTTCAGTACACAACTTCCTCACAATATAATTAGGCGGCTTTCTCCTTTTCTCTTTCTAAGGTTGTATAAGGAAAAAAATAAGATTAGGTTTAGTTATTTATTTATTAATAAATCTTATTAATTCTCCTAATTATAATTGGATTTATTACTTACATTTAATTAAATTAAACTCAATTAATTTTAAAGGCCCAAATTGTACTAAATTAATTTACCCATCTCTTATTAATATTTATTAGCCCATACAAATTAAATAACTAGTTTGACCCAAAGATAAATGACAAAGTCCAATTAATATGTTTTAAAACAAAATAATTTTTATTATGCAATATTTATTTATTAATTTTTTACCGGGTATTACATCACCTACCCCTTAAAAAGGATTCCGTCCCCGGAATCAAAAGAATGAAAAGTACCTAATTATAAAAAAGATGCGGATATTCATTTCAATAGAACTCCTCCATCTCCTAAGTAGCTTCCCATCTCAAGTACAAAAGGAATTATCTTCCTCAATTTTAATTTTATTAGTTGTTTAATTATCTACTAAAAGAATTTAATCTTCCAAAACAAAACAAGGAAGAAAAGAGGGAAACAAAATCATTTACCTTTTTTTTTTTTTAATTTAAACACAATTGTATAAGATAAAATCAATTAATATTTAATAATAAAAAAAATGAGTTATTACATTTTCACCCTTAAAAAAATTCCGTCCTCGAATTCAAATAAGCTACAAAAAATAATAATTTAATTCTACATAAGCATAGCGCCATTTGTGATCGATCAAGGTAGTAAGTCCATAGGTCCACACAATTATCCATGTACTCAGTAAAAGATTAAATAAACTCACAGTGTCAAGTCTTGGTAAGGTTCTTCGTTAAATCACATGATCCCTTTGTTGAGTGCGGGCCCCGTTAATATCTTTGAGTTTCATTCTTGCATGACGTCACGTCTTCTTGAACATAATTCAAATCACAAACATTTTCTTCATCTAAATACGATTCAAGTAACCAAAATATTTAAAATTATTTTTAACTCGTTAAAATGTTTATATTCCACACATGACAAAGATCTAACAAATTATTTTTATTTAATTTTATATAAATTCACGCAAAACTCTAAAGACGTCAGATAACCAAAACAACTATGTAAACCATATTACCAACTCTCCCCAAGTCCTCAAGAGCTTCAAAATATCTCATCCTTAATTTGAACTATTCACCAAATAATATTACACCAAAGAATATACTACTAATATCTCTTTATCACCAACTCTCCTAAGTCCTTAAGAGTTTCAAAATATTATAACCTCCAATCAAATTAGTTCTCAAATATTATTACACCAAAAATATACTACTACTAAGATCTCTACATCACCATACCAAACTCCAAATCATATATCCTACTATCTGAATAAACAAACGATAGCTTTCAAAATCTCTTAAAGATTCATCACTTAATATCTAATCATTTAATAAATCAATCATTCTCTTAGTGCAAACCTTAACCCAACAAATTCCAAAATCTCCTCATACTATCACTCAAAATTTCATATAAGATAACTCCAATATTCTACTAGGAAATAATCGCAAAATTCATTTACTCCAAAAAATTAATCTAATTACCTCGAATCTTTACAACAACTCAAAATTACAAGAGATCCTTTGTACTTAATAGTTTTCACTTCATCATATAATCCCACCGATTCACATACCTCAAATTATTCACAACTTAACAAAAATCAGAATCTAACCCAAATAAAATCCTCAATTCCAAAATCATAATAATTTGTAATTACCTGAAATAACTCTAACAAATAATTCTCCAATATCAAAACTCACTGATACAACTGCTCATATCATAATCATATAATTATTTCTTAACTGAACAAAGTATGACATTATTTTCCTTAATGATCAAATCACCATCCTTAACAAACATTATTGCTCCAACGAATATAAAAATAATAATCTTAACAAGTTAACTCACCTTTCTCAAATCAATTACAATTTAAAGAGCTAAAAACACTTGGTCAAAATCAAGACCAACCAAACAGAGAACAAAATCAAATCAAACTCCTACGTCTAACCAATGATTTACCCACAACTCACAGGTCAAACCTAAATAGATTTTCTACAAGAAAGAACCTAAGCTCTGATACCATCTCTGTAACACCCCCTTCCCGAAAAGGAAAAGGAGGTCACGTGCAAAGCACAACAAACCTCAAAATAAATAAACAGAGCACTAATAACTTCAAAATATTAATAATGATATCCATCAATGAAGTACTAAATATAATTCTCAACTAGAATCAAAATAATCAAAACAAAAAAATCAAAACAACTAGATGGTCAAAGACAACTCTCTCATCACACTAGTACGAATCACCCCTGCTAAAACTCGGGAAGAAAACACGGCATGAGCCAATTGTCTAGTACGGATACAAATATACAAAAGATATATAACTGATATACAAAAATAACTGAGACAAAATACTGAACAAAGTCTCAAGTGCAAATACGAACGAAAATATAATATCCAAAGATCTGAATGGAATTTATTTGAATCAACGTAATGAAAATATCTGAATCAACGTAATTGACGAACCCAATAAAAGAATAAAGAAATAACGAACTGAAGTAACTAACTCAATGACTTGAACTGAACAGAAACCAACAAAACTAATCCAATAAAATAATAGGCTAAAACAAATGGCTGGAGTTATTTTATACCGAATGAGCTCAGAAATACACATTGTCACACAGGTAAGTCAAAATAATGCCACACAGGCAAGTCAAAATAATGTCACACAGGCAAGTCAAATGATGCCACACAGGCAACCAGAATAATGCCACACAGGCAAATCACACATTAGACGGAGAATCCAAATGTATGCAAATCGAATAGGTGTGTTTGGCACAACATCACAAATCCGCAGAACATCCTTTTGACCCGTGCTAACCCGTTCTAACCCGTGCTAACTTCGTTCGGGTTCCTCGCATTTTGACCGGCCACGACAAACGCTCTTCCAGAACCGTTGACTTTGACCTTTCTAGGACATCCTTTTGAGTCACCATTTCATTGGATTGGGTTTCGATACCGCATGATCTCGGCGATATGTCCTTCTTTTCCACAATTATAGCATACCTTAAAGCTGTTGTGGGCGGTTTCAATGATATGTCCCTCTTTCCCACATTTGTAACATACGACCGGTGGTCTTTCTCCTCCTTGGAACCGATTCATTCTTGGCGGCGATGATCTCTTATCTTGGTATAATCTCGGTTATGGACCCTCGGTTGAGCGTACTTTCGTTATCTCGCTCTAACAACTGAGCCACATTGACAACATCCGAATAGAGAGAAAATTTATGAGAAATGAGATATTGACGTATGCTTGGGTTTCAAACCTCTCGAAACATCCGCGCCATATCGTTCCTCATTCTCCACCAAATGAGGTGCAAACTTGGATAACTCCATGAACTTCACCTCGTCTTTGGGACAACGTCATGTTATTCTGCTCCAGTCTAATAAACTCCACTTCCTTTATATGACGAATACTTTCAGGGAAGTATTTGTCATTGAACTATTTTTGAAACGTCTCCCATGACATCTTTGAGTGCAAGCTGGATGGGTACGCTTCACGCATTCCCATCGAATCGCCTGCCTCGTTTGGAACATAAAAGTAGCGAATGGAACTTTCGTTCCTCCGTGCATCCCAAGACATCGAATATCTTGGTAATTTGTTTTGACCCACGTCTCGCCTTAATCGGATCCGACTTTCCCCTGCAGTTCGGTGGTCCCAACTCTTTGAAGCGCTTGGGCTGTGACCACCGTGAATTGCTATCATTTCTCCTCAGTATTTTGAACACGAGTCTCCACAAATGCGATTTTGCATGAAACCGCAAAAAGCTTCTAAACATCCCCTCGTTCATCATCGCTTCGGTGGTGTTATTCACGGGAGGTACATTGCCAAACTGTTGCACGCTCTCCTCGTTGGTAAAGACAGCATCTCCCACGGTCTCATTTAATCCTTGTTAATATTCTCTGGAGACATTCTCAAATCATTGTCATAAAACAAGGGTTAATTAAAGAAATCAATATATCACATAATATCCTATATAGTGACCAACTAACAAATAAGCTTAGGTAGGACACACTAACGAAGGATTTACTCGTCTCTCTCCCTCCTAGTTCTATTCCCGATCTCCGCCAGAGATCATATCCTAAGCTCGATACCTAACTGTGACAAATGTCCCATGGGACAAAGACCTCACATTGGTACTATCGATTTGCCGCAGAAGCAGGCGTCCCCTACGGAGAGTGCGGGCCCGGTGCATCCCCCATCAATAGGAAGTCACCAATGGTGAGAGGCTCGGGGCTCTTTACTTATAGCTACGATATTAATCGTGACGCCCCCAAAATAGGTCCATTCCATCAAACCCATTACGAAGTCGCCAAATACACGGTGCGTAAATAACTACAACTTTATTATTACAACATATAAAGCTGTGAGTTTAAATACGAGATATTGCCATCTAGACAATATCCACGCGCAAATAAATCCCCATCATAATTATTGATACATTATTTTACAAAAATGGTGAGGACTACTAAACAACTCTCTCTAGAACCTTCATTCCATACCCGACTAGTACTCGCTACATTCTCGCCCTCCGAGAAGAAAAATGGAACAACAAGGAAAAGGGTGAGCTCAACTAGCCGGTAAGAAGAATATTATGACTAAGATAATATACAACAAATTATCGTTAGTCTCCAACAGGAAAAATCTAATAGAATACAATAGACAACAAATTTTAAATCAATATTCGCGTAATGAAATAATAATTCATTAGAAGAGTTAAGTAGAGAATGCAAACTACTATCTTCTATATATGAATTTAAAAGTTCTTCGTCGATATTTTATCCTCGTAACATCAATCAATATATATCCGAATCAAATATTCATCTTTGCACTACAAATTTAAAGATATTCATCATTGGTCAGTGTTCATCTAAACACATTCATCTTTACACTACGGGCCAAAGATATTAATCGATCGGTCATGTTCATCTCAACACTGCTCATCTTTTGCACTATGTGCCAAAGATATTCAATAATATCATCATTTAGGACCGAGGATGATGAAAAATATTTTAAAGAAAAGCGAATCCGGTGAAACAAAAGAACAAGTATTAAGGATTCGTATTTCACTATTTCATGTCCAAAATACCTCGTAAATAATCATAGTGGTGTAAAATTCAAGAATGATCAAAACATGAATACAATCAAAACTAGTATCCGAATAGATATTTTGGACAAAAGAAGAAATTTCATTTTCTATTGAATAGTCTTAGTATTCGTGAATAGTCAGATATCGTGAATAGTCTTAGTATAGGTGAATAGTAACTTCGACACCAAAAGATAGAAATTCCACAAAAAACATCTTCACGCTTCATGAATAGTATTCGTGAATAGTAACTCGTGAATAAGTAACTCATGAATAGTAACTCGTGAATAAGAACTCATGAATAGTAACCCGATATGAAAAAGTTCCAAATTTGATAAAAATTCTAACCAATATTTCAAAGATAATGATATTGAAGAAATAATATCATTTGAGAAGAAAATAACATCCCTTACCTCGAAAAGACAAGATTTCTTAGTTGAAAACAGGATATAGACTATGACTTGAACTTGCACCAGTAAAGAACACTCAAAGTATACTCACAAGAATACGCTTCAATCAATATATATCCGAATCAAATATTCATCTTTGCACTTCTGCTTTAAAGATATTCATCACCGGGTCAGTGTTCATCTAAACACTGCTCATCTTTACACTACGGGCCAAAGATATTAATCGATTACCATGTTCATCACAACACTGCTCATCTTTGCACTCTGAGGCCAAAGATATTCATCAAGAAATCATTCATCTTTGCACTACGGGCCAAAGATATTCAAGAATATCATCATTTAGGGTGAGGATGATGAAAAATATTTTAAAGAAAAAGAATCCGATTGAAACAAAAGAACAAGTATTAAGGATTCAGTATTTCACCTATTTCATGTCCAAAAATACCTCGTAAATAATCATAGTGGTGTAAAATTCAAGAATGATCAAAACATGGATACAATCAAAACTAGTATCCGAATAGATATTTTGGACAAAAGAAGAAATTTCATTTTTAAATTGAATAATGCCAGATTCGTGAATAGTGCAGTAGTACGTGAATAGTAACCCGACACCAAAAGATAGAAATTCCACAAAAAATATCTTCACGCTTCATGAATAGTACTTTCGTGAATAGTAACTCGTGAATAGTAACTCATGAATAAAGTAACTTCGTGAATAAGTAACTCATGAATAAGTAACTTGAGCATGAAAAAGTTACAAATTTGATAAAAGTTCCAACCAATATTTAAGCATAATGATATTGAAGAAATAATATCATTTGAGAAGAAAATAACATCCCTTACCTCGAAAAGACAAGATTTAGTTGAAACAGGATATAGACTATGACTTGAACTTGCACAGTATAGCAACACTCAAAGTATACTCACAAGAATACGCTCAATATATCGAGAGAGAAATAGAGAGAAAACTTTAGTTTTCGGTGTGATTTTCAATTCTAACCTAAGCACCTATTTATAGGAAATTGCTTAGAACACAAAAAGTAGAAAATTGAATATAATATTAATATAATTATACAAATTTTCCTTAGCCCACCTTTTGGTCAAAAACACCAGCCACACATGTTAATGATGTCCAAAAAAATACAAAAATGTTTTTCTAACAAAAATAATTTAAACTCCAAAATCAATTCACACGATATACGAAACTTCAATAATTCACAATAAATAGCTCTTTTATCAGAAAATTGAATCTCATGAGTTTTTATAGAAAATTCAATTCTCTACAACTTTGCAAAAGAAATTTTTCCAAATCCAAAAGCAGAAATTGACCGAAATCCATAAAGCAGACGATTTTACAAAAGTTATAATCAAATTTCGATCAAGAAATAGGGTCCATCGACACATAAAACATGCTTTAAATATTTTTGATAACAAAATACTCCTCCTCCACATATACTCATATATCCCACATTCATCGTAAAAAATATCATCATTAATATATTATTAAAATAATATATTTAAATGAATTATTTTATTAGAAAAAGATAAAATATTAATTTTCAACAATTGTCATTTTAAAAATTTACTCCATCTATATCCACATAAAATCAATATTTTCCTCATCATATAAATCAATAATTAATTATTCACAAATAATATTACAAAATCACAATATTGACAAACCAGCAGTTCCTCAGAAAGAGGGGCTTTCAATAAGAATTTCTTCTTCTTTGGTAGCGCAATTAGGTGACCAAACTTCTCCTTAGAGCGTAACTTTCTAGACATTGCCAATAATGTTATCCAATAATATTATTCAGATAATATGAATTATTGTCTCGATAATGGAAAATAATGTGTAATGACAATTTATTGAAACAACGAGTAATATAAAATATCAATGCAAAGAATTATTAAATCAATAAAATCTTGAACAATAATTATCGTAACAATTATTGAGTAGTGTCTTCACGTAAGAATCAATAATTGGTGCAATACCGGGTGCTACCGTTCAACAACGCGTATTAATGTGTTTTAACCACCGGGTATTCCAACAGTATTAACGGTAACAACTACGTCGTTATTTATAAATAACTTATATTTGTCGTTTTCTTCATCCAATCGTTTTCCGTTATAGGGCCCACAAAAGATCGCTACTGTCGTATTTAATATTCCCCGACGAAGCGAATATTCCACGACCAAACGAATATTCCCCGACAATAATGAATATTTTATAACCACTTGCTTATTCGAAATATTTGCGTATTTTACCCATAACTATCCACATTAATCAAATCGACCCTTACTATTTCAAAATAATAAATAGAGGAAAATAAATTTCATTTATTAATAATTTTGGGGTCTTACAACCTCCCCTCCTTATGAAATTTCATCCTCGAAATTGACGTACGTACCTGGTGTTTCGAAAAGATGATAATACCTCACTTTCATTTCCATTTCTAACTCCCAGGTCATTTCCTCAATAGCATGGTTTCTCCACAAAACATTAACTTGTGGTATAACCTCGAGACATGGGACATGTTCTTTCCTATCCAAGATCTTGATATGCACTCTCCTCGTGACGTTAAGTCTTGACTATCTCGTCCGGTTCTAACTCAATAGCGTGGTTGGTCGTCCACATATTTACGTAACATCGATACGTGAAAAACGTTAAGAACACGCATCATACTTGGTGGTAAAACGAGTCTATAGGCCACAGTTCCTATTTGATCGAGAATTTCAAATGGATTTATAAATCGAAGGTTTGAGCTTTCCTCACCTCACCGATTCTCGCTTTTAAAATAACAACTTCTTGCATCTTCTTCTTCATATTCATCAGCTCCGGTGTGTAGCTTGAACAGCTTTAACTTTATCGATTAAAGTTGATTATACTCGTATATCATCACGTGGGTACCTAGAGTATTCATCTCCTCTCTATTATTTGTAAATTATACTGAAATTAGTCTTTGACAATATCGTTTTACTCAGACTTATATACAATCTTCTACTCAACACATCGCCTACCACGCGTTCGCTTTTCCAAGATGGCATGGTCGTAACATGTTTGAAATGAGTCTCTCTCTTGAGTTCTTGAAGCTCTTCCCACATTCCTTGCTCCATTCGAATTTTGTATCTCTACGAGTCACCACGTTAATGGAATAGCGATTCGAGAATATCCTTCAACGAATCTCCGATAATAACCAACTAAGCCTGAAAGCTACGTATTTCGATTCTACCGACTTAGGTTGTTCTCAAGCGTGACTCATATCCCAACCTTGGATAAGACGTTACAATGACACCTATCGGTTTACTTATCGCATGCGAATATGGTGTCCCTTATGGAGAAGTCTATCTTGATTGCATTCCACAAAGGAAGTCACCGGATAAAGGCTCAGTACCAAATTCTATAGTTGAATTTTAACTCTCGAAGTTCAATAGGAGCCATTCAATATGAGATTTTAGAAATGAGTTTTGTACTGGGTTCAAAGTCGATACAAAATTTAATATCAGGCTTTAGGAGTAAGCCAAGAAATTCTTCGGGAAATACGTCAGGAAAAATCAATAACAACGGGAATATTATTCAAATCGGCGTGTCTTTATTCAAATCCATAACATGGACTAAGAAAATTGACATCCGTAATAAGCGAATGACTTCATGTGGCGATATGAAAATGTTTGACTACAATGGTTTGATTGCTTGAATTGAATAACGGGTTGCTTAGGAATATGAAAACTAACAACCTTACGAAAGCAATCAATTTGGCATGATGAGTAGTTAACCTTAAAATCACATCAAAAGCAAATATCTCTATAGAAATAAGGTTAACGGTAATGTGATAGTGCCAACTGAATCAAGCAAGATTTCTAAACAACGGATGTAATGAAAGTTTTCTCTAACGGAGTCTCCATAAATAGGTCAAAGTCTAATTTCTCCGTAGTCAAGTTCAAACGTTGAGCGCAAGCAAGAGAGATAAAAGAATGGGTAGAAACCCAGATCTAGTAAGGTATAAACTTCGCAAGAATTTATAATTAACTAACCCGTGCTAACTTAACGTCGGGTTCCTCGCATTTTGATTGGTCACGACAAACGCTCTTCCAGAACCGTTGACTTTGACCTTTCTAGGACATCCTTTTGAGTCACCATTTCCATTGGACTGGGTTTCGATCTGCGTCTGATCTCGAGCGATATGTTCTTCTTTTCAATAATTATAGCATACCTTAAAGCTGTTGTGGGCGGTTTGGTGATATATCCCTCTTTCCGCAGATTTGTAACATACGACCGGTGGTCTTTCTCCTCCTTGGAACCCGATTCTTCTCGGCGTGGCGTGACATCTTCACATGGTCGTTATTGAATCTCCTCTTTTAAAATCTCCTCCGGGCCGCTTCTTCTATTTTCATGGCCACGATTACCACCAGAGTGGTTACCACCTTTGTCCGTATTCTTCTTTCTCATTTGGTTATCATTATTCGATGATCGCTATCTTGAGTATAATCTCGGTTATGGACCCTCGGTTGAACGTACTTTCGTTATCTCGCTCTAACAACCGAGCCCCGCTGACAACATCTGAATAGAGAGAAAATTTATGAGAAATGAGATCTTGACGTATGCGGGTTTCAAACCTCTCGAAACATCCGCGTCATCGTTCCTCATTCTCCACCAAATGAGGTGCAAACACGATAACTCCGCGAACTTCGCCTCGTCTTTGGGACGACAACGTCATGTTATTCTCGCTCGGTCTAATAAACTCCACTTCCTTTATACGACGAATACTTTCGGGGAAGTATTTGTCATTGAACTATTTTGAAACGTCTCCATGACATCTTTGAAGTGCAAGTTGGATGGAGTGTACGCTTCACTGATTCCCATCGATGTCCGCCTCGTTCACGGAACATAAAAGTAGCGAATGGAACTTTCGTTCCTCCTCGCATCCCAAGACATCGAATATCTTGGTAATTTGTTTGACCCACGTCTCCGCTTTAATTGGATCCGGCTTTCCCCGCATTCCGGTGGTCCCAACTCTTTGAAGCGCTTTCATTTGTGACCACCCGTGAATTGCTATCATCATTTCTCTCGTATTTTGAACACGAGTCTCCTAAATCGATTTTGCATGAGCTGCAAAAAGCTTCTAAACATCCCTCGTTCATCATCTCGCTTTCATTGGTGTTATTCACGGGAGGTACATTGCCAACTGTTGCACGTTCTCTCCTCGTTGGTAAAGATGCATCTCCACGGTCTCATTTAATCCACTGTTAATATTCTCGATTCGACATTCTCAAATCATTGTCATAAAACAAGGGTTAATTAAGGAAATCAATATATCACATAATATCCCTATATAGTGACCAACTAACAAATAAGCTTAGGTAGGACACCTTTAACGAAGGATTTACTCGTCTCTCTCCTCCTAGTTCTATTCCCCGATCTCCAGAGATCATATCCTAAGCTCGATACCAATCATGTGACAAATGTCCCATCGCCGACAATGACACCTCACATTGGTACCTATCGATTTCGGGCCTTACCACAGAATCAAGGCCCCTACGGAGAGTGCGGCGGTGCATCCCCCATCAATAGGAAGTCACCAATGAGAGGCTCGGGGCTTCTTTTCTTATAGCTACGATATTAATGTGGCGCCCCCAAAATAGGTCCATTCCATCAAACCCATTACGAGTCGCCAAATACATGGTGCGAAATAACTACAACTTTATTATTACAACATATAAAGCTGTGAGTTTAAATCTGAGATATTGCCATCTAGACAATATCCACACGCAAATAAATCCCCATCATAATTATTGATACATTATTTTACAAAATGGTGAGGACTACTAAACAACTCTCTAGAACCTTCATTCCATACCCGACTAAGTAATTGCTCATTTACATTCTCGCCTCACGAGAAGAAAAATGGAACAACAAGGAAAAGGGTGAGCTCAACTAGCCCAAGTAAAGAATATTATGACTAAGATAATATACAACAAATTATCGTTAGTCTCCAACAGGAAAAATCTAATAGAATACAATAGACAACAAATTTTAAATCAATATTCGCAATGAAATAATAATTCATTAGAAGAGTTAAGTAGAGAATGCAAACTACTATCTTCTATATATGAATTTAAAAGTTCTTCGTCGATATTTTATCCTGTAACATCAATCAATATATATACGGAATCAAATATTCATCTTTGCACTACAAAGCTAAAGATATTCATCGATTGGTCATGTTCATCTAAACACTGTTCATCTCTACACTACGGGCCAAAGATATTAATCGATCGATCGTGTTCATCTCAACACTGTTCATCTTTGCACTATAAAAGCCAAAGATATTCAAGATAATATCATCATTTAGGACCGAGGATGATGAAAAATATTTTAAAGAAAAGCGAATCCGGTGAAACAAAAGAACAAGTATTAAGGATTCAGATTTAATTTATTTCATGTCCAAAAATACCTCGTAAATAATCATAGTGGTGTAAAATTCAAGAATGATCAAAACATGAATACAATCAAAACTAGTATCCGAATAGATATTTTGGACAAAAGAAGAAATTTCATTTTTAAATTGAATAGTCTTTAGTATTCGTGAATAAGGTCAGATATCGTGAATAGTCTCAGTATAGGTGAATAGTAACCGACACCAAAAGATAGAAATTCCACAAAAAACATCTTCACGCTTCGTGAATAGTATTTCGTGAATAGTAACTCGTGAATAAGTAACTCATGAATAGTAACTCGTGAATAAGAACTCATGAATAAGTAACTGAGCATGAAAAAGTTCCAAATTTGATAAAAAATTCTAACCAATATTTCAGCAGATAATGATATTGAAGAAATAATATCATTTGAGAAGAAAATAACATCCTTACCTCGAAAAGACTTCTTAGTTGAAACACAGGATATAGACTATGACTTGAACTTGCACAGTATATAGCAACACTCAAAGTATACTCACAAGAATACGCTCAATATATCGATAGAGAATAGAGAGAAAACTTGAGTTTACGGTGTGATTTTCAATTCAAACCTAAGACACCTATTTATAGGAAATTGCTTAGAACACCAAAAGTAGAAAATTGAATATAATATTAATATAATTATACAAATTTTCCTTAGCCCACCTTTTGGTCAAAAACACCAGCCACACATGTTAATGATGTCCAAAAAAATACAAAAAACGTTTTTCTAACAAAATAATTTAAACTCCAAAATCAATTCACACCGATGATATATCTGAAACTTCAATAATTCACAATAAATAGCTCTTTTATCAGAAAATTCGAATCTTGCGACTTTTTATAGGAAATTCAATTCTCTACAACTTTGCGAGAAGAAAGGTTTTCCAAATTCCAAGCGAGAAATTGACCGAAATCCATAAGCAGACGATTTTTCTGAGGTTATAATCAAATTTCGATTCGAGAAATGGGGTCCATCGACACATAAAACATGCTTTTAAATATTTTTTGATAACAAAAAATACTCCTCCTCCACATATACTCATATATCCCACATTTATCGTAAAAATATCATCATTAATATATTATTAAAATAATATATTTAAATAAATTATTTTATTAGAAAATGATAAAATATTAATTTTCAACAATTGTCATTTTAAAAATTTTCTCCATCTATATCCACATAAAATCAATATTTTCCTCATCATATAAATTAATAATTAATTATTCACAAATAATATTACAAAATCACGAAGATTGTGGCAACCGTGTAGTTCCTGAAAAGAGGGGCTTTCAATAAGGATCTCTCTCTTCTTGCCTGCAATTAGGTGACCAAACCTCTCCTTGAGCGAACTTTCTAGACATTGCCAATAATGTTATCCAATAATATTATTCGAGATAATATGAATTATTGCTCCGATAATGGAAAATATTGTGTAATGACAATTTATTGAAACAACAAGTAATATAAAATATCAATGCATTAATTATTAAATCAATAAAATCTTGAACAATAATTCTCGTAACAATTATTGAGTAGTGTCTTCTTACGTAAGAATCAATAATTGGTGCAAATGCTGTGTATCTGCTCAACAACAGCGTATTAATGTGTTTTAACCAAGGTATATCCAACAGTGATAGCAGTAACAACTACGTCGTTATTTATAAATAACTTATATTTGTCGTTTTCTTCATCCAATCGTTTTTCCGTTATAGGGCCCACAAAAAGATGCTTGTGAGTAAATACGAATATTCCCGACGATCACGAATATTCCACGACCAAACGAATATTCCCCGACAATAATGAATATTTTATAACCACTTGCTTATTGAAATATTTACGTATTTTACCCATAACTATCCACATTAATCAAATCGACCCTTACTATTTCAAAATAATAAATAGAGGAAAATAAATTTCATTTATTAATAATTTTGGGGTCTTACAATATACTCCAATGTCCTTCATTCCAAAAATAATCTGACAAACTTATATATATATATATATATATATATATATATATATATATATATATACACAAGTTAAATCAACATGTATTGTAACGACCCCAAAATAGGTCCATTCCATCCAACCTATTCTGAGTCGTTAAATACATGGTACAGAAATAACTACAACTTTATTACAACAATTATCGTACAAAATACAACAACACATATGCTGTGAGTTTGGATACCAATATATACCAAATGTAACTCTGGACACCAACTTGGATAAGGTACAGTCAAAAACTGTTTTAGAAATTAGAATCTTTGGGAAGTGCTCAAGGAAACCTTCGTACATGGGAGGCCATGCTTTTAGGTTATGGTAGATATCATATGGCCACAGAATTATCCTTGGTTAACCTAATAAACCCCAAAGAAAAACGAGAAGATTACTATCATATTCTTCCCAATGGTGAGTCTTCTCTTGACATATCATTATCTCCATTTGTCTCTAATTGGGTATTATACTCCAAACAAACACCAAGATTATATAGGTAGTGTTTGTAAATATACTCAAGAAGTGGATGAAGCACAACCATGTCTTATGATAACACGAGGTTGTATGTCATTAGACATCTTGTATGATAGTGACAAAATGTGAGACCCCAGATTTTATTAATAAAGATTTAAATTTGGTGAAATAATTTTTTAATATTATGGTGTGAATTTGAGATAATATTATAGTTGTGGGTAGTATTTATAAATTTTGCAAAGTATGCAAGTGGTTATATTATATTCGATTAATTGGGGAATATTCGGTTTAGCGAGGGAATATTAATGTATAACTACTCAATCATTGGTGGACCCCTAGCGTAATTATTGTCGGATTGAGAAAATGACAAAAATATTTTATTGAAATAACGGCGGAAGTTTTACCGTAGTTCTTGTTGAACTACTCGGTAGTAGTAAAAAGCGATGTCGATGTCACGTGTGGTTGCATATAGTAGCATTACCGGTATTGATTATTGATGCTTATGTGAGAAGTCACTCGGTTTGATTCCATTTATTGATCGATTAATAATATGAATTATTATAGCGATAATGACGTTTTGTTTTATTCAGTATTATTAACGTAATAAAAGCGAAACATCTTTTATATAAAATAGAATACTTTATTAAAGTTATTACATAAATAGAATATATTATATTTTATTATGCATAGTGTTGCATAGTGTTTTGCATAGTATTGCATAGTGTTTGCATAGTAAAATGTTTTTATATAAATAGAATATATTTTATTTTATTTAAAAGATTTTTCTTTAAATATGGACCGTCAGATTAAAATAAATCAATGCGGAATAGCTCATGGATTAATTCTTATGCATTCCATTTTCCTATAAATAGAAGCTCATTCCTTCATTATTTTCTTACGAATTCATTGAAACTCAGAGAGAGAAATTATAGAGAGGTTTATAGAGAAAATTATAGAAAGAAGAAGAGTATTCGCTACTTCACTACTTCTATATTAGGTTCTTTTTACGGTAAGGGGTGTTATTCTTTCTTCTTGAAGAGAACTTACATTATTCCATTCACATTATTATTACATTGGAATAACTTTGTAAAAAGTGGCATACCTATACATAACTTATATCTGTGGCATACCCTATACTTGGTGAAATCCTTATGTTATTCCATTGCTTATTATTACATTGGAATAACTTTTGTATCTGTGCGGTTACCCTATACTTGGTGACATTCTTCTATTATTACATTTGGAACATCACATGCGTGTGTTTTACACGGACACAGTTCCGTTTTTTTATTATTACATTGGAACATCACATGCATGTGTTTTACAGGACTGGTTAAAATCTTTATCATTACGTTGGAATATCCTCGTGTGTTTTACACAGGATGCGGTTCCATCTTTATTATTACATTGGAACATCACAGCCGATTGTGAATTTCACGATTTGGTTCCGTTATTATTATTACATTGGAATAACTTTGTCTCATGCAATCACCGCATGCATGGTGATTTCTTTTGTTATTCCATTCTTTATTATACTCGGTTGGTTAAAACTTTGACTTCTATACTCCATGAAATTAGTAGAATATCCTTGATATTTGCGTTTCATCGATATCTTCTCATGGAAATATTCTTACGATCATTCTTGAATTTTACTCTACTGAAACAAAGTATTATGTTGACAATTTGGACGTTAATAATTCATGGATTAAATAATTCTTGAACTTGTTTTATTGAATTACTATGTCATTGTCATCATCCTCATGTTATATTATGTTATCTTTGGCTTACGTGCATAGATGAACTTAGTATGATTATGACCGAGGATCATTCGGTATAATCATGACTTGATATAAATGATGTGACAAAAGTCCTCGGTGGCATTTGTAATGCGATGATGGATAGTTTTTGGTATGATTATGACCGGGGTGATTCGGTTTAGTCATGACCATTGATAATTTGATGAAAATCCTTGGCCGTAGTACGGGGATGATTAGATGTGGTGGTTTATTTATTAAAGTGAGTCTCGGTGATAAAAATTGATGAAAACCTTTTAAAACCTAAAAGATAGTAGACTTTATTCTCTACTTGACTCTTTTAATGGATTGCTTATTCATTGCAGATTAAGCGGTTGTCTATTGTATTTTATCGGTTTAACACTTGTTGAAGGCTAATGATAATTTATTACGCATTATCTTAGTCCTAATATTTCTTCTTGGGCTAGTTGAGCTCACCCTTTCTTTTCTTTATTCTCTTCTTGAAATGAGAACATAATTTGGGGGTTGAGTCGGGGAGCGGAGTAATGGTCGAGAGGATAGCATTAGTAGTCCTCACTATTACGTGAAATAGTGTGATAATAGTTGTAATGAGGACTCCTTTTGAGTTTGTATAATATCTAGTAGATAATATTTATATTCAAACTCACGGTTTATGTCGTATTGCATACGATAGTTATATTAGTAAGTTGTATTTGAATTTATGTACCGTATAAGTGGCGACCCAAGATGGGTGATGTATACCTAATTTTGGGGGCGTCACGGTTAATATCGAGCCATAAGTGTGAAGAGCCCCGAGCCTCTCATTGGTGACTTCTGTTGATGGGGAATGCAAAGCGGACTCTCCGTAGGGGACGCCGTCTTTCGATTGTGGTCGATAGTACTAATGTGAGGTCTTGACACAAGTTGGTGTCCGAGTCACGATTTAGTATCGAGCTTAGGGATATGATCCACAGCTAAGATCTGAGATAAGAACTAGGAGGAGAGGCGGGAATTCTTCGCTAGTATGACCTACCTAAGTTTATTTGGTATTTGATTGGTCGGTCGAATATAGGGATAATTTGTTAAATGTCAATTAACCCTTGTTTTGTGACGTTGTTTGAGAATGGCATCGAAAATCTTTGAGATAAGCAATGAAGCACATGAGAGTGTTGATTCAGTTCAAACAAAAGGTAACGACCAACAACACGATAATAATCATCTTTGGTGGCAGCGGCTATCGAACAATGATAACCATCGTGGGGAAATTATCATGCTAAGAATGGTAACCACTTGGTGGTAATCATGGCAAAAATAATAGAAGTGGAAATTTCAAGAAGAGAAGGTCATTTAGCTCGATTTTTGTCGTATAGTGAAGTCAAGTTCATTTGGGATAGTGGCACCAAAAGCGGATACTGGACAAAACAAAATCGGTGGTTTCAGGAAGAGCGTTTTTCGTGACTTCTCAAAAAAGTGGGTAACCCGAACGAAGTTATAGCGGGTTAGTTAATTATAAATTCTTATGAAGTCTATACCTTATTGAATCCTAGGTTCTACCCATTCTTTTATCTCTCTTGCTTTGCGTTCAGCGTTTAAATTTGACTCAGGAGAAATTAGACTTTGATTTATCTATTGAAACTTCGTTGGGAGAAACCTTCGTTACCTCCACTTTGTTTATTAATCTTGTTGTTTCAAATAAACACTTTCACGTTACATCTATCTTATCTCTTTGAAAATACTTGCCTTTGAGGTAATTTTTGAAAACGATTGATTAACTACTCATTATTCTTTTTGTAAGGTTGTTAGCTTTCATATTTCTAACCAACCTGTTATCTGAATTCAAAGTAACCAAATCCTAAAGTTAATCATTTGTTATATCAAGCCATAAGTAAAGAGCTCCGAACCTTTCGTTGTTGACTTCCTTGTGTGGAATGCTGCGAAGCCGGACTTTTCGTGGCGACATCGTGAATGAAGATGGCAAGTTTATAGGTATCATTGTGAGGTGCTATCTAGGTTAAGGGATAGAAGTCACGGTTGGTATCAATGTGACGTCTTATCCAAGTCTTGGATAAGAGTAATGATTTTGAATGATATTTCTATCATTAATAAATTTCTTGACGTATTCTTGAAGATTTCCTAGCCTACCTAGAGCGTGAAATCGAATTTTGTATTGACCCCAAAGATAAAAAACCCATTTCTTAAACCCTCAAATATTTCTTCAACTAAATAAATAAGCAGTTTACGTGGTTTATGATGAAAGTCATAATAAAAGCATTGGAATAATGAAAATCATGGGTATATGAAGTATTAGTAAGTTTTATGATGAGTTATGTTGGTTAGTACGTAAAAACATGAAAGTTTCTTAGAAATCACAAAGAGTTGAAAATCGATTTTAGTGAAAAGCGTAACATGAAATTAAATTGACCATATCTCCTATTATATTTTGAATTTTGAATGTGGTCAAGTCCTAGAGTTAGATCTATGAGTTACCTAACTAATCCAAGTGGAATTACTGGAAAAGGTGTTGTAGATTTTTGTGTGGACTGATTTTAGCAAAGGAGTGCAAAGCTGCAAAAACCGAAAAAGCTTCTGCCATGATTTTAGAGAGGCTGTTTCGGCTACTTAAATTATGAGAAAAATTCTGGCCTTTTGGGACATGAAAGTATATGGTATAAAGTATCTCCTGTCCAAAAATGAGCTCATTCTGACTTAAAATGAGCAAGTTATGACTATTTCAATATTTAGGTTTTTCCGACGAAAAACGCTATAACCGGAGTTCTATAACTCCGATGACCATGAAATTTAAACTGGAAGCTCACGTTAACATGTGTAAGGTCCTGTCAAGATTTGGGAATTTTTGGAGTTAACCTTGAGGTAGCTAATTTCTTAAGGAATTAATTAGAAATTGATTTTTGAAAAATAGTAAATGAATTTTAAAATTCGAGAAAAATATATTTTATTATGGGACTATATTATGCTAAATCCCAGAAAAGAAATATTTTTAGGACTGATTTGGTATTTTTCATGAAAATAGTTTAATTACTGAACATATGAGTTAAATATGTTATGTGAAGTAACAAAAGTTGAAAATAGGATTTTATGGCTAAAGAATCCTATATAGAGTATATGCATATTTTTTGAGAGATTTGATAATTGGTGATGATATCTTATGAGTATGACATTTTTGAATGATTAAATGCATTATATGGTAAAAGCGTAAACAATTGAGATAAATTGTTTATAAATTTAAGAAGTGATTAAAATATTGTTATAATATTAGTGTTATTAGATTATGATATTATTAAGTGATTGATAACATGGGGATATTCTTGAATCTGGATAAATTATATTATAAATGTTTAATATTTATTCTTTATCTCATTTGATTGATTCTTTATATCATTATCCTCATGCTTTATATTATGTGAAAGAAAGTCATACGTACATTTGTAGATGGACTTGGTATGATTATGATGATTATGAGGAGGATTGTTCTGGTATAATCATAAATCAGTAAATGAATACACAATTATCTTTGGTAGTAGTGCATGGATAATTTGTGGTCGTGATCTTAATGAATACACAATTATCTTTGGTAGTAGTGCATGGATAATTTGTGGTCGTGATCTTAATGAATACACAATTATCTTCGCCGTAAGTAGTGCATGGATAATTTGTGGTCGTGATCTTAATGAATACACAATTATCTTTGCCGTAGTAGTGCATGGATAATTTATAATGGATAATTTGTGGTCGTGATACTTAATGAATACACAATTATCTTTCGGTAGTAGTGCATGGATAATTTGTGGTCGTGATCTTAATGAATACACAATTATCTTTGGTAGTAGTGCATGGATAATTTGTGGTCGTGATACTTAATGAATACACAATTATCTTTGGCCAGTAGTGCATGGATAATTTGTGGTCGTGATATCTTAATGAATACACAATTATCTTTGGTAGAAGCATGGATAATTCGTGGTCGTGATCTTAATGAATATCCTTGGCACGTAGTGCGAGGATGATTCGATGATATGGATTAATTATTGAAGTGAGTCTCGTGAATGAAATATTAATTCATGGATGCGTTCAAAGTCATCGTGGCTTACGTGCATAGATGGACTTGGTATGATTATGACCGGATTGTTCGGTATAATCATAATCAGTAATTGAAAACACGAATATCCTTGGCCGATTGGTGCATGGATAATTCGTGGTCGTGATACTATTAAAAGCTGCGTCTTAGCATTATTGGTTTTCTGAGATTGTATATCTTTGCCCAGTAGGCAAAAGATGAATTGTTAATGAATAGCTTTGGCGGATTTCAAAGATGAATTTAATATTTTTAAGCGATAAAGGTATTCAAGGTATCCTCATCTCTTTATCATATCAGTATCGTACCCTAATTTCGAGGGTGAAATTCCATAAGGAGGGAGATTGTGAGACCCCAGATTTTATTAATAAAGATTTAAATTTGGTGAAATAATTTTTTAATATTATGGTGTGAATTTGAGATAATATTATAGTTGTGGGTAGTATTTATAAATTTTGCAAAGTATGCAAGTGGTTATATTATATTCGATTGGTGGGGAATATTAGGTTTTAACGGGGAATATTCGCATACAGCTGACTCAATCATTGGTGGACCCCTAATGTAATTATTGTCGGATTGAGAAAGCGACAAAAATATTTTATTGAAATAACGGCGGAAGTTTTACTAGTAGTTCTTGTTGAACTACTTTCGGTAGTAAAAGTACGATGTCGTGTGGTTGCATAGTAGACACGCGGTATTGATTATTGATGCTTATGTGAGAAGTCACTTTCGGTTTGATTCCATTATTGTCGATTAATAATATGAATTATTATAGCGATAATGACGTTTTGTTTTATTCAGTATTATTAACGTAATAAAAGCGAAACATCTTTTTTATATAAAATAGAATACTTTATTAAAGTTATTCTATAAATAGAATATATTATATTTTTTTATTATGCGTAGTGTTGCATAGTGTTTTGCATAGTATTGCATAGTGTTTGCATAGTAAAATGTTTTTATATAAATAGAATATATTTTATTTTATTTAAAAGATTTTTCTTTAAATATGGACCGTCGATTAAAATAAATCAATCTGGACCGGTTCATGGATTAATTCTTATGCATTCCATTTTCCTATAAATAGAAGCTCATTCCTTCATTATTTTCTCATTTAATTCATTGAAACTCTAGAGAGAGAATTATAGAGAGAAGCTATAGAGAAAATTATAGAAAGAAGAAGAGTATTACGCTACTTCACTACTTCTATATTAGGTTCTTTTTACGGTAAGGGGTGTTATTCTTTCTTCTTGAAGAGAACTTACATTATTCCATTCACTATTATTACATTGGAATAACTTTTGTAAAAGTGGCATACCCTATACATAACTTGTATACGCTGGCATACCCTATACTTGGTGAAATCCTTATGTTATTCCATTGCTTATTATTACATTGGAATAACTTTCAGATACGCTGGATTTACCCTATACTTGGTGACATTCTTCTATTATTACATTGGAACATCACATGCATGTTTTACACCAGGACTGGTTCCGTTTTTTTATTACATTGGAACATCCTGCTCGTGTGTTTTACACAGGACTGGTTAAAATCTTTATCATTCATTGGAATATCCTATACGTGTGTTTTTACCGGATCTGGTTCCATCTTTATTATTACATTGGAACATCCTGTCGGTGTGAATTTCACGACACGGTTCCGTTATTATTATTACATTGGAATAACTTTACATCATCAAGTACCGCATGCATGGTGATTTCTTTTGTTATTCCATTCTTTATTATACTCAGGTTGGTTAAAACTTTGACTTCTATACTCCATGAAATTAGTAGAATATCCTTGATATTTGCGTTTCATCCGATATCTTCTCATGGAAATATTCTTACGATCATTCTTGAATTTTACTCTCTGAAACAAGTATTATGTTGACAATTTGGACGTTAATAATTCATGGATTAAATAATTCTTGAACTTGTTTTATTGAATTACTATGTCATTGTCATCATCCTCATGTTATATTATGTTATCTTCGCTTACGTGCATAGATGAATGAACTTAGTATGATTATGACCGAGGATCATTCGGTATAATCGTGACTTGATATAAATGATGTGACAAAAGTCCTCGATGGGCTGTGTAATGCGTTGATGGATAGTTTTTGGTATGATTATGACCGGGGGTGATTCGGTTTAGTCATGACCATTGATAATTTGATGAAAATCCTTGGCCAGTGATGCGGGGATGATTAGATGTGGTGGTTTATTTATTAAGTCGAGTCTCGGTGATAAAAATTGATGAAAAACTTTTAAAACCTAAAAGATAGTAGACTTTATTCTCTACTTGACTCTTTTAATGGATTGCTTATTCATTGCAGATTAAACCGGTTGTCTATTGTATTTTATCGGTTTTAACATCGTTGAAGGCTAATGATAATTTATTCGCATTATCTTAGTCCTAATATTTCTTCTTGGGCTAGTTGAGCTCACCCTTTTCTTTTCTTTGTTCTCTTCTGTGAAATGAGAACATATTTGAGACGAGTCGGGGAGCGGAGTAATGGTCGAGGAGGATAGCATTAGTAGTCCTCACTATTACGTGAAATAGTGTGATAATAGTTGTAATGAGGACTCCTTTTGAGTTTGTATAATATCTAGTAGATAATATTTGTATTCAAACTCACGATTTTATGTCGTATTGTATACGATAGTTATATTAGTAAGTTGTATTTGAATTTATGTACCATGTAAGTGGCGACCCAAGATGGGTGATGTATATACCTAATTTTGGGGCGTCACACAAAACACCATTCAAGTTAAATTCACCTCACCCTCAACATCTATAGACACCACCACTCTATTCCTCGCTATCCCCCAGCGACCCAAATTTACACTTTTATTACACGAAAGGAATTGTGAAACAAAAGGGTGAGCACAACTAAGCTCAAGAAAGAATATTATGACTAAAGATAAATAAATTATCAATAGTCTTCATCGATAATAAATCGAGATTTAGAACATATGGTAGATGATAAAACTTTTCAACCATAGTTGCGTGGAATGAAGCAATCCATTAGAAGAGTCAAATAGACTATAAAGTCTATTGTCTTCTCCATGTTAAAAATCCACCAACAATGTTTTATCCCTGTAACATCAATCAACAATTCCTGTCCACAATCACGTGTATAACTCATAATCGTAATTGTAGTTCTAAATTCCTTTCCTCATCCAAGACAAAGATAATTTTCATCACTTGTCTTTACCTGAAACATCAAAGATCATGGTTATACCAAATCACAGTTCCTATTCATAATCATACTAATAAATTCATCTTTGCACCACGGCCAAAGATATTCATCAACAGTTCATCTTTACACTACAAGCTAAAGATATTCAACAACGGGTCATCTTTGCATTACAAGCCAAAGATATTCATCAATAATTCATCTTTGCACTACAAAGCTAAAGATATTCAACAACAGTCATCTTTGCATTACGAGCAAAAAGATATTCATCAATAATTCATCTTTGCACTACAAAGCTAAGATATTCATCAACAAGTCATCTTTGCACTACTGAGCAAAAGATATTCATCAATAATTCATCTTTTGCACTCTTTGCTAAAGATATTCATCAGTTGGTCATGTTCATTTAAACACTGTTCATCTTTGCACTCTCTGAGCCAAAGATATTCTTGTAAATCATTCATCTTTGCATTGGTTTTATCCACGTCCAAAAATACCTCAAAAATAATCATAGTGGTGTAAAATTTAAGAATGATCAAAACATGGATACAATCAAAGCTAGTATCGAGAATAGATATTTTAGATTTAAAAGAAAAATTTTTATTTTTAAATTGAATAGTCTTAAATGATTCGTGAATAGTGTCAGATATCGTGAATAGTCAGTATACGTGAATAGTAACTCGACACCAAAAGATAGAAATTCCACAAAAAACATTTTCACGCTTCATGAATAGTACTCGTGAATAGTAATCGTGAATAGTAACTCATGAATAGTAACTCGTGAATAGTAACTCATGAATAGTAACCCCGACATGAAAAAGTTCCAAATTTGATAAAAACTTCAGATCAACATTTCAAAGATAATGATATTGAAGAAATAATATCATTACAAAAAAATAATATCCCTTACTATCCCTTACCTCAAAAAAGCAAAGACTTACGGCGGGATATCGGATATGACGTATTTGAAGGAAACTTGCTGAGCGATGAATATCAACTCACCAAGTATCTAAATACTCACAAATTACACTCAATAATCTAGAGAGAGAAAAGAGAAAACTTTGTTTACGGTGTGATTTTCAATTCTAACTTAGCCCTCTATTTATAGGAAAATGTTTAGACGTCAAGCGAGACTTAACTCTGCAACTCGATGCTTTTACTGCTACTATTATTCCCACCCACCACATTTGAAATAAAATTCAGCACATTTCTTCACCAACCACAAGTGGGGCCCACTCAATTCTAGAATTTTCTACCAAAATCAATTATAAACCTAATTTCCGAATCAGTCACCTCTTAAAATTCATAACAAATCATTCGTTCATTTTTAACGGTTCAAAATTTGTGGACATATACTCAACTTATGTATGTATAACATATCCAAAAATTACAACGATCCAACGGTCGGATCAAAATTTATAACTCACGCAATATAGTTGAAGAACACTGATTTTTTGGACTATTAGTCCTTGGACGATTTCATTCAAAATTTCACCACGAAATATCTACAAAAGAATTTTGGGTGATTCAAATTTCTGATTAGCTTACTTCTAGGGCTTTCTTTTGATATATGGCTCATCTCTTAACTCATTATACATTAAAGAGTTATGGATTTTATAAAATCAAGTAATAAACTAATTTTTTACGAAAATCCCATATTTTGTTCTCCATTTCGACAAATACTGACAAAACACCTCATCATTAATTCCTTCACTTATAACCACATAAATAAATCCATCATTTATATCCACATCAAATAAATATTTTCTTATCATATGAATCAATAATTAATTATTCACAAATAATATTACGAGAATCACATTTATGACAACCAAAGTAGCTTTCGAGGAAGAGGGGCTTTCAGATAAGGATTTCTCCTTCTTGGCCGCAATTAGGTGATCAAATCTCTCCTTGATGTAACTTTCTAGACATTGCCAATAATGCTATCTAATAATATTATTCAAATAATATGAATTATTGATCCGATAATGGAGATAAATGCAAAGTGACAATTATTGAACAACAATAATATAAAATATCAACGTGACAATTATTGAATCAATAAAATAAAATATTGAGCAAGAATTCATTGTAAAAATTATTGAGTAGTGCCTTCTTACGTAAGGATCAATAATTCAACAATATTATGCAATACTGGTGTCATCACAAGAACCACGCCAGCGTATCTTGTATTTTAACCACCGGGTATTCCAATGATCTTAATTGATATAACTACGTGTTATTTTTAACCAACTTATATTTGTCGTTTTCTTCATCCAATCGCTTTCCGTTATGGGCTCACATATTACGGTCATTTGCTTGCCGTAAATACGAATATTCCCCGTGAAAGAATATTCCACGCACGAAAACGAATATTCCCAAACAATAATGAATACTTTATACCCCTTGCTTATTTTGAAAAAAATTTCATATATCACCCTTAACTTTAACTTTTATCAATTTAACCAATTCTTGAATAGAAAAATTGAATACTTTTATTTCATAAAATTGGGGTCTTACATGTATGCTTTTTTCAATTCTAAATCATGAAATTAAAAGAAGTTTGAAACATATAAAATTCTTGATATGGAGAAACACACCAAAAAAAAAAACCCAACCTGATGATCCTTTTCGATTATTTCGCATACAACTTCCCTCACAATATAATTAGAGGTGGCTTTCTCCTTTTCTCTTTCTAAGGTTGTATAAGGAAAAAAAAAATAAGATTAGGTTTAGTTATTTATTTATTAATAAATCTTATTAATTCTCCTAATTATAATTGGATTTATTACTACCCACATTTAATTAAATTAAACTCAATTAATTTTAAAGGCCCAAATTGTACTAAATTAATTTACCCATCTCTTATTAATATTTATTAGCCCACACAAATTAAATAACTAGTTTGACCCAACATAAATGACAAAGTCCAATTAATATGTTTTAAAACAAAATAATTTTTATTATGCAATATTTATTTATTAATTTTTTACCGGGTATTACAATTAGTCTCTAAAACAACCAACATTCTATTTAATATTTCACAAAAGACTGATAGGCGATAGCTGATGGCTACCAACTCTTGTTTTCTTGTGTACATCTTGTTATATATCGGAAAAAATAAATGTATACAGTTTACGATTGTAAAGTAGTTATTGACTAATAGTTGAATAGTTACTCTACTACTGTAGAAACGTCCGAATAACTACTCTATTATCGTACAGTGATTTAACTCTACGATAATAGACTGTATACATTTGAGAATCTGTACAATTTTATAGTTACATTAACCATCTATGTATATCTATATACTCCCTCCTATTCAGATTAAATGATATTTTAGGGAGTTTAATTTTATTCTATATAAGTGTCGTTTTGGAATCTCTATGCAATATTGCACTATTTTTTTCTAATTTACCCCTCTATTTAATATGTTTAGTAAATGTAATTGTTGAGAGAGAAATAATTAATTAGGGATAATTGTGGAGAATGAGAAGAGACAATTGTGGAGAGAGAAATAATTAATTATGGACATAAAAGATATTTTATATTATTTTTTAATAAATGTGTTTAACTTTAAAATGTCATTTAATCTGAATAGAATAGAGTATTACATATGACGATAAATTTGGATATTAAATATCCGTCCATCACGCATTCTAAAAGAAGGAGAGAAACACGGATGATAGAGAAAATGGGAGGAAAGGTCAATTATAATGATATTAATACCACCAATAATCACCCTACCTAGCTCTCACGTTATATGGAGCATTGTTTTATGTTTTTTCGGTGGACCATTAAAAAAAACAGAAGAAAAGTGACTGCATTTTATTGTTATGATGATGATGCAAGTCCAATGTGGTCGTCTTTTTGTTATTAATCTCTTCTTAATTAAAATTGCATGGGGGACACTGCTGTTAGTTTCCATATCATAGAAATTTGCTTAACCAATTTTTTCTACATTTGATGATGGTGGGCTAATGGCTATATATATATAGTCCACAAAATACCAAAAAGTTTTATGAACACCAGAAATATATACTACTATATATATATACTTCTTATCCAATTTATTCGGAAATTATCCTCTTGAAGTTCGGTCAAATATACAATAATAATCTATACTTTTAATGACGCTATACGTGTTGTCGTCGTTAAAAGTATGAGCGACTGATTACAGATGAATTTAACCGTCACGGATCCGTCATTAAAGAAGCGATCGGCTCGGGTGAGTTGCGTAAGGGGGTGCTTAAGATCCGAATCTTAAGCTTTCTTATCTTATATTCAATTCACTGAAATCACCCTTCTTAATGACGGATCAACGACGGTTCGGTCATATACAACCGTCGTCTATACTTTTAACGACGCTATATGTGTGTCGTCGCTAAAATATAAGCGACGGTTGTATGATGATCGAATCGTCGTCAATCCGTCATTAAAGGAGAAATTTCAAATGAATTGGATAAAGGGTGAGATTTAAGATTAGGATTCATATATATATATATATATGTTAAATTTATTCTTATCTAATATCTTTAGATATATTTTTTTAGCGATAGATAAAAGAACGATTTGTCCATATATATATAAACTATGGTCATAGCTTTTTTTAGTGATGAGCAATATATAACGCATGAATAAATATATAACGACAAACCGAACCAATTGCGAAACCTGACCTTATATATATATATATATATATATATATATATATATATATATGAGATAAGATGACTGCACATGGCGAAACGGAAGTTACAAAAACAACCTTACCCACCTGAATTTCTATTAATAGTTAAATTTAAGTTGACTTTTGAAAGCAAAAACAAGAAATAAAAATAAATTTCCGGGAAAATAAATGGGAAGGAAAGAAAGAAAGTAAAGAGAAAATACAGAACCAAACAGAAACAAAAATGGAAGAAGAAAGAGAAGGAAGGAAAGTGGCGGTGGTCGGGTTGATTGAGAAAGCCACCAACTCAACCCAACCCGATATTGACCCGCTCCTCCTCAAAGCCATCAAATCGGTGGTCCGTCAGTCTGATTCGGAGCTTCAAATCGCCGCCCAAACCCTAATGAGCCTCATGAAACGAGACCATTCTCAGGTCCTCTCATATCATTCATAATTTTTAAAGACTCTATCCTGTTGTTCTAATTTCATCTTATTATTATCGGAACACATTAATTTAGTTCGAAATTACTGTCGGATTATTAATTTAGTTTTCAATGTTTGAATTTGGTTTGAAAGTTTTGAACTTTAGTTTGGAAACATGGAACTTATTTGTGGAATTTGAAGTGGATAATATATGGTCCAGCTTTACAATTTAGTGAATTTATTCTGTTTAAATATTTGGCAACTGCACACATGCTATGTATGTATGATGCTCATTTAGCAGTTATAAATAGTCCATTATATGAAATTATGGAGATTTCCATAAAAACTCATGTTTTCTGTGATAGTTCGGTAGGTAAATTATGTTGTAATTCAGAAGAATGTCAAATTATTTATCGTCCACCTTCAAATTTATGAGTAATCCTGTTCAAATGAGTTTGGACTATAGTTATCTGTTAAGTTGCAAATTTCCTTCAGAGATCCTCGGAAACTATGTACACACACACACACACACGTGTATCATGTCTGTATATATTTATTAAATTTCATTATGGATATATACAACATGACTTGTGTGATTTCACTTGGTTTTTGGGTTTGTTGAGGTGAAGTGCCATAGTATATAAGATTTTGTACTATCAATAACAAGTTTGAGGAAGGTGTCTCGAGCTTTTATTTCAGCCAAAGTAGAGTACAACTAGCAGAAGAATATAAAGTTGGGTGCAAGGTATTAGAATTTTATTTAAAAAACCACCATTTTATCCTTTTCAAAAAATATTAGGAAATCACCATGCTATTTTACGGATTTAGAGTGTATAGGGGTAACTTTTGGATATATATAGATAAATTTAAGTGGCTCCTTTGGCGTAATTTTTTTTTACACTGTTGAAACAGAAGCTTTATTGATGGTTTTGTTTCATAAGAACAAGTCTAAATATGTATGCTGGTGTACGAAATACGTTTCAACCTATCCCTCGTTTTATTTACTGGTGTACTATATCTAATATGTTTGTACTCCTAGTGTCATATATGCTCCCTACTTGTTGAGAAGAATTTTTTTTTGATGAATATTAATTTTTAGCATGGAATGCGATTTGCAGGTACGATACCTCACACTTCTTATAATAGATGAATTATTCATGCGGTCAAAACTTTTTAGAACCCTTCTTGTAGAGAACTTGGATCAGTTGTTGACTTTAAGTGTTGGATTCAGAAGAAACCTGCCACTACCTGCTCCGCCAGCTGTTGCATCGGTTCTGCGTTCTAAGGCCATTGAATTCTTAGAAAAGTGGAACAGAACATTTGGAATTCATTATAGGCAGCTCAGATTAGGGTTTGACTACCTCAAAAACAACCTTCGGTTTCAATTTCCTAATTTGCAAGCAAATGCAGCTCGGATTCAGCAACAGAGAAGCGAAAGGGAGAAGAGGACGAAAGAGATATTACTAAATAAGTTTGAAAGTCTGAAAGAAAAATTTTCTTCAATCAAGGATGAAATACAGTCAATAATTGATGAAATTAGTGAATGCTTGGATATAATTAGCTCTAAAGATGAGAATATGCCTTTGGCTCCTATAGATGATGAAGAGATGGAAGAGTTTCGTGGTTCTGAACTACGGCAGATTCGTCTCGATTCATTAAAAGAAGGGGAAAAGGTTCAAGAAAATAGTGATAATAAAGTGGTTTTTGATGCTTTGAGGGAATTGTACAAGCTTTTAGTGACAAAGCATTTGGTTGTGGTGCAAGAATGGACATCTGTTCTCATAAGGGTGGAAACGGTAGAGAATAGGGTCAGGGACTCCATGTTAAAGGAGTTCATTGATATCCGAAACCGTCTCCAATCAGTAAAGAAGAAATGCGAGGAATCAGGGTGTACTCTTCCAAATACTAAAAATCATGAGGAAGAAGAAATTTGGGAAGAGGGTAAGATTGAAGCATTTGAGAATGGGAGACCAAGCTCACCCAATAAGCAAAATGCTGTTTGTTCTATTGTATCGACATCCCGGGATTTGAGAAATGAAGACCCTGGATGCAGTTATAGAGGATCAAATGGCAATGAGAAGCTAAATCGTGAAGGTAGTGTAACCGAATTGGATCCTTTGAAGAGTAAGCTTTTGGCTGAAGCTCCAGTCATGAACTGGGGTTCTTTTCTGGATAATTGGGGTTCAAACAGGGATTTTTTGGCTCACCAGAGGGGATTAGAACTTGAAAGTCATTGGGGTAGGGTAGACTATGATGCAGTTATTCCTGCAGAGAAAATTGCAGAGCTGAATGTTCAGGCAACTCTTTACAAGGAAGAGCCGGTTGATATCCAAGAATGCCGTGCACCCTTGAGGAAGGGGGGACTGTGTCAGAGAAGGGACCAGAGAGTTTGCCCGTTTCATGGCCCCATCATTCCTCGGGATGATGAAGGAAAACCAATCTATCAAAAGTCCTCAATCGAGGAGACTGCTCCTGATTTGGGGGCTAATTTGGTGGAGAAATTAGCAAAACAGGCCGTGAAGAATGTGAGGGAACGGGACCAAGAGGAAGCCAAGAAGAGAGAATATGACAAAAAGGCATTGAAGCGAGCTAAGCTTGCAAAAGTTCGGGAGCACAATGAAACAGTTTTACGAGATGCTGCCATTGCTTCGACTTCAAGATCTTCGGTCATTGGCGAAGATGTAGATTCAACAAGTGGGGGGAGATCGTCTACCAGAAACAAAAAACAAACTCTTGCATCAATGCTGAAAAAGAAAGTAACTAGTAAAGATAGATTAGCTCAGAGGCTCTTGAACACCCGTGCTAGAGATTCAACAACAAGACAGCTGACACTGGGAGAGGATGCAAACTACAGAGAAGCCTTTCCAAATCAGTGGTAGGTGGAAAGCTTTTTTGTGTACTTGGAGGAAAGCACAAACTCCCGAAGTAGTGTTTGTCTGGCTAGTTTCTGTATATTATTAGAGGTTGCCTAATTTCATTTTTATTTTTCCGACAGAGGTTATTTTTAGATTTTCGTCAGTTCATAAATATTAAATTGCATGTATTTCCTCATAAACAAGCACCCATTTTTTTCCTCTTTAAATTTGTTGAACTTTAGAAATTCTATAGTTGTTGGTGTTTGACATGAAGCTGAAAATCTACTATTTGAATGGCATCTGAACTTGTGTGGTGCTCAGAGTGGCAATTTAATGATTCCCAAGTAATTTTCCAGAGTGGTTTTGTAGGTTAGGTGGATTGGTCACCTAACTACCAATTGTTAGAAGCTAAAAACCTGGAAAATGTGGTTAAAGAAGTAGTATGAGTGACAGTCCAGTTAAAAGTGCTGAAGAATCTTTAATCAGCTCTAGATTGAAATAGCTTTTAACCCGAGTTATCTGTTAAGGAAGTGATATTTTAGCATAAATTTTTTTTATATTATTTATGTCACATGAATAGTGAGTGGATCTCAACTCATATTTATGTAAGAGACTCGTGTGAATAGTGAGTGAATCTCACCTACATGCAAAGAGACTCGTGTGAAAATTACACGGGAAAATATATGTACTCCAATTAAGGGAAGTGGTTAGTATAAAGTTTATTTTTGGGTAAGTTGGTCAATTGACCAGTGTTGACACGCAGGCGAGATTCTATGCGTGTCAGCATTTTATTGGTCAATTGACCAACTTATCAACAAATAAACTTCATGGTAACCGGATCCCCAATTAAGAGTACACAAATGAATGCTGTGCAAAGCCTAAAGTTAAATATATTTGCAGCAGAACATGAAGAAGCAATAAGACTAAATATGTCATAAATATTAGAAGTAATATTTTATTAATGGTAAAAAAAAATTAAACTTTAATATTATCAGCAATAAAAAAGTTATGAAAGCTTAAAATGAATTTTTCTTTTCCCAATACTTTATTAATAGCTCAGATCTGATAATCGTATCAAACAATTTATAGATATTTAAACCTTGTTATTCGGAAAACAAAATAGTTAGTTTTTTTTTTGTTAATCTTTGTTTTTTAAATAATAAATTTGTTTTCAAATTATGTTCCTCCGTTTTAAATTATAAGATTAATATTGATTTTTTAGAAGTCAATTTAAAATATTTCAAATTTAAAATTGATATAATTCTTTTAAATTTTAAAAATAATAAATATTATAACAATAATTTTAGGGAGTTTGTGATAGTAAAGTTAAATATATTTACATAGCCCAATACAGCGTAAAGATTATTTAAAAACATAAAAGAGAAAGGTCCAAGAAAAGTAGCCTCTTTATCTTTCTCTCTGTTTTATTTTCCTCTTCATCATTCGTAAGAACATCAAGACTGGTGTGTGAGAAATACAAACAAAAGATCAAACTTATCAGATGATCATAAATGTTTTTGAAGCTAGATGATCAGAGAATAAATTTACCCATGTAGTGTAGAGAGAGAAATGATGGATTCGGATGATAGCAGTGAATGCATTTCAACCTTGGATTTGGATGATTCCCTTCTCTCTTCTCAGTTTTCATCTTCAAAGCCGTACAATAATATTTCCCCTTCTGGGATTCATACCACCACCAGTGTCCATGAGCTTCTCGAGTGCCCCGTGTGTGCCAATTCAATGTACCCGCCTATTCATCAGGTTTGTTATTCCTTGAATCTTAGTTAATGGGGTTGCTTTATTTTTCTGTGAATTAATTTTCTAGGTTGTTGATTTGATGCAAATATGTCAGTATTTGTGGGTATTGATGTCCAAGATTAGGTTTTTATGGCTTTATTTGATGGGCTAATGTGTGTAATTTTGTTGTTTTTCTACAGCTCTATAATATCTTTGGTGGGGTATAGGTGATTGAGGTGCTGAATTTTCTTGTTAAAAGATGGTTATCTTTGGGGTTTTTGTAGAATGCTCCATTGTGTTGAGATTATTGGATAGGTTTTGTGTTTAGTGTGTATAATATTGTAAGGAACTGAGATCTGAATTCAGTCCTTACTCGCAATTAACTAAACTTCAAGAGAATTATGAGAGTACCAGAGACTTGAGAAGAAACTAAGTAAGGAAAAGAAGAAGATTAGAATACAGAGAGGGAAAGTGGAGATAAGATCAGAAAATTATAGAGAGAGAAACAAAACAATTCATTTCCTTCCTTTACTGAATACATCCCATGTATTTAAAGACTTACAGCCAAAACAAACTCTCCTCTGTAACAACTTTTTCAGCTAAATGAAATACAACACTTTTATTTGGAAATGACATCTCTACCGAAACCAACTATGTTTAACTACTAAACTAACACCATAACAATTCATTACAATCCCCCCTCCTTAAAAAGTTCCTTGTCCTCAAGGACGGAAAGTTGGAAATTGAGCATGAATATCAGACCAAATCTCCCAAGTAGCTTCAGAAGGTAAAGTATTAGATCGACTTCAGTAACAACTGCATTATTTTTCTTTACCAATCTGCGATCAATGACTGCAATAGGCTCAATAATGTACTGCCCATGATTATCTACTGACGGCAATACCAGAGACACCTGTGCTTCAACACTAATTTTCTTCTTTAAAAGAGAAACATGGAACACAAGATGAATTTTGGCTTGAGCTGGTAGCAACAACTTATAAGCAACAGGTCCAATCCTTTCAAGCACTTGAAATGGCCCGTAATATTTGAATCCAGCTTACTTAGACTCTGTCATAGAAATTTTCTTGTAGGGTCGAAGTCTTAAATATACCATGTCTCCCACATTAAAAACCCTCTCCTGCCTATTCACATTAGCATAATTCCTCATTCTACATTGTGCCTTAGCTAAATTATCTTTCAAGAACTGCAACAACTGATTCCTGGAAGCACAAAACTGCCTTGCTTTAGGATCAGAAATCTGGCCATATAAATGGAAAGAAATGTGGGAAGCTGCATAGCTATATAAAGCCTGAAAAGGAGTAAGCTGGGCACCACTGTGGTATTGGGTGTTGTACCACCAAGCAAGTGACAACCATTCGCTCCAAGCCTTTGGTCTTTGACTAAACTAACACCATAACAATTCCTTACAAATATGCGTGGAATTTGTGGTTTGTTGGTTTTAACGTGATGGATTGGATTATTTGGTAGAGGTTAATTGCAGTAAATTTTTTGAGGTTCAGCAGATTGGTGAGTTTCACTTGTAGTTTGTACTTACTTTATGTGTCCACATAGAGTAGAAGGTTTTGGATATATGTACTCCTTTGTATGCCCATGCGGATAGGTTGAATGGGAATATATGTGGTTTCAGAAAGGATAGGGCTTCTCTTTACTTACGTTTGTGCTTGTTCGTGCAATCCTCCTCTTTTGGTTTTATTTACATTTCTTGAGTTTAGTTTGATATGTAGAAATTTTTTATTGCAAAGCTCCCATCTGTGTACCCCATCAGGAAGATATTTGGTGCAGCTTGAATATGTACTCCTAAAAATTAACCGAGGTAATTGAAGCTAGCTGTTAGAGCAGAAATGGCTTATTAACGTATCACAGTAATATGAGCGCAAGATGCTAGTTTATGCCTTTAGGGAACCGTTATTTGAAATGAAGTATGTTAGAAGCATATATAGGTATGGAAGATTGTATGGGGATTTCTCGTGAAATGATTTTGGGAGACAGCTGTTTGTTAGGAGTTGCTGGATGTTTTCAGTTTTATTTTGTTCCATTTTTGGTAGTAGAAGGTCAGTCTGGTGCTGCCTTAAGGACTTTTAAAGTCTATAAGGGACTCTATCATATGGTGTCGAGTCCTCTGCAATAAATTTACACTAGGAATTTCTGGCTTTGTTTTCCCTGTACTCTGCCGAGTTTTTTTACATCATCTCTGTTATTTGATTTGCAGAAAGTAATTTCGCCGTTAAAGCTTAATAAATGATCGACTAAGCTTTAGTAATATCTTTGCCTTCGGCTGTCGTGATAGCTGGGGTCTGGGAACTAAGTTTTAATGTTTATTATAGACCTCATATGTTTGTTTGAACTATTTGACTGATCACCTTTAACTCCATATTGACTGCATTGATCGTGTTACTCAGGCATCACAATATGCATCGACCTAGTCCTTTTTGTCTGTGCGCGCGTGTGTGGTTGTCTTTTTCGTCTGTGCATGCGTGTTTGGTTCTTCTTGGTAATAAATTACATGTTTTGATTTTTGCAGTGTCACAATGGACACACACTCTGTTCTACATGTAAAACAAGGGTACACAATCGTTGCCCCACTTGTAGACTGGAGCTTGGTGACATAAGGTGCCTAGCATTAGAGAAGGTGGCTGAATCACTAGAGTTATCTTGCAAGTATTGCTCCCTTGGATGCTCAGAGATCTTTCCTTACTACAGCAAGTTAAAACATGAAGCTTTATGTAACTTTAGACCATACAGCTGCCCATATGCTGGATCAGAGTGCTCAGTTGTTGGGGATATTCCACAGTTAATTGCACATTTAAGGGATGATCACAAGGTAGACATGCACTCTGGATGCACATTCAATCATCGTTATGTCAAATCGAATCCGCATGAAGTAGAAAATGCCACCTGGATGTTGACTGTAAGTATCTACGATTTATCTAATATATGGGTATGTTTATGTTTTGCTGAGCGTGTTGCTACATATATATTATGGTCATTGCTATACATATACTCTTCTTCTTAGTCATAACTCAAATATATAAAAACTGCAACACATGGTCCAATTTTTTTTGCTGATTCACTGCCATCAATATCATCACATGCATTCTTATAACTTGTTCTACATATCAGATACATAGGTTCCATCGTCATATATATACAAGAATAGTATTTCTATTATGAGATGTGTGGTTTTACTTGTGGCTACTAGATATTTCAACATTACAATTTATATCTCCATAGTGCTTTATGAACTAATTGGCATGATATAGTAAAACATGATATTGGGTACTGTTCGTCGACTTTGACTATATATAACCTTTTATGCTGTTTTAACGTTTTTTTGTTATTTTTAAATATATGTATTTCTTTCCCAGAACTAATACAAAAATTTCCCATCTTCATGATGTAGAGTACCAAAAAAAGGGAAATAGTTAACAAGAACCATGATCTCATCAGCGTAGTAGACCTTGGATATAGTTTTGCATGATCTGCCCATTTTTTTTCTATTGAACTGTAAAAATATTTCGGATTCTGCAAACCTGAATGTTGCTCAGTGCTGAAATATTACCTGCCTTATTCTTTGTTTAGGTCTTCAATTGTTTCGGCCAGTACTTCTGTCTCCATTTTGAAGCTTTTCAGCTCGGCCATGCCCCTGTTTATATGGCTTTTCTACGATATATGGGTGATGAGACAGATGCCCGAAACTACAGCTACAGTCTGGAAGTTGGAGGAAATGGCCGAAAAATTACTTGGGAGGGTACCCCACGAAGCATAAGGGATAGTCACAGGAAGGTTAGAGATAGCCATGATGGACTCATCATCCAGAGGAACATGGCACTCTTCTTCTCTGGAGGTGACAGGAAAGAGCTGAAGCTGAGAGTTACAGGGCGGATATGGAAGGAACAGCAAAACCAAGAGGGCGGGGCGTGTATTCCAAATCTCTGTAGTTAAGATTGGTTAAATCACGTTACTGCTCTATGATCTATGTTTTGTGTGCTGTACTTGAGTTAATATTGCTAGCAAATTGAAGAAAATGAGAAATCTTGAATGTGTACGACAGGAGTTTTCAGCTCTCACGCATTATTGAATAAGCTTCTTTCTTTTGTTTTTGTTCTTCTTATTGCTGATATTGTAAGATAAAGGCCATGACTAGCAAGTATGATTTTGAAGCAGCCATATTAATGAAGGTCTCATCTAGTGTTGTAATGCTTTCCAAATTATTTTATGGAATAGAAGAATGTAATGCTCCTCGTTTAGCTACGAAGGGAGTAAATTGCAATTCACATATGACCACTCAAATATTCCATCAAACTAATTATGTATCAGTATTACTAATATTCGAATATAAATTGCAATTTATTATTTATTAATAATAATAATAATAATATAAAATGACATAATATTTTTAAGTTTATTATTATATTATTACATTACCATTTTTCAACTAATAATTTGTTATTTTTAGGGAAAAAAATCAATTATTTAATCAAAATTGGCAGTCACCATTCTAATCGAACATTCTAGCCCCTTCACTTTCGGTATATACCCTTTTGCTTCACCTCACCCTGCTCCAAACCCCTAATATTTTTTCCCCTATATGCTAAACCCAAATAAGAGCAAAGACCAAAAATAAAAGAATTGTCGTTAGTTGAAAGGTTTTATCAGGGTTTTAAGGCGGTACACAGTTCCCCCACTCTATATCTTCCCTCCAATGTGAAATCCATTTTAGTTAATGGAGGTTTTCAACCCCACAACTCCAAGCAGCTCTCAGGTTTTCTCAAAGGTTCCACTTTTTTCGCCTAAAATTTCCTTCACAACCCGGAGAACCAAAAACCAGTTAAATTTCAACCCACCCAATTCCAAAGTCTCCATATACCTCCCGTTTTCACTTAACTTACCTTTCTCAGACGCTAATAAAAGATTCCGAATTTCAGCTCATTTCGGCCGGCACACAAGCCGGCGAAACTCGTTGAGGAAAAAGCTCACTGAACAACCACAACAGCAACAACAGGTGCGTGACCATCCCATAATTTATGACCCAAGTTCTGAATTTCAAAACCAAGTTCGTAAATTTGATTTTAACAATTTTCAGTCAAACTTGGGTAATGATAGAGTAGAAATTGAAGATATTGTTGATTCTGACAACTTAAAGAAATCAAAATCAGAACTTTATGGTGATTCTGTTTATTTGAGTCAATTGGAAAGTTGGGTTGATCAGTATAAGGCGGATTCGGAGTTTTGGGGTGTTGGGTCTGGTCGTATATTTACTGTTTTTCAGAATTCTAATGGTAAGGTTGAAAGGGTAGATGTTAATGAGGATGAGATATGGAGAAGAAGAGGACTTGACCCGGCATTTTATAAGGAGAGTGAACCAGAGGAGTTAGCTGAAGTGAACTCGAAAATCTCACATGCAAAATATTTAGCTAGAGAGATTGAGAATGGGAATAATTTGCTCTCGAAGAATTGTTCAGTGGCAAATTTTGTTGTTTTGGGTGGTGAATCCAATTTTGTAAATGCAATACGGGGTGTAAGTCTTCCGCCTGGTTTGTTTTCCAGGTTGTCAAAAGTTGGGATTGTGGTATTATGTGGTTTCTTTGTGTTTTGGGCTATGAAAAGATTGTTTGTTGCGGACGAGGATAATACAGAGTACACGAGGTTGGAGAAGGAAATGTTGAGGAGAAAGATGAAAGCTAGAACGGAGAAAGAAAAGTTGGTGAAGGGTAGTATGGAAGTCATTCAGGCTCCCAAAGAGCTGGAACTCAAGACTACTAAAAGGCCTCGTCTTGATAAACAAGACCTGGTTAATAGCATTTTGAAAGCGAAGGGATCAAATGATTCTTTGGCATTGCAAAGATCATCTGGTATAAAGGATGTTAACTCTACTGAATTTGAGGATAAAATTCAGGAAATTAGAGCAATGGCAAGGCATGCACGGGAACTTGAAAAAAATGATCTGGGTGGACCTGGAGGTAGTGGTGTCGGAGAAGATAATCAAGTTGGGAATAAGTTATTTAATGGAAAGGAAGCAATCCAACAGGATGGAGAAAGGAGTCTTAGTTCTCCAAATGACAATGAAGTTGTTGGTGAAACTATAAATTCCACATCTTGTGATGATCCAAAAAGTAATGGCACTGGTATTAGTGAAGTTTCTTTGGTAGAGAGCAGTGACACAGAAAATTCTATTTCAGAAATAAATATTTCAAATGATAGTGAAAGCAGGACACATGATCTGAAAGAGAAAGATGCAGGTCTATACTTATTGGACACAACTGAAGGGAGTCAATTGTCTGACGCTACTGGCATTCCATTTATCGAACCTAAGATAATTTCTGTCAAACCAAAGCCAAGGATAATAAGGTATGTTAAAGAAGCAAGGGAATACCTTTCTCAAAAACGTGATAGGCAAGAGCAAAATGAAGAATCCCTGATCAGAACTGTTAAAGAAGATCGTATATCAGGTGAAAATGGAACTGATGGAGAAACAAGCCAGAGACCTGATGGAAATAACAAACTAGTTGATGTTTTTATTTCAAGTGGTACGCAAGATTTTATGCACGCCTCACATGCTTCTCCAGATTATACTCTTAAGAGAAATGAGTCTACTCCTGTCAAATTTATTGACCCTGAGGCTGCTGAAGAAGTGTATGAAGCAATTGATCATCAAATTCCTGGAGCTTCTTCGAGTCATGAATGCAGTGATAGCAATGCAGAGAGAGGACCATCTATTTTGAGTTTTCCAAACAACAAAGACTCGGAGAGGCAAAGAAACCAGAAATCAGAGATGAATGACGAAGGGCTTCAGACTTCCAGTGTAGATGCAAATTCATATTCTACTTCCACCATAACTATTTCTGGGGTTTCTAATCTAAAGGCAAAGGGCACTATCCCAACAATGAATAATGGCGCTAAAGATATTGAGGAAGGAATTAATCATCAAATGCCTGTCTCTTCCTTGGATCCGGCAAGTAGTGGTAGAACTGCAGAGGCAGCACCATCTGTTCAGAAGGAGAACTGGATGGAGAAAAATTTCCACGAATTTGAGCCTGTAGCTAAGAAGATTGCAGTTGGCTTTAAGGATAATTACATGGTTGCTAGAGAGAAAGTAAATCAAGGGTTAAATCTTGATTCAGAGATGAAATTGCCGAAGTCTGATGAAGATGAAGGTGAACTTGACTGGATGAAAGATGATAGGCTTAGAGAAATTGTATTTCAAGTCCGAGAAAATGAGCTGATGGGGCGGGATCCTTTTCATCTGATGGATGCTGAAGATAAACAAGCATTCTTTGATGGCCTCGAGAAGAAGGTTGAGAAAGAGAATGAAAAGCTACAAAATCTTCATCAATGGGTCCATTCAAAAATTGAAAACCTCGATTATGGTGCAGGTATCAATTTTTCTTGATTTTGTTTTGATTTAACATTGAAGATATACTTCATAGTTCTTGACTACACATGCTCCATTTATAATACTTTCTTTGTCTATATGATTTTTCATACAGAAATAGTTCTCTCTCCAAGATTTGTAGGGTATAACCAAATAGTTATCGAGTCAATATTTGGGTAGACATTTAACTATCATCTTCAAATTCTTAAAGTTGTGGCATTAAACTAAACATTACATTTCATGTAGATGGCATTAGCTTGAATGATCCACCAGAGAAAGTTATTCCGCGTTGGAAAGGTCCCCCAGTTGATACTACTCCTGAGTTCCTCGATGACTATTTAGAACAGAGAAAGGCACTTGTTACTGAAAAATTAAGAAGCCAGTTCATTGAAAAAAGAGATGAAGAAAGTTCCCTTCAGAAATCAGTAGACTCCTCACTGGGTGAAAATGGTGTCACTACAGCAACTATTAGTACTCAAAACAAAAAGCACCAGGATGGGAATGTGAAAACTCCGAAGATCGTTATAGAAGGTAGTGACGGTTCTGTTAGGGCTGGAAAGAAGTCTGGAAAAGAGTATTGGGAGCACACTAAGAAATGGTCGCGAGGGTTTCTAGAATCTTACAATGCAGAGGCAGATCCAGAAATTAAAGCTACTATGAAGGATATAGGGAAGGACTTGGATAGATGGATAACTGAGAAAGAAATACAGGAATCAGCAGATCTGATGGATAAATTACCTGAGAGAGGACGGAGGATCATTCAGGAGAAACTCAACAAGGTAAAAAGAGAAATGGAGTCGTTTGGACCACAAGCTGTCGTGAGCAAGTACAGTGAATATGCAGAAGAGAAAGAAGAAGATTATTTGTGGTGGCTAGATCTTCCTTTTGTTTTGGTAAGTGGTACATATGCTATGTTGATCAGATTCTTCCAGTTTTGACAATGAAATAAAAACATAAAATAAAATAACAATTTGCCACATTTTATAAAATGTCATCTTGAATTCACTTCTAGTGTTTGCCAATAGTCACTTGATAGTATCCATTAAATATCTTTGCATTCACATTTATATCATTTGTTCCTGATATAAAGCTGTTTCAAGGATTTACAATTAAACCTTTTCATTGTTTTGTGTCGACCATACCATGTTAAGTGAACTTGTATGTTGTTACAGATCATCTAAGCTCACAGTTTAAACATCCGTTCTTATCTGTTTTTCTTGCTAGCAACTACTCCCTCCGTTTCATATTAAATGTCCTAATTTCTTTTTTAGGATGTTCCAAAATAAATGTCATATTTCTATGATAGTAACTAAATTTATCAAATTCTTCCTCTTATACCCTCATAATCTATTTAATATACTTATTGGGAATTTGAGAGTTACAAAAAAATATATCTAGAGAATTAAATGACATAAGAAAGAGTAATTATTAGTCATAGAAAATTGAAAAAACAATTATTGGGGTAATAGAAAAGTGAAAAAGCAATTATTGGGGTCATAGAAAAGTGAAAAAGTAATTATTGGGGTCATAGAAAAGTGAAAAAATGCTTCAATTAATAAGTAATTAAAAAGGGTAATTTAGGTAAAAGAAAACTTTATTAATCAGCATGCCGAAACTAATTAGGACGTTTATTTTGGAACGGAGGGAGTATATCCCATTTCTTCATAATATCAAATATATAGCCATTGCAAACACATCTTTACATTATTTTTTATATTACAGTGCATAGAGTTGTACACAAATCAAGATGGCGACCAATCTATAGGATTTTATTCCTTGGAGATGGCGGCTGATCTTGAATTGGACCCAAAGCAGTACCATGTAATTGCTTTTGAGGATGCTGGTGATTGCAAGAACCTGTGCTACATTATTCAATCTCATATGGAAATGCTTGGAAATGGCAATGCCTTTGTTGTTGCACAACCACCTAAGGTATTAAGTGAATTTTTTCCTCCACTTCTTGCTTCTTTACATTCTTTTGAGTTTCCTTGTCCTGCTAATATTTTGACACTAAAGCCTTGAGAATTGATGGATTATGAGGTCAAGGAACAGCCATAAAAAACCTTAACTTGGATCAAGCATTTGGTTAACAACTGAAATGGACAACTTTTATGAACTTCTTGAACTGGACTCCTATCGAACTGCTTGAATCTAGAATCCTATCTTTCTCGGTGAATGAAATTGATAGTTTCTTTAATATCTCAATGAAGAGGAGCATATTTATCTTTTATTCATATTGCCTATGCTAATAAACAGTCAAAAACCATTTTTTAAGAAATATCAAGTATATCTACATCGCTTAAAAGGACATAATCCGTGACATGATATAAGTACAGATGATGACATCCTATGTTACACCTTAGCACATGTTTCATTTCTTTACCTTTTCACCTCTGAACACGAGTAATTCATTATTTCATATGGTCAAAACTTGCTTCTTATTAATTGGCACATAAACTAATTGCCTTGTCTTGGCCAAATTTTATGCTGTGTATATATAGATTGCAACCATTTTCTCTCTTCATATATGAAGCTAGTTGGCTTTGAGAACTTACAATAACATTCTGTAGGATGCTTTTCGGGAAGCCAAAGAAAATGGTTTTAGTGTAACTGTCGTTAGGAAGGGGGAGCTGAAGCTCAATGTGGACCAGACCCTGGAAGAGGTGGAGGAACAGATTACTGAGATTGGGAGCAAGATATACCATGACAAAATCATGAAGGGACGATCCGTGGATATAAGTTCATTAATGAAGGGTGTATTTGGCGTCACGAAACCAATGAAGAGGTAAGTTTTGAAACTTGAAGATGACCTTTTGCAAGCTCTGCAATATAGAATATTTATGCGTGTATTGGTGTGTATATAAAAAGATTATGTTACAGATGAATTGTTGTTTTTATTACTTTGTGCAAGCCAACTAAAATATCCTAATTTCTTCCTGTGTCAAAAAAATTCCTTCCAGAAAAAGGTCAAAGAGAATGAAGCTGAAGAAGCCAACCAAGAATTGAGCTTACTAGTTTAAAGTGCCAAAATCATCAGTTTCAATGTAGGTTTTTACTTTTCCTGGCTTTGAACCTTTAATATCGTTGATTTAAAGTTATTTTTCCTACCTTCATCCCATTTTATTTGACTTTAAAGTCAACTTTTAGAGGCTCGTATCAAAGAAATGAAAGAAGATATTTTTGTCTGTAATGTAAAATGTGTCTTGTATTGTTCCAAGTGCCTAATGTATGATCTTACTCTAGGGATGGTTGATAAGGGAAGTTAGATTATCAATGATTCTTCTTCTTTTCTTTTTCTTTTTTCTTTTTTTTTGCCCTTTTCCCTTTTCCCTATCTTCCTCTTTTGGTTGATTCTAAACTCACTCCTATCCACATCCCCAGGCAACCCTCACTCTTCCCATCCTCTTTTTGGCCTGCGATCTATCTCCCTAACAGACTAAATGACACCGTAGTACTTGATGTCAAGAATATCCAATAAATAATTTCCTCCAATTCTCAGAACAGTCAGTTTTCTAGGCTAAGCACAACCTATCTCATGCCTTGAAGTCATGTTTTGGCATAAACTGTTACTAAAAGATTGAATAGTTGGCTACCAAAATGGCAACAAACCGAATAATACATCCAAGTGTTCCGAACTAATGTGAGAACATCCAAGAAGCGTAAAGAAACTAGACTGTGTAGACTGAGTAAAATTTAATGGTATAACAAACAAGAATCTGCTGTGGCCAGTTTACAATAAGGTCAGCATCCATGGTAATCCATCACAAGGAAAAATCACTACCATGAAAAGAGATTGCAGCAAGAATGGTCTACATACTTACTCTCTGAAAAATTAATTTGTATCCCAAAATATCCTAAGTGAATGCTGATATTATTAACAGTTTTGGAATGCATTATGAGACTGAACACTGTTGCAACTATAAGAGCACCTCTTGTATTAAATTCTTGTTATAGATGGTGAGTAGGAAATTTCTTTGTGAAACTCACACTTTCTGAATTTCTCTCTATCCAGTGTGAATAACTACTAGTTTTTTTTGTTATAAAACAGTTAGGACCTGTACTTTTGGATCTCACCAATTTACCTATAAGATTAATTGTTCGTGGTACTTAATAACTATAAGCAGTAATAAGATTATTCACCCTAGAAGTACCATGCATATTATACAGTAACTATTTAATGAAATTGGAGGATACGTTTTGGTGTTACCAAAGGCTTTACTGGAATGAGTTGGGTAATATATTGATGAAGTAATCCTTCACTTTAGGGACTAACCTATCACTTTGAACCCTGAAAATGGTGCCGCATTCAAGCCTCCATGCTATAGTCAATGGAGATTGAAGAGAAGGGACAGTAACCTTAGTCTTGTACTACATTACTTGTAAAATTCTTATTCAGATTCTAGTATTAGTTACATAGGCATGTCTTTCTATTCTTCCATTTGTCATGAGAAACAAATGTTGTAAGCAAATCAAGGAACCGCGGACAGATATGTTTGGGGTGTGGAACTAGGAGGTGGGATCGGCGGCCTTTTTGACATACAAATGGGATTTCTTCCATGCTGCCCAGTGACCCAGCCTATTATGTTATTTTTCCACTTGATGTTTGCTTGCTATTCATAATATTATGCATGGTCATATTTCTACTAATTCAAACATTTTAATATGCAGTTAACAGGCAATGTGGATATTAGTCCCAAAGCAGCGCTAGTGTTTTGCATGATATCTACTGTACAGGTCAAGCACTACACCAGCTTACGATACGCCAAAGCTCGAGGTTTGTTTGGCATGTTATGATGCAAATTATCGAATTCCATTGCTGCTACAGCAGCAGCAGCAGCAATGGTTTTTATGGGAGCCGCATGAGCTATTATGCTATAATGCAGTTTTTGTAGTTATGTTGTGCTATGTGGTGTATAGCTTTGATTGTGTAATATGTTGTTGACTAGTAATTGTCCGTGAAGACACGACGTAACGAAATTCTTCCTCTCCGTTTTAACAATCTGAAATTTAGAATGAATCTGAACCGTCCTTGTGCTTTTCCGTTCAAATTAATTAGAATGAATCTGAACCGTACTTTTGTTTTCTAGCCTAAATTTAAATTAGATTCTATCTTATTATACATATGGTGTGTGATTAGTTAAGATACAGTATGTTTGTATTGTCTCCTTTTGTAAATTTGCCTATATGAATGAAGTGTTAACCTTTTCGGAATATTTACAATTCCATTATTAAACGTACATATTGTAAATTACTCGTCAAAGTTTCATATAACTACTTCACCAATACAATACTTGGCCATAATCTTTTATATTTTTCATCTTTTGAGAACATCGTATATAGTTGGTTAAATTTGTTTCTTGGTAGAGTAACAAAGTCTCCACAACTATTCCATTAACCCATATATATATATATATATATATATATATATATATATGTGTTGACCGGTCTGCCTACTGGTAATTGCAGAGGGGTGTATGTTCATGGAAAGAGAAATTATTTTGCATTAGCAATAAAATCCCAAAACAGAGCCATCGCTCACTTTAACGGCCACACTACACCTCACTCCACTCTCCACTCTATGCGTGAACACTTTCAAAACCCTAACCCTCCCCACCAGCTTCATATTCGTCTCTATCTCCATCGTGGGTCCCACTGCAATCCCGCTGTCCACGGCTGCCGCCGTTGACACCTTGCCCCTCGCCGCCGGCAACGGGAACGACTGAACGGAGAATTTTGCTGACATGTGCTGCGTGCGGCCGGCGTCGATTCTTCCGGCCGGAATGAAGACGAATCCAACGGGGCTGCCGGAGTAGGCGAGCTGGAGGGAGCTGTCGTAGTGGGTGAAGGTGTCGCGGTTGGGGTTGGTGACGGTGACGAATTGGAAGAAGGTGAAGTTGACGGTGCCGTTGGAGATCGTGAAGGTTGGAAACTGGACTGCGTCGACGGCGATTTCTGGTTGTTTGGGTTTGAAGACAAAGAAGTAAACGACGACAATAGAAGCGACGATAAAGAGGAGGAAAACAGCGGCAACTATACAGGATGCTAGATTTGTACGGCCCCGGCCAGTTTTGGATCTGTGAGGTTCGTACATGGCTGATGTGAAGAAAATACAGAGAGAGAGAGAGAGAGTGGGAAAGAGGAGGGAGAAATGTAGTAATGTGGAAGTTGGAAGCAAGTATATAGTTACTTTTTATCCAGGGAGTAGTTTAATTGTAGTGTAAAGTAAATAGGAAAGTATGTTTCATAGTGGCATTACTATGAAAAAGACTGACTGAACTAGGGAAAAGATGATTGAGTGAGGGATACATTAGGTATAATTACATTTCAAGTAAATTGAGATTTAAGTTGGGATTAGAGAAGCAAATGGAGGAGTGGTTAAGACCAATACAGTGCACGTTAATTTTTTTTTTTTAATATGATTGTCAATACTGTATTGCTTGTGTGTATGCCATCAACAATTAGAGTGCTCTCATAACGGCCTTTTCAATCAAATAACTTATGTCCACAAATCTTGTCCTCTAACACAACATAATAGACATGACAAACGTCCATAATAAAAGGCTAAACCAGAAGCAAACATCACCAATCTTTATTGTCTTTCACAGCTTAAGAATCTAATATAACTAAACCAAATCCCAGTATGACAAATAAGACGAGGATGAGCTTATTTTCAACCTCAAAAAGTCATTTCCAGTTAAATCCCAAAAAACTAAACATTCAAACTGAAATCCTTCTTAAAGCATGTGGACAAAAGATTATAGAGCATATGCACATATGCACATGTATGTACTATTCTTTTCTCTCTGAAATTTTATTATTTGGCAAACTCATCAAGACGAAGATCCATAATCTGGGAGACGGATTCAAGAAATGCAGCTTCACTTGTACCAGGAAGGACTGAATCAACTGCTTCTTGGACAATCTCCTCAATCACGGATTCCTTCTTCAATGTTTCCCTGCACATGATGTTTCCAATGTCAAATGGGGTGAGCCCTCTCTCAGCACCTTTCTTCAAAAGCATGGTTGAGATGCGTAGGATGCAAGCACATTCTACAGGTAGGTCCCATCCATGGAATTTCAGTAAGGCAATGTCTTCTTCAGCATCCAATGACATAATGTACTCAATGGTATCAGGACTGTAAGGTTGACGAGCTTGTGGCCAATAGAGCCACTCAAATGTGCAATCCTCAAACTGCAGCAACACCAAAAACCATGAGGAATGTTCAATCAAAGCACAAAGTTGACCACTTTTATATACACGATACTAAGAGTGGTTAGTTGGGTAATGGGCCTGGTAATAATAATAATCCTGTCGCTGCACAAACTGAAGAAGCTTTTCAAATTTGACCTTTGAAGTCTTTAACAGTCCTAAAAGCAAGTTTCTCGTCAGATTTCTTTTGTGAAAGTAAAAAAATATATACATCATAAATTTGGAAAATGTCAACATAATGGTGGACTTCACTCTTTCTAGTCTTTTACTGAGTTTTATAGTTGTATACCCAACCTCCCAACCTCTACATGTCTGCATCACCATGCTTTGGTTCTTATTCAGTTTAAGCATTTATTAAGCTAACCGCCAAAAGGGACCATCACAGATAGACTGGTAAGAAAAATGTAAACTAATTGACTGCTAAAACTTACATTAAATACGGTAGCAAAGAGATGCAGCAAAGGTATAAATGAAAATTTATGCAAAAATAAGACAACTACTTAAGTAAGTTGCATAGCAAGGGTTAAAGCATATAAATTAAGGTGAAGAGATTACAATAACTAAAGAAAACATAAGGTTGCACCAACCAAAGTAACTGAGATACATTAAAGAGTACGAAGTAAACTACTTACACTCTCAGGCAAGCAGTACCCATGATCAATTGGAATCAGCACAGTCCTTCCGTCTTCATCCTTGCTCATCAATATGTTACCAGCATGTCGATCTGCATTCGCCATTCTTATATCTAACACTGATATTTTATGTACCTCCTCCACAGGGAAAACACTAGGACCCATATCCTCACAACTTCCAGAGTTCTCCATGAACATTTGCAAGGACCCAATCTTTACACTTGGGCTCTCTGGATGATAAAATCCTACATGCAAACACTTGGCCATAACTGTAGGGGGAACACCAGCAAAACCCTTCTCCTCACCAGAGAATGAGCGGCGCCCTGCCTTGGGATGATCCAAAACATAGGCAGCGACTTCCCTGAATGCACCTTCACCAACTCTTGTACCCTTCTTCAACCCTTCACCATCCTCGGATAAGGGCAGCCCTTGGGGGTTGTTAACAGCCATAGGCTCCTCATCAATTGGCTTAAACACAGAGAGATACTTACTCCCTGTTGAATCCAGCATAAAGTACGCTCCTCCGGTACCCTCTGAAGACCTGATAGGAATGTTTCCACTATCTAAACCTTCAAAGGTAGAGTCGATCAAATCCCAAATCACTGAAGACAACTCAACCTTCGGGTTGATAATTATCGGTTCCAACAAGATGTCTTTGTCTGGATGTTTTCCGAAAACCACATGACTGTTGTTCTCTGCATAAATCCCACTGTCAGTTTCTCTATTTACATCAAAATATCTGGCATCATTCAACTGTGATGCCACAACAGACAATTCAAAATTCTTCTCCACAGGTCTACCTGTAATTTTTGCAGACTTCCGAACAAACAAATGAATCATGGCATCATTATGTTTACATAAATCATTTATGAGTCTCTCATCTTCAAGCTGCTCGCCATTACACAAGACTTCTTGCTCGTTTATATCAACTAATCCTCTCTTGTTCTTAGCAATCTGACGCTTAATGTAACCAACATCACGATTTCGTTCTACATGGAAAGTAAACTCTTTCCCGCAAGAAGTCCTCACATTAATAAGTTGGAGATCTGAGAGACGGATCACCAAATGAAGCACATTACCATCAACAACCCCATAATCACGAACCAATGAATTGCTCCTAGCTAATTCTCTGCCTCCACAAACCAATTTCTGATTCTTAGTAACAAATCCTTTACAAATCTGAATCCTAAGCTTCACAGATTCAATAGAATCCGATTCTAAAACCCTCATAGGAACCATTGAACCCGACATAGCCACATAAACAAAAATAGATTCGCTTGATTCCAGGCTATGTACAGGTGAGAGAACTGCAGACTCCTCACGAATCGGACTAATTGTGACAACACCGGCTGACGACATCTTTCTATTAACAATTCAAACCCTAAAAGCTTCACAAACCGAATCTAAAAGAGCAAACCCAAACCTAAGAAAGATTTAACAGAATGTACACATTCTCACAAACAAATTTGTACAGAATTAAGATTTAAACTGTACAAAATCTGAAGCCCCTCAATATTAAACCCTTAAAGATTCAAGCTTTTGTGCCCTAACAGCATAATTCAGCTAAACCCACTAATTCAAAGAATTCAAAATCCTAACTTTGTGAAAAAGCTACGGATTCTGAAGCCTTGAACAACACAAATCACAATAAAATCATAAAGGTCCACGCAAATATTAATGGGTTCTTACCTAATCTAGCAGGGAGAGACGGTGGATCCTTACCAGAGAGAGCAAGAACCGAATACGAAGAAGACGATGGAGATAAGATATATATAGGGGAGAGATCGTAAATCTACGAGTTTTGCGGGTTCAACAGAGATTTTTTTTGCTTTGTTTGAAATGGCTGCTTCTGGAGGAAGAGAGAGGATAGAGCTGAAGATGATGCCGCGTCGTTGACGTTGGCTATAGATATAGTCATAAATATACATAGGTTGAATCGATGACTTGGACAGGAATTTTGGGTGGGCTTAACGGAGTTAGGAACCTCTTGACAGGATTTTTTTCATCAAATTATTTTAATATCAAATTCTCAATAATTATTTTTTTTGGTACCCAATAAATAATACTACTACTCCATGGCTCCATGTCACACAAAAGAAAAAGAAAAAGATATTTATAATAAAAAAATCACATTTTTTTTGAATAATATAAGAAGTCGTTATGCTATCATATTCCGAAAAAAAAAACTATTGAACAAATCAATACAATATTTTCATTATTTAATTTTAAAGATAACACTTAACTAGCATACTTAACATGAAAAAGCAAAATAGATTTGAGAGAGGTGTTGGAGATAATTTAAGCAAATTAAGTGGATCCATTAATAAAAACTGAAAAAGTGTGGCTAATTCTTGAGTATGAAGTCCACCATATACACCAGTTAATCATAAAAACAAGATTAAATGTAAATTTTATCAAATCTTAACACTAAGTTATTAGGGAGAGGTTATCATGAAGTTAACCTTAAGGTAATCTCTTTTTGTGTGTCGGTACGTCAGTTATTTTTATCTTAACCGATCCAAATTATTCTTGCTCATTCCAATACTTGTTACTCTCTACATTCCTAATTATTTGATATTTTAGAAGTGGACACAAGAATTAAGATAATGATTAAAAAACATTAAATATAGTATTCAATTGTCTATAATACTCTTAAATTTTTTGTTGGGATAAAGAGAGTTTTATTGAGATAATGAGAGAGAAAGAGTTAATTGTCATTAATTCTCCTAGAGTAATGAGGGGTAATTTTGAAATTCTTCTATATTTAAATAAATGTTAAATAATTAAAAATAAATAAAAAATTTTAAAACGTCAAATAATTAGAAACAGATGGAGTATAATTTTTTTTTGTTGACCAGTACTACTTAAAATGTGGCCTGAGATATAGGTATCAAACTCTAGATTTTCTAGCTCAACCATGCCAAAACACCATTAATACCCCCAACCCTGAATTCTCTTGCTTTAATTTGAACTATAACCAAAACAAAGTTTCAATTTCAAACGGTGGTTTCTTATAAATCCGTTGGCCTGTCTGTCCCTCTTTACTCTTACTCCTCTTCGACGCTTCCTTCCACTCCATTTCTCTCTCTTCATACTTCACACAACATACTCACAGATCTATCTGTTAGTTTTGTAAGAAAACAATCTTATAAGGACATAATCGTCAAGTTTTACACTCTCCGATCCGATCCGATCCAAACTCGCCGGGAAAATGGAGAATCTGATAGCTTTGGTGAACAGATTACAAAGAGCATGTACTGCCCTAGGCGATTACGGCGAAGAAAGCGCTTTGCCCACTCTATGGGACGCTTTACCTTCTATCGCCGTCGTCGGTGGCCAGGTACCTCACCTTCTTTCTCTCTTTCGATTCTCTTACCAATTGCTTTTGTTATTAGCTAGCAATTTCTATTATGTGACTGATTTGCTTTTATTTCTTATTATTTGAGTCCATTTTGTAAACTTTTTTTAGCTCAAAGCATGAAAGTATCGATTTTGAAAACTTTGTTAATGTCTTTGAGCTTTAGCTCAAAGTTTGTTAATTGTTTGTGTTTTCATTTTTAGCTTTTGGTATTAGCTAGCAATTTCCATTCTGCGACTGATTTGCTTTTATTTCCTATCATTTGAGTCCACTTTCTAAACTTTTTTTTAGCTCAAAGCATGAAAGTATGGATTTTGTGATCTTTGTTAATGTCTTTGAGCTTTAGCTCAAAGGTTGTTTATTGTTTGTATTTTCATTTTTCATATATGAACTTGTCTATCTTTAAAGCACCTGAGCTGATTCTGTGTTCTTTAGTATGGTTAATATAATTGTACATAGTAGCCAAATATTTCCTTGAGCTTTTTCTAGTAATAATTTTATAACTGAGCCTTCATTATTTATATATTGGATATGCACCATCCAGCAGATGTTTCAAGAGCATAGCTAAACTGTATTAAAAAGCTAGATCCCTTTAATTTTTAACTTAAAAAAGGACGTGTTGACTGTTGAGCCACTTGCCGGGGGTGGGGTGTGTGTGTGTGTAACAGCATTTTTCATATATTTTGCCCAACTGACCTTTCCAATTCCCAGTCATCTATGAGGAATGAATATGAAGGTTGATATGTGCAAAGTAAATTGAGTTCAATATTTTAAACATTGGGACTTTTATTCTGGAATTTAGAAGCTCTCATTGACTAACTGTAGCATTGGTTAGAGGATATTCTCTTCTGTTGTTTTTGATGTACTAAATGTTGTTTCAACTTACTTAATTTACGATAATATATTTTGTTTTGACACAGAATTTGAATCTGGACCTGTGGTTTAAGTAATCTAGGCTACATATTTTCCTTTACAGCATTTCAAGAGCAATTTGTTTTGGAAAATCTTGGCCTTTCATTGCTTGGCATAATATTTCCTAATCGGACTCTGTTAATGTTTTCTAGAGCTCTGGAAAGTCATCTGTGCTAGAGAGTGTTGTTGGGAAGGACTTTTTACCTCGTGGATCTGGTAACTAGTACTATTTTTTAATTAATTTACTCAATTTCACTGCATAATTAATTCCTATATTTTGTCATGCTCATCGACATGTACATCCTGTTAACTCAAAAAACTTTGCAAATGTTTGTCTGCAGGGATTGTTACCCGTCGTCCTCTTGTCCTACAGCTTCAAAGACTTGAAGAAGGAAGAGAATATGCAGAATTTGCACACCTTCCTAGAAAAAGATTCACTGATTTTGGTATGTCCTGTCGTAATGAAATTAGTAGCATGCTATACTAGTTAGCTTGTGGTATAAATTCATTTTTAATCCCAATAGCAAGTATATATTTATCCTACTTTTTGTAGTTTTTATGAGTTGATATCCTTGTGTCGTATATGTAGTTTTTATTCTGTTCTATGTTATATGATAAACTCTTTGTTGTATCTTGTGCAGCTGCTGTTAGGAAGGAGATTTCCGATGAGACTGATCGAGAGACCGGACGATCTAAAATGATATCCACTGTACCAATATACCTCAGTATTTACTCACCTAATGGTGAGACATATATGGTTATGTATCGTTATCATTGTCATTCATCTCATCCTTGTAATTTAAATGGGTGAATTCCCCTGTATGTAATAGGTTCCCATTCAAGTTAAGGTTACTATGTTTTAAATTTTGAATGTCATTGCTTTCCATAAATTTCTAGTTATGCTGGACTGAGTTGGAGAATCAATAGTTGCTTTGAGTGGTGTCCTAAATTAGTCATGTAGTGGTTTTCATTCCATCTTGGGCAAGAGTTTTCTAAAGTGTTTCACGGGAAGAGAATAAGTGAAATGTGAGGCTATAATGTTCTCTCTCTCTCTCACTCTCACTCTTTACCTCCCCTTTTAGTGAATTCTAACAATTTTAGTTGGAAATTATTATCTGAAGACCATAAAGTATTATTTATGTTTTCAAGCAAGGCTTCTAATTTATCTAACTGTTTTTAATCATGTTGCACTAATTGCAGTATGTTTTATAAGCGCCTTTCCATCCCTCTTTTGGTCCCTTCTGCTCTTTCACATGTTGTCACTATGTAGTTTTACATCAAATAGGAATTGCTACATGTCAATACCTTATTTATTTAGTTATGTTTTGATGAATGTATGCCAATATTATTTATTCTTTTCTCATCACATATGTAACATATGTACAAGTTCCCAACTATGCGGTATCTCATTTGTTATTGTTTTTTATTGGCAGTTGTAAACTTGACATTGATTGATCTTCCTGGGCTTACAAAAGTAGCTGTTGGTGAGTTTTAGCATCTCTTAGCTTTTGCTCTATAAATGATTCTGAAAATTCTTATTGCCGCTATTCCTAGTCACTTAATGTTTTTTTAGCTTCCACTTGATATTGGGTTTCTTGACATTGATTAATTGAGATAACATTAACTGATCATTGTAGAGGGCCAGCCAGAGAGTGTTGTGCAGGAAATTGAAAACATGGTTCGCTCATATATTGAGAAGGTAAGTTACTATTGAAATATGAGGTTCTTTTGTTCCAACTTTAATGAAATCATGCACAATGATGTTATGTTTCAGCAGTCCCTGAAATTGGTCAGAACTTCTGGATGACTGCGTTATTATGGGAATTTTTTATTTTTAAATAGGGATCCATGGCAGCAATGTCAAACTACAGCATGACTTATGTTAGATTTTATGCATTCTTGAAATCATTGTTTCATCAGTTCATTTATTGTTTCTATGTGTCACCTGGATGTTGGTTGTCATTTGCGTAATTACTTTACAGGTAAAGAACTAACATTTCCTCGTTCTCAATTGTGCAGCCTAACTGTATAATTTTGGCAGTTTCACCTGCCAATCAAGACCTTGCAACCTCTGATGCAATAAAGGTTTCTCGTGAAGTAGATCCCAAGGGTACAAAACTTCCCCTTCCCCCCTTCCCCCCTTCCCCCCTTCCCCCCTTTCCAATCCTGTGATAAGTTTTGCCTGGTGCATAAAAATAATTGAATGGATGTTTTCTTTGTACTTTGTTTATGAAAAATTTGGGGTTCTATATATCTTGAGTGGACAATGAATTATAACTCTAGTTTTATGATTAATTTTAATAATAGTTTGTTTTGGGGAAAAAGCACATTTATCCCATTGTGGTTATCGTGTTTTAAGCAATTAGTTATTGTGCTTTAAAAATATTCAATTGACCTATTGTGGTTTTTAAAAATGTATAATCAAGTCATTCCGTCCAATTTGACTAACAGACGTTAAAAAATTGGACCAATTTTCCTACGTGGATTTTGAAAAAAAATAATAAAACAAGTTATTTCATACGTGGCAAGCCAGTCAACCAACTTCCTAATACTATTGAGCCACTGCACTTTAAAAAAATGCAATTGGCCCACTGTGATTTTAAAAATATTTTTATGTTTTATTTTCTTTCTTTTTCTTTACCTAAATATTTATAATATGTATAATATTAATAAAATTTAATATTATAATATTTATAATATGTATGTTTTATTTTTAAAATAAACATAAAAATACTTTTATGTTTTAAAATACTTATAAAATTTTTAAAAATAAAAATATTTTTATGTTTTATTTTCTTTCTTTTCTTTACCTAAATATTTATAATATGTATAATATTAATAAAATTAATATTATAATATACATAATATGTATGTTTTATTTTAAAATAAAAATAAAAATATTTTATGTTTTAAAATACTAAAATTTTTAAAAATAAAAATATTTTTATGTTTTATTTTCTTTCTTTTTCTTTACCTAATCAGATCAGATCTTCTCCTCCCTCCCCGGTTCGCCGCCGTCCAGAGCTTCTTTCGGCCTAGAAGAATTATGTCGATTTGCCGAGTTTTGCCTTTCTCTCTCACACACCCTTCCCTAGTAGTGGTGGTGTCGGTGGTAGTTTTCGCCATAGAGTCCGGTTTATTTATAAATAAATAAATGGCGTATAGAAGGAGACAGGGATTAGGAAGGGATTCGACGACCACTTTCAAAGATAAAGATGAAATTGGGAACCCTAACCCTAGCCCCGTCCCTGGCCAATTGAGAGTTAGGCCGGATGAAAGTTCATCGTCTTCCTCTGCATCTTCTCTCGCTGCCAAACCAATCAAAGCTTCCTCTGCTTATCGGGACTCTTCCCTCTCTTTTGCTTATGGCCATTCATCTCTCTCGTCCCCATCCAATAAGCTTCGATCCTCTTCTCCCTCTAAGGTCAAACCCCATCTCTGTTTGCTTCAATTGTTATTCACTTCTTTTAATAACTCTGAAATGTTTCTAAAGTGATGTAACTCTTATTTACTTGTGATCATAGAATACTCTTACAGTTGGCAACTCTTACAGTTTGGTGAGGAAGAAGATGAACAGTAGGGTTTGAGTTTGAATTAATTAGGAAAAAAATGAGGATAAATAATGTTTTAATGAGTTATGTTTGTAATTTGTATTATTTATTTTTTGTCTAAAAATTTTAAAAAAAAAATTTGGTCTTGTACCGTCAAATATAATCATGTACATGGCAAAATTGTATTTTTATTTATTGTTTTATTTTAGGCTTATTTATTCATTTTGAAGGAGAAAGATAATAGGAAATGAGAAAGTTATTAAAAAAAATGAATTAAAATATTTATTTTAATTTTATTATTATTTTAATTATTTTTGCCACATAATCAATGATTTTATTTTATTTTTTTTTTTGTGTTATCACATCAGAAAATAATGATTTTTTGATTTTTTTTTCAATGCCACTTGTGTAATTATTTGACGTCCGGAATGACTTGATTGTACATTTTTAAAAACCACAGTGGGTCAATTGAATATTTTTAAAGCACAGTGGCAAATTGCTTAAAACACGATAACCACAATGGGGTAAATGTGATTTTCCCGTTTGTTTTGTTTTTAGCTTATTATTTTTAAAAGCTTATATCTCAAAAACAGAAGAAAATATTTGTGTAAATTTTCATGATGTGCCCCTACTACTTTTAAGATTTGTTGTTTGGTGTTATTGTCTTTGATCTGCGTCCATGTTTAATAACTTCTTTACTTCTTATGTATTCCTTAATAGATTTTAAAGCATATTTTTTTCATAAACTCCAGACAGCTCCTGTTAATTTTGTATAAGCTCAATTTCATCATTATTAGGATCAAGTTGCTTTAATTTCTTAAAAATTCTTGAATCTGTTTTCCATTTGTAATTTAGCTCTTTTGATCTGTTTCACTTTTTAAATATTAGGAGACTAGATTCTTTTGAGATTATGCACTACTGATCCCTCTGTTTGAAAAGCCACTCAACAATATCAACTGTCTTATTTTTTTCAGGGGAGAGGACATTTGGAGTTTTGACAAAAGTCGATCTTATGGACAAGGGTACTGATGCAGTTGAGGTAAGCGGCTTTTATGTTGCGTAAACCAACATGATTTGATTATAATTTCTCATTTAATTCAGAGTATGTTCTAACTAAGACCATGTATACATGTGAAGCCCGAAGTTCATAAACTATTTATTCATTCATTTTTCTGCCGATGTATCAGCACCTGTATGCTATGCTTGCACCTCACCCCCACCCTTATGGTTGCACGTCTCTGATATATTACTATATTACTTATCATGATCTATAAAAAGCTTCTTCTTGTCTAACAAATCTTTCATATCATTCTATATCAAGGCTTTGTTTTGTATTAAGTATAAAGATGGAAGGGATTTATCCTAATTTGTTTATTTTTCTCCTCAGATCTTGGAAGGAAAATCATATAAGCTACAGTTTCCTTGGATTGGTGTCGTCAACCGGTCTCAAGCTGATATTAACAAAAGTGTTGACATGATTGCTGCTCGGCGGAGAGAGCGCGAGTATTTTGCTAATACCCCAGAGTACAAGCATATTGCTCATAGGATGGGCTCTGAGCATCTAGGGAAAGTGCTTTCTAAAGTAAGCAACTTGTTCTCTCATTTGTTTAGTAGGAAGAACTTGTTTATATCTTGTCTTTGATGATTTAATGTCTAAATTTGAATTGTTTTGCTTCTTTTTTTAAACTTTATTGTTGATGCTAAAACATTAGGCATCCATATACTAAATATTTCTGGTTGACTGTTTCAGCATTTGGAATCTGTCATCAAGTCTAGAATCCCAGGTCTTCAGTCTCTGATTAATAAGACTATCATTGAACTGGAAACAGAATTGAGCCGTCTTGGAAAGCCAATTGCCACGGATGCTGGAGTAAGTATGCCTCTTTTTATTTGAACTTCAATTTTTTCTTGGATCAAACAATTTTGAAGAAGTGGCTGGCTGAGTTACAAATGCTTGGGAGTTGTAAACACTATCCTTTGGGTTTTTAGCCAATGAGGAGTTACTTTGGCATCTCTTTGGACTTTTTGTGTGATTGTATGGAGTTTTAGAATGTTTATGCTTGTTTCCATGTCATGCTTTCCTCTTGAATTGTTTGTGATATTTGCTTTTTAACTAATAATGCAGGGAAAATTATATATGATAATGGAAATCTGCCGGACTTTTGATCAGATATTCAAAGAACATCTTGATGGCATGTATGTATGGTGAAGTAGTCACACCCATTAATATGTTTTAGTTTTGTGGTTTTCTTGTTACTTTCCAACCTAATATTTGTTATATTGATACTTAATTGATGCAGACGACCAGGTGGTGATAAAGTATATAATGTTTTTGACAATCAACTTCCTGCTGCGTTGAAAAGGTTACAATTTGACAAGCAACTTGCTATGGAAAATGTACGAAAACTAATTACTGAAGCTGACGGATATCAACCTCATTTAATTGCTCCTGAGCAAGGATATCGCCGTCTCATTGAATCTACCTTAATTACCATCAAAGGACCTGCAGAAGCTGCTGTTGATGCAGTATGTATTTGAATTTCAGCAGTTATGGACCCCATTTTTTATCTATAATTTGCAATATGAAAAATTATATAGATGTCACTGTCCTCTCAACTGTATGTATAAAGATTTCTTTTTTAAGCCAAACCCAAAAAGTAAGAACACTGATGACATCAGCGTGCCTCCTGTCTTGGAAATTCCTACTTTTTAGGTTGGAGAGATGATGAATGCAGTAGAATAATGACGGGGAGTTGAATTTTATCATTTTCAAGAACCTGTCACAGTTTGTCATTTGTATTATAATAAACTTAATATGAAAAGGTCTGTAAGTACTTACTCTGCTTGATTACCATACAGGGCTCCAGTTTGTCAATATACCAACCTATCCTACATGGCTTATCTGAAAATGAGCTTTAGTTTAAGTAATTTGTTGTTTAAGAGTTCTACGAGTGTGTTGTTTCTTCTTTCTGATACTTGTGATGTCAAATTAGTTCTTCATTGTTCCATTTTAAAGTAATCTCATGCTTTTATAAATAAGATATATGCTAGCATCTAGACTACTTTGCTTGATGTCTTTTACCATGGTTTCAGGTTCATGCTATTTTGAAGGAACTGGTTCACAAGTCGATTAATGAGACTATGGTTAGTATCTAGACCTTTTACATTATAATGTTTCTGTGTTGATTTATAATGTGCACCATAGCTTGATTGTTAGGGACTTATCGGATCTATGTTATGTCAACACATTTGTCAGTTTATAAATGTAATAAGTACAATGCGTGATAACAGAGGTGTTTAGCTTACAATAAGAACATTTTTGTTTTATATTGTAAAATAAAGTAGGAAAATAGAGAGAAGAGATGAAGGTATAATTTGATTTAAATTCTAAGTTATAAGCTGAAGTCATCATGTGGTAACTTTGCGGACCAGGTATATGTCACAAATTGGTAACAGGGCATCTCTCATACTGCGGTGGGCCTTGTGACCCACATGAGCACTAACTTTACAGTGAGCACAAATTGAGCTTGGATCAATGCTCAATTCTGTGTTTCAAGAGCACGAGTTGGTCATCTTACCCCACCATAGGGCCTACTCTAAAGTCATGATAACTTGATAAGTCATTAGTACTCTTAGTGGTAGACTAGAGATTGGTTAATTGGAACTGGTCTCCCGCTTAAATATATGGCGTACTCTTAGCGTCTTATCATCTATAATTAAGTGAAATCCCAAAGTCAAACCCTTGGGGATGTGTGGGCATTGGGCCCAACTCGAACTCGGATCAAGGCTCAATCCACTGAAGAGCACCAATTGGGTCATCTTGGCAAGGGCCTGTATGGCTAATAACTGTAGTCCATGCAAACATTTGCGAAGAAAGCCAAACAGTTGTGTGATCTTTTGACAATATAGTGTCGTTTTTGTCAACACAGACAAGGAGGAAGGGAAGACGGGTAAATGGGGAGAAGAAATATGCCTGAAGGTCATAGTGATTGAAGCCTTGATTTTAAATCAATATTCAACTCTGTGTTCCATCAATGGGATTACATCACTTTATATAGGAAACTGATTCTAATCCAACAACTTTGGAAGCCTAATTTTACAAGAAAACAGACTCTTAATTACTACCTACTATAATCAAAAGATATAATACTAGTATTTTACAAAAATAACCTAACTACTATTAATTTATCCATAACATAAAACAATCTACTAAGACTACATTCTTGGGGCCAAATTACCTATAATTTTTTTTTTGCTCTTTCCACTAATCTTCATGTCCTGTTGTGTATCAGATGTCCTATCTAAAAAGTGATCCTTTTCCATGTATTTCTATTAGGTGGTGTTGTTCAATTTAACTCTATTTCCATAACTTTATAAAAATAAAAAGAGTTTGTAACTTTGTGGACCCATCACATATATCCGTGTATTTCTATTAGGGTATAAGATCAAAATTAATGTTTGGTCAAATACTTGTCTTTCTCAAACTATGTGCCAATTGAAGATTGCCACTTAAATTGGGATAGAGGTAGAGATCAGTTTCATGCTTTCTATGTTTTGAAATCTTCTGAAGAAGCGAATGCTGAAAAAAGCTTCATGTATTTAGTAACTGCTCTTTATTGTCAATCTCTTTACTGAGTACAAGACCTTTAAATAACTGCAAGATAAAAAGAAAAATCTATCAGGTCTGTAGAGACACGTGACATGAGCCAATGTGGTATGGAAGTTAACATGAAACTTGATGACGAAAGCACCAGTCAAATCTATCATAGATAAGCACAAGACTGCCATCTACTTTTAGGAACTGACATGAGGCTGTTTTATTTGTTCCTTTTAGTGCCGTTGTCACTTATCAGTAATAGAGATAATTGATTAAGTTCATGGCATACATCACATCACGTGTGTAAGCACCAATTCTACATCCATGTATAGTTCCTTACTCTGAAAGTCTCAGTGCTAGATGCTCGCTTGTATCGTGCAGGAGCTGAAGCAGTATCCCTCTCTTAGAGTGGAGGTTTCAAATGCTGCGTGTGAATCATTGGACAGGATGAGGGATGAAAGCAAGAAAGCTACTCTACAGCTAGTTGAAATGGAGTGTTGTTACCTGACCGTTGATTTCTTCCGGAAGCTTCCTCAAGATATTGAGAAGGGTGGAAATCCTACACATTCGATCTTTGATAGATATAATGATTCATATCTTCGTCGAATCGGTTAGTATTCATGCAGGCCTATATGTTTACACCGACTTAAACCTGGAGGATATTTTCCAATCAAACATTTAAGAGGATAATGTTTTCTTATCATAGTGATTTTTATTATGTTTGCCCCCCTTTCCCAAACAGGATCCAATGTATTGTCATATGTCCATATGGTGGTGGGAAGTTTGAGGAACTCCATCCCAAAGTCTGTCGTTTATTGTCAAGTCCGCGAGGCCAAGCGGAGCTTGCTTGACCATTTCTTTACGGATATGGGAAAAAAAGAGGTAAATTTCATCATATGCCCCTCACAACACCCCATGAAGGAAAATGGAACTAGTACGAAAATTTTATTTTATAATTTTATTATTTTTGCAGGGGAAGCAGTTGGGTACTTTGTTGGACGAGGACCCAACAATAATGCAGCGGCGTGTCTCCCTAGCCAAGAGGCTGGAGTTATACAGATCTGCCCAAGCAGAGATCGATACGGTTGCCTGGGCCAAGTAGATTTGAAAATCTGTATTATTTCCTTCCAGTTTGTAGGTATATGGTATGATGAGAGGGTTGTGATTGTTTTGATCTTGCGACTCTAATTCTTTATACATGTTATAAAATGGTTCATCGTTTAAGCCCTCTTTCATCCCCGTCAATATTTATTGCAATTATGCTGTTAGAATCATGGCTGCTGGAAAGAACATCATACACACACTCAAGTAAACACGTGTGTGTGAGATTACTAGATAGATGTTGTAATGAATGTTTTCCCCATTGTCCATTAAATAAGTTGCTTGTCATACGAATGGTCACAAATTACAAACACGGTTTGATTAGTTCATACCTAAACTGATTAGTTATAACTAATTACTAGCACGGTTTGGTTAGTTCATACCTAAACTGATCAGATCAGTTATACTAACTAATTACTAGCCCTTAACCTCAAAAAGTCTAGACGGTCCTTTTCAACCCTTTCTTACGCAATATGCACTTGTTTTCAACATAAGATTCATTTTTTAAATTACAATACCAATTTAAAGTAAAAGCTCCTCTCTCCGTTCAAAATATTTTTAAATTCAAAATAAATAAGAATTAATTTAATTTTTAGGCCATGCAATTATAATTATAAACTATTTTAAATTTATAAATATTTCAAATGGACTTGAAACAAATCAGTCAAGATTTTTAAAATTTATATTTTAAAACAAAGGAGTATAAGTTTGGTAGTGGGATTTGGCGGGAATAATGATGATGATGAAGATTACCCGCCACCTTGACAACTCATCATCATCACAAGCTTCAAACCCAAGAAACTAAAACTACTGGTTGGGTTGGAATTGGTTTTTCAAAGGATGGAATGATGCTTAATTCCAGTGCAATGGTTGGATGGATCAGTGAAAATGGTTTTGCAAGAATCAAGCAATATTATCTAGCCGGCTTCACCCCTTCAGATGTCAAACCGGATAGAGGCGATTTGCCACTTACTAGTACTGTTCCGCCGTTTGTTACAGTTTATGGGGCAACAATTTACTTGGCATTTCAGCTGAATTTTCTAGCCTCATCATCACCAAGCACCACACAAACAATTTTATTAGCTTTTGCGACTAGATATCCGACCCACAATCGCCTAACTCCTCATAATGAAAAAGCAGCCATTCGGTTCGACTTCTCAGCAGGTACTCTTTTCATCCCCCCTACTTCTAAGAGATTTTATTTAAATTCTCCGAAAGGATTTGACTCATAAAATGTGACATTCGTTGCAGGTTGGAGGGAGTAATACTAATATCATAGCCTATAGAACCTTTTACTTATGTGTGATTCATTTGATACTAATCCAACTTTCATTTAAACGTTAATTTTTATATATAAAAAAAATGTTCTTCTCCTCCTCCTCCTCCGTGTTCTTGCAGAAAAATACTAGTATAAACTGTCTTATTAACTAGGATTTTTGTTCTTTTAGGTAACATAGACTCGTTGTCTACGTCTGGGTCTGGTGCAAGTGCGCCTAATGATATCTTCAGCACAATAAAAACTCACAGACTATTGGGTTTGCTTGGATGGGGTCTGATTCTTCCTGTAGGGGCAATTGTTGCAAGATATGTAAGAACCCAGCTTTTATAAATAAAGATGAATTTTCTATAAATATTATTTTTGAATATTATGGAATAAATTTGATATAATGTTATAGTTGTGGGTAATATTTATAAATTTTGCAAAGTAAGCAAGTTGTTATAAAATATTCGTTTGGTGGAATATTCTTTTTGTCGGAGAATATTCAGACGACAGGCTCAATCGATGGTGGACTTCTATTAACGGAAGTATTGTCGTAGTTAGAAAGCGACAAAATTATCTTTCTATAAAAATAACGGCGAGGTGTTACCAATTAAAACTGTTGAACTACCGGTAGTAAAAAAATGCGATGTCTGGCGTGGTTGCATAAGTAGACACACGGTATTGATTATTGACGCTTACGTGAGAAGTCACTTAGCTATACTCAATTATTGCTACTGAATTGTTGCGATCATATCTCTTATATTATTGATTCAATTATTGTCACAAAGATCATACGTATAATATGTTATATTATTAATTGAGACGACAAGTTATAAATGATTAATAATTGTTGAAAGATTAAATATGTGTTGATTAAAAATAAAATGATTTGTGGTAATATTTATTCAATCCTCGATGTATATAAAAAATTACATTATGAGGCGTTTGTGGTAAGTTTGATTATTTTATGGGGGCCATATATATGTCATCATCTAAGAGTCTCTTCGTCGATAGTATTTACCTTCGTCGATAGTATTTACCTTTGTGAATAGTAATTACCTTTGTGAATAGTAATTACCTTTGTGAATAGTAATTACCTTCGTCAATAGTATTTACCTTCGTCAATAATATTTACCTTCGTCAATAGTAATTACCTTCTTCAATAGTAATTACCTTCGTCGATAGTATTTACCCCTTCGCAAAATAGTAGTTGTCTCTTCAATATTACCAAGAGTCATTTTGACCCTTCGTTAACACTCAAGAGTCACCCTCGCTTTTTCTATAAATAGAAAGTTTCATTCCTTCATTATTTCACTTAATTCATCAAGGCTGTAGAGAGAAACTATAGAAAGAAAGAAGAAAAGTATTCGCTACTTCACTTTTCCAATATTCATTTCTTTTAAGGTAAGGGATATTATTTGTTTATACTGTAAAGGTGTTATTCTTTCTTATTCATGAAGAGAACTCATTGTTATTCCATTCTTTATTATTCATTGGAATAACTTGTATATGCCGCAGATACCCTATACTTGGTGAAATCCTCTGTTATTCCATTCTTTATTATTCATTGGAATAACTCAGATATCGCAGCATACCCTATACATAATCTGATCGTGGTTTACCCTATACTTGGTGACATTTTTCTATTATTCATTGGAACATCCGTTCATACATGTGTTTTACAGGACCTAGTCCGTCTTTATTATTCTGTTGGAACATCCTGTCGTGTGTTTTACACCTACTCGGACTGGTTAAAATCTTTATCATTCTCGTTGGAATATCCTATCTCATGTGTTTTACACCGGATCCTGGTTCCATCTTTATTATTCTCGTTGGAACATCCCCGCTTTGTGAATTTCACCGACCGGTTCCGTTATTATTATTCATTGGAATAACCCGTCTATGCTAAGCACCGCATGCATGGTGATTTCCTTTGTTATTCCATTCTTTATTATACCCGGTTAGTTAAAACTTTGACTTTATACTCCATGAAATTAGTGGAATATTCTTCGATATTTGCGTTTCATCCAAAGATCTTTTCATGGAAATATTCTTCCGATCATTCTTGAATTTTACTCTACAAAGCGATGATCGTGTTGACAATTTGGGCGTTATTAGTTCTGAATAAATTAATTCGTGAACTTGTTTTAGTGAATTATTATGTCATTTGTCATCATCCTCATGTTATATTATGTTATCTTTGGCTTACGTGCATAGATGAACTTAGTATGATTATGCAGAGAGATCATTCGGTATAATCATGGCTTGATATAAATGATGTGACAAAAGTCCTCGGTGGCTTCGTGTAATGCGATGGATAGTTTTTGGTATGATTATGATGAGGGGGTGATTCAGGTATAGTCATGACCATTGATAATTTGATGAAAATCCTTGGCAAGTAATGCGAGGATGATTAGATATTGTGGTTTATTCATTAAACTGAGTTTTAGTGATAAAATTGATGAAAACCTTTTAAAACCTAAAAGATAGTAGACTTTATTTTCTACTTGACTCTTTTAATGGATCAGATATTCATTGCAGCTTAAACCGGTTGTCTATTGTATTTTATCGGTTTAACATTGTTGAAGACTATTGATAATTTATTACGCATTATCTTAGTTATAATATTTCTTTTGGGCTAGTTGAGCTCACCCTTTCTTTTCATTTTTATTCTCTTGAAATGAGAATATAAATTTGGGGACGAGTCGGGAAGCGGAATAATGGTCCGGAGGATAGCATTAGTAGTCCTCACTATTCTGTGAAATAGTGTGATAATAATTGTAATGAGGACTCCTTTTGAGTTTGTATAATATCTAGTAGACAATATTTGTATTCAAACTCACAGTTTATGTGGTATTGTACACGACAGTTATATTAGTAAGTTGTATTTAAATTCTGTACCATGTAAGTGGCGACCCAAGATGGGTGACGTATACCTAATTTTGGGGGCGTCACAAGATACCTCAGGCATATTGATCCGTTATGGTTTTATCTTCACGTAGTCATTCAATTCATTGGTTTTAGTATCGGGGTTGCTGCTGTGGTTATTGGAAGGTCATTGAATGACAGACTGCATGCCAATGTACCAACACACAGAAACATAGGAATCTTTGTTCTTGTGCCGAGTATCCTCAAGGTTTCTACCTGACCTGCTTCAGTTTTCGTCACTTATCTGCTTATATATATATATGATGTTTAAGCATATACTAGTAACTGACAAAGCGATAATACTTTTGTAATTTTTGATTTTTCTTTTGAAACCAACTGAAATGAGGTATAGTAAACTACAATCTTAGTATCTGTATATTCTGACAAATTTAATACAAAAACCTCCTAAGCTTGGAAAGACAAGACTCGTGCAGTCAAAAGGATAAATAACCTTGTACTTGATTGATGTTAGGTCTTGGCAATGTTCCTAAGACCACACAAGGAGAGCAAGACGCGCAGGTACTGGAATGTGTACCACCATTGGATTGGAAGAATGGCCCTTTTCTTCGGAGCACTGAATATAGTTTTGGGGATCCAATATGCAAATGGAGGGAATGAATGGAAGATTGGTTATGGATTTGTTCTCGGCGTAATTTTAGTTTCATGTATTGTACTTGAAGCTTTGTTGAACTTGAGAAGGTCAAAGGAGTCACCTCCCCCTTCAGCCTTCCAGATGACTTCGCTTTAGCAAGTGAAGACAATTACTTAGAAATGATGTTCTTTTTCCTTCTTTGGATGATACCATTTTGAAGTCCACCAACTTTTGGCTCTGTAAATATTTTTTTTATTTGTTACATTTTCTTCCAACACATAATCCTTGTTTGCTGTATCAATGAACTTTTGACTTTATAAAACTATAATTGTTTAATGAAACTCCAAGGCACAATCTATATACGACTAATATCAGCAAAGCATGCCAATTCTTAATACCATTTTGTTTGAACAAATGGATGTCTTAAAAGTCCTCCTCCATCTTTTCCTCTCCCTCCCCCTCCCCCTCCCCCTTTCCTTTGCAGCAAATGATTGTCCATATTCCCTGTGTGCCAACAATGAATTTCCTATCCGATTTCCCTTCCGCTTACCAGCCCTGCAACCTAAAAGCTGTGGCTACCCTGGCTTCACTCTTCGTTGCAACAGTCGGGGAATGACCGTTCTAAATCTCCCTTCTTCTGGGGATTTTCTCAAATGCAGTATCAACTATCGCGAACAAGTTGTTCAACTCTATGATCCAAATAAATGCCTTCCAAGACGGCTTTTGGAGCTCAATCTCTCAGGCTCACCTTTCAAGGCTATATATCATCAAAACTATACCTTCCTTAGCTGTCCATCCGACTCCACGAGGTCACGTTTTACTACCATTGATTGCCTTAGCAATTCTACAAGTACTACTCTTGCTACTTCTTCAATGAGTCTAGCCACTTCATTGACCGAGTGCAAGATAATTTTTACTTTGCCAATTCCAGTTTCGCAGCCAGTACAATTTGATGGTAGTTTTTCATCTGATCTCAATAAAGATCTTCAGTTAACATGGACTATACCTAATTGTGATGATTGTGAAAAAAATGGAGGTTTATGTGCATTTAAGAACAGTACAAGCCAAAAGACTGTGTGTTCCTATAATACTTATACAGGTAAATACCTTTCATGATCCTCATCTTGTGTTTTTGTGTGTGTGTGTGTGTGTTTTATTTACAAATCGAAATCTGCTACTAGATGCAGTTGGGATGGATGAACCATTAGACTAAAACCTTACGCAACAAATATTATAGGAAATTTCATAATTATCTAATAGAAAAATGTTTCAAATAGAATATAAATCACAAGACTAGGTCATGATATTCTTGGTGATGGCTGTGTTTGTGAGAGTCAGAGGTAAAATGACATGCATCTTATATTAGTTTAATGTTATTGACTTTAATAAATACTCCTATAATGTTTATTGAGTTTCATGTACAGCATTTTGTTAGCCACATTTTACGGATTATTGTCAACTTGACCAAAGGCTTGCTTGCTTGAGCTAAAAAAATGTGGGCACTTGGTAAGTGCCATCAGAAATTAGATCAGAATACATGTTTAGATCAGAATACATGTTTAGTTACAATATTTTCAAAACAATGTAGTCAAAATTAGCAGCATTAAATTAATCAAGTTCCAACAGATGCTACTTTTACGGTAGGTTCTTATGCACCTTAATGGGTGTTTCTTGCTTTGCTTTGCTTTGAAGGGCATTTCCAAAAGTTCAGAACTAGGTTGGTTCTTGAATTCACTATGTAAAAGGGGAAAAAAATTGTATGCAACTAACTAAAAACATGTGTTCTGAATTACCGAAATATTGAAAAAGCAAGTATTCATATTACAAATCAAACAAATAAAAGAAAAAGAAAAAAAAGACGCAGACTAGTCACCTACAGATTGTCCAAGAGATTAAAGAAAAGATCCACACATGTCTAGCCTTGGGACAAACAGAATGGTCTCACTAAATGACTGCAAATTTTAAGGACTCCTATTTATCTATTTAAAAATTCAAGCAACATAAATAGTACCTCTTAGTTTCAGGTACGAATGGTGTTTCTGTGTCAGGCAAAAATGGCATCTCTGTTCTCAAGATCATTGCCTTGTGTGTTGCCTTACCAGCAATTGCAGCTTCATTCTTTATAGCCACCTTCATGTGTCTCGTGGACACAAGACGACTAGGGGTTCATCCAAATAACAGACAGCATAACCTTGCAGCAGCAGAAGCAATAACACCAGAAGTTGAGATCGGCACACCTGGCCTAGATGAAACCAAAATCGAATCCTACGCCAAAGTAATAGTAGGCGAAAGCCGTAGACTTCCAGGGCCTAATACCATAACTTGTCCAATATGCTTATCAGACTACCATGCCAAAGATACACTGAGGTGCATTCCCGATTGTCAACATTGCTTCCACTCTGACTGCATCGACGAGTGGCTTCGGCTCAAAGGTACCTGTCCGGTTTGTCGGAATTCGCCCTCGCCTGCTAATCTAAATTCTTAGAAGTAGCTCTGCTTATCTGACTACCATGCCAAAGAGACACTGAGGTGCATTCCTGAATGCCTACATGGATGTATCCCTGCTTAAGTAAATTTATAGATTCTTTCTTTTTTTCCTTCTTTATTTTTTGTTAATAGTAATTACCACAAGGTTTTAGTTTGGCAAGTAGCAGCTATGGTAGTGCTGTAATAGTTATAAATTCATATATCAATCTAGCCACCACTAACAATTCATATTAGTTAATACTCCCAAAATCCACTTTCAAAATGATGGTGTTTTGATATTTACACATACTTCACACAGGTCACAGCCAAAAATAAAGATGTTGCACCATTTCTAAGAGAGAAATCATCATTGGAAGGAATATAAAAAAGAAGCTTGGAAAATACAAATATTATTTGACTGATAACAAAGAGTTGTAGTTTCCAGCCTTTAGCATCAACTTATACACCATACAATCAGTTGATTACAGACCAAAGAACAACTTGAATAAGGTTTTGCAGAAGGATGCAAATAAATGCACACTAAAACAAGATAAAACTATGCATGCTAATGATGTCATTTCTTGGCAAGCAGCTTCTTTGGAAGCTTCTCCAAAGGCATGGTTTTGAGCAGGAAAAGCCTAGCAGCACGCTCTTGCAAAGTACCGCCACATTTCAAACCACGTTCTTGAAGCTCAGATTTTAACCTTTCCATTCCCAAAACCTGAAATCATATAGAAATATTAGCCGCTGCTTATATCAGTCCCCTTGATATCTTACATGATGCATGAAATTGCCTATAAATCAAACATTTAGAGCTGAAAGAGTTGACAACTTTTGAAAGATATTACCTTAAAAAAGAAAAAAATAAGTAATAATTTGCACTAAAATGATACTCTTCCAATCCAGCCACTTCTCTATTGTCACACAATATCAGGAAAAATTAAGAAAGCAATTTTGAGTAAAACTTCATTATCAACTCACAAGAAAAAACAGAAACACACATAAATTATCAAAAGAATACAGAATACATATATGCAGAAATCTTAAAGAAAATGGGGAAAAAATTCAAAAGCTAATCAACATAAAAACACAATATACAGGCACTAAATAACAAAGGATGGAAAAAGATAAGAATCTCACGATCGTACCTCCATCTCTACTGCAGAACTATATTCATCGAAATTTAGTGGCTTATCCAAATCTGGAACATTACTGCTGTCTGCCACTTTTTCTTCAATATTTTTTGGTTCAAAATCAGAATTACCATTAGCATCCTCATCAGAACCTTTGCCCTCCCCCAGAGTAGAGATACTTGGTGATTGACCGACTACTATTTCCTCAATATTACCAGACTCAGGTTTATTAAGCTCTTCTATTTCAGCCTGAGCAGCTTCAATTTCAGATGCAGCGGCCTCCTCCAAATAAGAACCATCTGTACTCTGAGCCATGCTTTCTTCATGAATCTTCAATGCTGGTTCCTTTACTCCATTTCCTTGGTTAAGGGCACCTCCATTGGGGAATTTTTCAGACGATTCTAGTTTTCCATTCTCAACAGTATCCTTCTCTTCCTCACCGCTCTCAGATGAACACCCTACAGAAGATTCTCCCTCCAGTTTCCCTCCAGTAACAGACCCAGAACTACCGTCACCTTCTTTATGCGAGTCTGAGCTATTCCCATTGTTTGTGACAACAGATTTCTCATTTTGCTCTCCCATCTCATGGTCGCTGTCATCCTCATCTGTATCATCGGAATCACTTTCTTCCAATTTTCTCTTCCCCTTCCTAACAAATCAACAAAAAGAAAAAGGAAGTGAGTTCAGAACATGTACAAATTAAAACAAAAGGTTTGAGTGCTACACCCTTCTCTTAACTTATGCGATAAGATCATGCATCTATTAGTTTTTTTCTCTCAAATAATCAAAAAAGTCCAAGTGAACTACGGATGAAAGGTGAATAATATAGATCTTCCTTTATGTTCATGTTTTTAACATGATAGATCAAGCAAATGTTGGTTCTTTTTTTAACCTACATCATCCCAACAACCAAGCAAGCAGAAAATTATCTCCTTTAATTTGAACATAAGAAAAATTGTAACTCTAAATCATAGTTGGGAACTGAAGAAAAGAAAATCATGCAGTAAACTAGCATAACCTAAAATTTGGTTACAACAAAGTTAAAAGTTATCATTTTCAAGAGAGAAAACAATAAAATCAGTCACAGTTGGGTCATAAAATTGTGATACATATGAATAAAAAGAGTCAACAGAAAGCCTCCAATTTGCAACAATCATGAATCAACTGCAAAAAGTAACCAGCTAGTATTATGCTCGTATCAAGCCTAATGAATATGTACATGAAAAAAAATTATGTCCATTTCCATAGTTTATTTCCAAATATAACCTAACAGATAAAAGAAAAGAAAGAAACTACAAAAATCATAGTATACAGAAAAAAAAATACTTACCAAATCTTCAACTTCTTCTTCGATCCATTAGCCTCCTCAGTCGCAACCTTCCGCTTAGAACTTTTCTTAAAATAACCCCCAAGAGATTCTCTCACAGTCTTATCCACTTCCTCCATACACTTTGCAGAATCCTTCCTATACTTCTCCACGTATTTTTCCACTGCACTTTCCCCACCTTTACCTTGTTTCTTTCCTTCTTTCACCTGCTTCTTAATAAACTCCTCCGCAACCTTCTCTAATCTTCTCTCCTCAGCATCGGCCTTCCACTCCTCCATCTTCTTCTCCGCATTAACATGCCTCAGCCTGCGTCCACTCATATCGCGACACGCGTCGAAATTATTGGTCTTTTTTTGCCCGGCTTTTGTGGCGGCGCCACGGAGGAGCGACCCGAATCCACCCTTGCCACCGCGGAGGCGGAGGAGGAGGTGGATCGAGGGGAACTGGTCATTTATTGCTAGGGCTTTGTTGTCTTGGAGGACTTTACCATTTGATAAGAGGAGTTGATGGGGAATTGGGATTGAAGTGATGCATTGGATTTGGGTCTTGATGGCGTTAATTGGGATTGTAGGGGTTGTGAAATTAAGAGTTTTGGTTTTTCCGTCTAGGAGTTTTAGAAAAACTTGGTAGATCTCCGCCATGGTTGATGAGTTTCAAGCTCTCTCTTCTTTCTCAGAGACCCCAGAGGAATACAGATACGCGAGAGCTTTTCTCTGATGATCCTAAGCTTTCGGGGCTCTTATGAATGATATAAGCATTTCTTTAATTTTTTATAAAGAAAAATGAGTTATGCCTCTAATCGGATATGTGAAAATAATATAGGAGTAGTAGAGCAAATTAATCTGTTATGAAAATCCGATATATGTAAAATAAGAAAGAATTTTAAGAAAAAAATTATTATTTTATCTTAATATTTTTTGATATATATATATATATCAACTAAGAAAAAAGATAATTATTCAATTAAAAATAAAATGATATCTATTTTAACATAAATAAATAAAATAAACTATTATTATTAGAACTGATGGAGTATTTTTATTTTTTTGAATTGTTTATCAAGACTTAACTAAATTTCATTATAATGATCAAAATCAATAAATTAATATAAAATATATGTTAAGATGCAAAATATATTATTTCTCTAAAATAAATAAAAAAAGATTTTTAAAATTTTAATTATCTTATTTATACATAAGTTGTAATATAATATGAATATAAATTTGTCAACGGAATAAGTACGATTAAAATAAATTTCTCCACATATTACGAAATTAAAAAAATTATTATTATTATTATTTGTCAAATACGGGTAAGCTTCTACTTTTTATTCAATGCAAGTTATATATGTAAATTGAAGTAAAATAAACCAGTGAATTCATAATTTAAAATGATACCTTAAACATGTTATTATTCCGTTTGCCACGCAATTCTCTCTTTGATAATCAGTCAGCTAGATTCATAAAAATCAACCCAAATTGGAGAGGGAGAAAAATCAACCAGATGGCGAAGAATAATAATTCTAATAATCTATTGGATAAACGTCGGACCTTGCCGGTGGACCCGAACCTTCCCAGATGGGTCTGCCAGAACTGCCGCCACAGCCTTGTCATCGTCGGCGTTGATTCTTACGCCGACAAGTTCCTCAACGATTCATCCTTTCGTTCCGGTTAGGGTTTATCTCCCCCCTCTCCCTACAGTGTTTAATTTATTTGTTTGTATTGTCGACGTAGTCGATTCAGCTGATGCTTAGACGTGAATGACTTTATTTATGTTCTAATTTAGTTTAATAGCACAATTATGCTTGTTGAGGTAAGGTAATTATGGAGTTTCTAGCTATGATTTTGTCTGTTAATTTAGTTTTAGGTAGTCCGGTAATTCTAGATCATAATCATACACAAATTTCTTAGTGTGTATTTTTAGTCAGTCTGTATTGAGAGTTGTGTGTTTGGTGGGAGTTTTAATATGAAAACTTTGATGCTTTTAATGCTTATGTGTGTTTGTTTTATTTAAGCTGGTTTTTATGTATAAATGTTGTATTCAAAAGTTGCTTTTGTGTATCATTTGATTATGTTATTTTGAGTTATGTATAATTTACTTATAAAGACAAAAGAAGAACAACAAATGGATTTTCATTGTGAGCATTATTTCTCGGGAAAAGTTTGAGATGTCTTTCGACTTACTATGTGTCCTGCGGCTACTCTTTTTGAGTGAGCTGAGTATAGCTTGTAGTCTTGCGTAAAGACCATTTATACATCACCTATATATTGGTCTCTCTGTGTGAAGTGCTTATGGCTGCAAGAATCTGTATTTATGTTTAGGAAATAGAGGTGAACAATTGGAGTGATCCATAGCTACCGCTGGCAACAACCCCCTTTATTCATCCTGCACATCTACAGCCGTCCATGCAGATGCTGAACGACCATATTTTAAAAATATATAGCATACTCCATTATTAATTTTAGCGCCTACACGCTATTAGTAATAGCAAATAGCATTAATAACATGGTGGACAATATAGTAGAAGCATCTTGGAGGAGAAATCCTCTACTAAAAGTAACATAGTCCGCTGTTCCCAAGAGGAACATTGTAGTTCTAATTTTGGATGCCCATGATCTTTGTTACACCAGGTAAAGAAGGCCTATAGCCAGTGGTGGCTACGACCACTATTCACTCCAATAATTAAGTGGGTCTGCCCAAATCTAGTTGAAATTACTATTCACTTTTTTTGTACACGATACAAAAATATAAAGTGCGTTGAGCATTTACAATAAGTCCAGTGTAATCTTTTAATTTATTATTCATTGGCAATAAATGTTTCACAAGCGAGGCATAGCGAATTAGAGTATTGATTTCCATTATAATTGAGTATAAAACTTGCAGGGATTCAGGGTTCTTCAGTCCATGGTGCGAGCAGTGTGTTAGGTTCAACACGTATGGACCATTCATTTGTCGTGTTGCCCAAGCAAAAGAACCAGGTACTGGGGGTCCCTCCTCGCCCTCGTGGTGGAACTATTCAGCCTGACACAAGCCAGTCTGGGAAGGCAATGGAGGAATCATTTGTGGTTTTGCCTCCACCTGCTGCTTCTGTATATAAGTGTGAGTCTGCCTCTGATGCTGGTGGGATTCAGGTGCCATTACATGAGGGTGGACCCGCTAGTGCTCCTTTGCACCCAAACAATTCTGGATTCCACTCCACCATAACTGTCCTCAAGCGTGCATTCGATATTGCCACCACACAGACACAGGTTTGCAGATTGGTGTTGGATTTTTGTTATAGGGGAAATTAATCACGACTAAGAATTCACTCCTAGTTTGTTTAATTTATGTATTTATGTTGCAAGTTGGTGTATCCATGTAAATGTCATCAATTTTGGAAAGCTGGTGTCTAAAGGTCATACTTGATATGTTTTTTTTTTTGGCTTTTTTCTCCTTCTCTAGGTTGAGCAACCTTTATGCCTTGAATGCATGAGGGTGTTATCTGACAAACTTGATAAGGAAGTTGAAGATGTAAACAGGGACATAAAAGCATATGAAGCCTGCCTTAATCGCTTAGAGGGGGAGCCGCGGAATGTTCTTAGCGAGGCTGAATTTCTCAAGGAGAAACTAAAGGTAATTTATCAGATGACGAGCTCTCACGAATAACTCACTTTGTGTGATTTCCACGCCAAGTAAATATAAGTAAACCACTAACAATTCTCATCTCTGGCACTTTTTTTTTTGTATAATGATGAATTTAATTACAAGTTTACACATTCATTCATTGTTAGAGAAATTGAATTTAAGGGCTGCACTAGAGAAAAGGAATTACTCTAATACCAGTGCTGGAGCAATGTTTTCCAAATCACTTTATCTGAAGGCATCTGATCAGTAGTCAGTTGCAAACCTGATCATCATTGTCAGTGTGTTTCTAATAATGAGTTAATAACCAATTCTTAAGTCATCATGAATTCATTTTTCAGTTTCCCCCTCCCTATTCCTTTATTTGATTTTATGGTGTGTGCCTGATTGAATTTTAAAACATATGATGGTCAATGGCTGAACCACTAAGTTTTGTTTTATGATGGTAGAGATTTTTACTTTGCATTTTCATTGTGCAAGTTTGTATGGTCAAAAGAATATAAAATTAGTTGTATGTGCAGGTAATGTGGAATTAAAGAAGTTAAGACAGTTAGCATTTGTTGTTTTAGATTATTATTAAAATACTTTGAATCCAATGACACTTGACATGATGTGTTTTCTTCTGAATGTGTATGAAGCTCAGTTTTCTGTCGTGATGCTAGTAGTCAGCCTTCGTAGAAACAAAGTAAGATTTGTGATATGTGCAACTACTGAAGTGAAAAGAACAGTTGAAAATTTTTTCTGAGTTAGAAATATTTTGAACACGTCACACTTGACATTATTGTGCTTTCTTGTGAATATAGGCCTTATTCGGGATAACAAGCTAATTTTCTTTTTTAATTTGAGGGTTATAATATTCACGCTGTCCTCTCTAATTCTTTTAAAGATACAAGAAGAAGAAAAGAAACTTGAAGCAGCAATTGAAGAAACAGAAAAGCAATGCGCAGAAGTCACCGCTGAATTGAAGGAACTGGATTTAAAGTCTAGTCGCTTCAATGAGTTGGAGGAGCGGTAAGTTTTGTCATAATCAATTATACAATGAAAAATGGCTTTCCTTTCTGAAGTAACTCGTAATCAAATCATGAATTTCATGTCGCTTATATAAGTCGCTTTTATCTAATTATTTTCAGTCAATTTATTTGAACCAGGTATTGGCATGAGTTTAATAATTTTCAGTTTCAGTTAATTTCACATCAGGTGCGTTGAAGTTGACGTTTTTCTCTATACATCCAATATATACATCCATGTATGTCATATAAAGTCTTGGGGTTTATCTGGCGTAGTTGATCCATACTTTATAAGGATTCACTACATTCATTATCTTGATTCAGCATTTCAACTAGATTAAACAAATTTGCTTTGTATAGTAATATAAATCGAGGACTGTCACAATTTTGGATTTGAGGTCATGACTCAGAATTATGCACATGTAAATGAGAGTTTGCTATTGAAAAGAAATTTGTTTTTCTTTTTTACCTTTTACTGTTCATGGACCATGATATGATCATTAAGTTACATCTTTGAGAGATTGATATGGTGATTGTCCTCAGGTGCCTATCTTATACTCTATTCCAAGGAAATTGATTTTTTTTCAAGAACTTCTTTTGAATTTAGAAACTGCTTAATTCCTTTCTAAAATGTTTTGTTCCCCCCAATAAATGCAAAACGTTCATTTTCACAGGAGGAAAGAGACACAATTTTGGCCAAGATTGAAGTTTCTCAAGCACATCTAGAACTGTTGAAGCGAACAAATGTGCTCAATGATGCCTTTCCAATCTGGTATGATGGAGATTTTGGAACAATTAACAACTTCCGGCTAGGCAGACTTCCTAAAATTCCAGTATGTAACGGAGGCATGCAGTTTGTTTGCTAATTGTTACTTCTTTGTCAGTCGAAGGAGTGAATGCCCTTTCCCTCTTTTTTTTATTTACATTTATTTATTTATTAAGTTAAATATGTTTTCTCTGTCAGTGTCGAAGCATACATGTCAATGGCATGCCTGCTGGTCATTTATGGTAGAGAGTACAACATCCTATCCCACTCCTTGGATTAGAATTGACTCCTCTTTTTTTTGGGAACCATTTTCTTGAAATGCTTAGGTGGAGTGGGACGAGATAAATGCTGCATGGGGCCAAGCTTGTCTTCTCCTCCACACAATGGCTCAGCATTTTCGACCAAAGTTCCAGTATCCTTTTAGTTAATATCTTGCTATAGACTATTTTAGCCAAATGAGGAAACATGAATTCGGGCCTTTTTGAGTTAATATCTTGTCTTCAGGGGTTATAGGCCTGTGTTCTTTAAGAGCTTGAAAATGCTGAACTTGAGGATTTAGTCTTGTGTTGTTACCCCCCTTTCTTCTTCAATAAATTTTTCTTCTGAACTTCTTCTTTTTTTTTTTTAGAATAGTCCTTGTGTACATGGTTACCCCCCCCTTTGGCGGCTTCTCATCAATAAAATTTTTACTTGAAGAAAATGCTGAACTTGTGTATCCTCAACTTTGCTACTCAGATATCGGATAAAAATTATTCCTATGGGGAGTTATCCTAGAATTACAGATGCCAGCAACAATAGTTATGAGCTGTAAGTTTAGTCTACTCCCTTGTTTTTTATTCATGAATGAATTCATAATGGATTATTTATGAAGCAACTTGATAAGAGCACTACCGAAGTTCTGATACTGATGTCGAGGGGGCATTTGATCATTTGATGGCTGCCTAATATCTTTTTTATTATTAATATTATTTATTTATTTATTGCGTTATGTTTAGTTGACCATGACTCAAAAACAGCCTTTTAACCCTACTGTTTCAAGTCAATATACCCAATCCTTCTCTGCCAATCATATTAACATAATGCATTGTTTGTAGAGTTTGTAGTACGCATTCAGGTATTTCTGATTGCTTGGGTCACCTTCTCCTTGATCTTATAGATTATCAAAAACTGATGTTTTTTTTAATAATGGTTGGGCTGAAAATTGTGGACACTATCCTCCTACCCTTAAATCCTCCTAGAGAGCCAAATTTTGTCCTAGACTTCTGGTATGATTACCTAGAGAGTCTTACTACTAAGCTAGTTAGCTCCGTTTCTTTGGTATGGTCGGAAATAGTCCAGAATTTGGATTATGCATCTTAATCACTTTTCAAGTTATTTTCCTTTCTGCCTATTGAATTATTTAATTGGGTGCGAGTGTTTCTTAGGTTTGGCCCGGTAAATTTGTTCTGGAGCACTCGATATGACAAAGCAATGACATTGTTCTTGACTTGCCTGAAGGAGTTTGCTGAATTTGCAAATTCCAAGGATAAAGAGAACAACATACCACCTGAGAAACGTTTCAAACTTCCCTACAAGTAAGCCTTTTTTTGTGTTGAAAAATCTATCTATACATTGGCTTGTAGAGATGGAGACCTTGGTGAACCATTTTTCTTTGCAAAAACAGTAAATAGGATCCATCTTACTATTGAATAATGCTTATTTTTATTTCACAAGTTATTTAAAGATTTATAATAAGCAATTTTAAAGGATTAATACTTTACAAAGGAGGCTATAATTTTCTGAAATGGTGTTTGTGCATAAGACTACTCAAGTCTGATCATATGTTTCTTAAATCAACATTTCGACCTTTTTACACAAGTTGTTCAGAATACACATTGTACTTGTGAAGAGCACTATGAAGAACTCTCACATGAGTCATATCTATCTATTGTTTTTTTCGGCCTCTCATAATCTTATGGTAATACCCCTGAATGGAATAATGATGCAAGCTTACCGATTTATTCAAGAACTCTGCAATATATATTTTCCTTGACCTCCTTAGTCTCTTATAATTTATAATCTATGGTAATATCTGTAGGATTGAAAATGACAAGGTAGAAAACTATTCCATCACCCAAAGTTTCAACAAACAGGAAAACTGGACTAAAGCTCTCAAGTATACCCTTTGCAACCTGAAATGGGCTCTTTACTGGTTTGTCGGGAATACGAATTTCCAGCCCCTCTCTGGGACAGTGTCTTCTCATGCTGAGGTTCCTGCTTCAGGTTCTATGTACAAAAATCACAATTCTAATTCCAAGTCTGAATTTCAAAACTCATCATCAAATCCATAATATAAATGTATATTGACTACATCATACCAAACTGTAAATAGATGTAACATCATAATGTTGTTAAAACTGTAAATAGATTTCTAACATGAAGAATATTGTTTTCATTAAATGTTCCATTTGTTTAAAATGTAATCCAAGCATGCACTTAAACCCAATATATGTAGCAGTTTGTAGTGCCTGATAAATTATATGAATGGCTAGACCTTCATTTTCTGCTTTGGATTATAAAATTAAATGAAGCAAATAATCTTTTTTCATTCCACAAAAGAGTCTCACATTAAAGATATGCTTTTGTTTGTTTCACTTTTTTTGGGGTTCTAAATGTAATGTAATGCTACAAGCATGCATAAACCCAATATTTGTCATTTTCACAAATGAGACTCTTTTGTACAAGCAGTTTTTTCCATGTAAACTGATAACCAAGTATAGAAATCCGTTTTAATCTTACTAGAGCATCTACATTCCACTTGTTTAACTGCTTTGCAACAGGGTCCTTATTCTATTATCAAAATCTTTTAAAATGCAAGAGTCTTCTGAGATTTGGTTTACACATGAACATATTTTTCTCCTAAAATGAGCCAAATAAGTAGTAATTTGTACGTAGGCAGGGCAAAATTATATCTTAAATACATAAAACTTCTAGGTATGAAGTTTTTTAGTGAATATAGCTAAGACAACATTCTATATAATAGTGTTGCTCCCAAGTATAGAATAAGAAATAATATATACAAAGTATTAAACAGAACTTAATTTCTTACTATCATATAAAGAACCACACTTTATTTACGATCTTCGGCACTAAAATCAGGCTCAATTGGCTTCTGAAGCAGTAAAGTTGGTGTCATGTATGGCAGTTTTGCACCAGGTGCATGATTCCGCCGTAAGGCTCGCAGTGCATTGGCGGCAAACCTTGATGCATAAATGGTGGCACCAAGGCTTGGTGATGTTCCACCCTCTTTTGCCAATGCATTCTGAAGTCTGTCCTCTTCCTCACGCAAAGACTTTTCAAGCTTCCTCCTACCATATCGCCGCCATGCTGCTTGTATGAAACAGGCTGCCCATGACCTCCACTGCTGCGAGTGAAATCTGAAATATGTTGTGCATGCCTATTTAGTTATGAATCACAGCACGGGACGAGAAAAATAGTGAATAAATTCTAGCAAACTGCGGTTTATGGCACTGAAGTATCAAAATTTTGTAGGAGAAACTTATAAAATTTGCCTGAAACTGTGCTGGAGCTGCCTGCTGTGAAGGCGTCGAAATTGGGAGGCTACGGACTTCAGGTCATCAGCCATTAGAGCAAAAGCTTCGACGTCTGACACAGATTGCACGGTTCTAGTTGAGATTGGAAGACTGGAGGAAGAGTTGGGATCCAATGCCCATGTAAGAAGTTCTTCTCCACAGAAGTCACCAGCCTTGAGATAAACAGAGTTAAAGAAGCCAGTTCTCCCACCATTGGTGGTCACTGTCAAAATTTTGCCACGCATGACAAAGAGCATTTCGTCAACTGGATCCCCTTCACGGACTATGTAGCTCTGCTGTGTGTAAAGAACTGGCTTGAGATGACCACACATTGCGTCCAACAATTGTTCATCCATGTTTTCAAACATTGGCACCTACAATTGAAGACTTTCCGTGAGCTAAAACTAAAAGCTACAAAATGTTTTTTCTTTGAAAGACGAAAGAAATGCATTCAAGTATTGATTTTTTAAATGCACTTACTCTAGTGAGTAAAGCCCAGGAAAGATGGCGTTTTATGTCCCTCCTCACATCCTTGGGAAGGTTACTGAGGATAAGTTCTTCGTCAACTCCTCTGGTTTCTTGCCATCTGTACTGTTGATAACGCCTTATCCGCTGTCTCAGATTCTCTGGGAGCATACGATGTGACATCCACAGCTCTGCATCTCGCTTTTTTACCCTCATCTCTTCTACTCTAACAGTTATAGACTGCAGATATTTCTGTAACAGCACAAAAAATCAACTTTTTAGTACCTAACAAATACAGAACTGCAAAAAAGAACATTAAGCTTAGTGAGAGCATATGAAGGTTCATGTTGAGTCTACAGAGTGCCAAACAAAATAATAAGAAATAAGATTGGCGGCATATGAGCATGATGAAGCATGGAAAAGTGAGGATCACTATCACCTGACCAGTAGACCCTATAAAGAAATGTATGCCTTTAATGGTAGAATGGTTATTGGTTGGAATGTAGTATGCACCTGCATGTTGCCAATGAGGAACGAAAATAGCACCAATCCGACAACAGAAATGGCGATGGCAAAGAGAATCTCCACAACAAAAGTACTTGTTTTGAGGTTTTGGCCAAGCGAACTGAGGAATGAATATAAGAGAAGATGTAATTAAATCAATTATTTGCACTAATATAGGCTTTTAAATCAAGTTGTATAGAATTTTCAAGAACCACTTAATTCGAGCATTCTCCATGACCATTTAGATAGAGAATTGAGCTCTAGAACTAATTATGAAGCGAGTTTTTTCTACTTTAAGAGTAATTACCATTATATTTTATGCATATTGCTAGAAACTTCGTTCTTTGTAGATTACAAGCAATACATGCTTCCACTAGCTAAGCTAAGTTAAAATCTATGTCATCCAAGGTTGTAAATGAAGTAAATATTTCATACATCTTTTATCAATGAACCTCAGTATCTATCAAGAAACGCTGAAACTAGAACATTATAGTACTCAAAATGTATTTGTTAAAGTACTTCAGAAAACCCATCCAACAGATCTTATGCAATCTATAAGTTTTATACCAATGATATTTGAAAAGGTTCAACATCCAAGCAAGGACATGTTAACAAAGGTACAATTTTTTTAAAAGCCCATCTTGCATGATTCAATTAAACCAAGGAACTTTAGACATAAACTACACATGGAATGTACAAGAATTCAACTGGACAAAAAACACTAAAGTAAAATACATCAACAATTAAAGGGGTATGCACTAACCTTAAACTTCGCAAACCCCACCAAAAGCAGTACAATAATTTCTTGGGAAAATCTGTCATTTCCACCACATTGGACTGAAGAGCATCCAGAAATATGCCAAAGTTAAAATCTTTTGAAGTTTTTATTTCATTGGGTTCAAGAAGAGGACAAAATTTACTCAGGAATTCATTGTTTTGATCAGGATCTTTTCCACAATATAAAAGGTTGATATAGCAGTTATGGTCATCTCTCAGGCATGCATCACGCCAGCACTGGTGTTTCCTTTCAATTGCGAACAAGTACCAAAAGGCTCCAACTACCTTTTAAATCAGATGCATTCGTACAGTCAGATTACACGCATTATAATTGCAAACCCTTCTTCATGTAGTCATAATTAATAAGGTAGTCTTAATTTACTCTTTGCTAAGATCTGTGCCGAGTTATGTTTCCAAATTTTAGAGAGAAGTGGACAAACTTATTGATCTTAGGTAACTTACATGGCTGGCTAGCATATAGAGAAAGAGATTGAATGCAGCTCCCGCCCATGCTGTTTCAGTGAATATGCCAGAAGTCCTTGTCACTTCTTTATATAGCGGATAGATACGAATAAATCTTGGGATGTATTGGCACAAAATAACAAACTTCAGAATGTCTTTAATAATCAGTGCATTCCCCTTGGGGATGAGAACTAGAACAACCACCTGGAGAGGGAAAAAAATGATGTTCGGACACAAAATATCATGTTTTTTACATTCAAATGATAATAACAACAAAAACTTTCTTATTCAGAAATGGTTGGTAGAATTTCTTCATTTCTGATAATAGAGATTTTCATTGTGAATAAACCCCAAATAGCTCAAATAAAACTAGATTATGCGCAATTGTTGAAGTTTTGACTGTTGAATTTACTCAAAGCATAAAGACTCCATGCTAGCAAAACCCCAGATAAACAAAGAAAATACACATACCTGTGGAAGAGGAAGAATTGCTAGAATGTCAATAATGAAGTAGGTGCACAAGTATCTTTTTGCTATAACGTAGGGATTCTCAATTAATTCACCCCTTCCAAATACTCGAGAAGAAGGGGCAATAAACCCAGTGCGGAATTGGAAGATAATGTGAAGTATATAGAAGATGTCAGTGAACGAACGAAGAACACAAGCCGTGATCTTCAATTGGTTGTCTAAATCAAGGCACCTCTTTTTTCCATCAAAAACAGGGATGTAAAAGAACAATGGATCCAAGGACACTGATATCACACAAGCCAATACAAATATCTTATTCCACTGCTGAAGAAATAGTCCCTGTGGGTCAAGAATTTTCTTCCGAGGGCCCAATTCTTTTTTTGACTGATCACTTGGTGAACGGACAGTAGGTGAATTTTTCAGGCTTGCAATGCCTTTAGAACTCTTCTCTAATACTCTTCGAATACTGCCCACGACTGAGCTGACAGATGGTCTAGTTCTTGTTAGTCCACGATCTGAGGAAACGTGTTTCTCATCACCAAAAGATTTCTCTGAACTCGAGTTCTCGAACCTAAATAAAGCAACCAAAATAACGCGCATAAAAATAATGCCCATGGGGAAGTTTCAGACTTTCGGTTGACTGCATGATCAATACCATGGACGTATACAACAGACAAGAAGATGAAACCATATACGAGATTCAACATTATAATTTCAGAAATGAGTACTATCACTCTCTTGGATAAAAGCAGATGGTTCTAAAGGCAAAATGCTTTGTGGACAAATTAGGTGATGGGTGGCATACAAATCATAAATTCATCAGTAGGAACTAAACCAAGGGTAGGCTATTTGCAAACCATAATAAGTCACTGATAATCATTTTCCAATAAACAAAATTAAGATACACAATTATCTTTAGATAGATTTTACCAAATAAGTTGACAGACAGATATAGGGATGAGGCAGACTGACTAACCTTACATATTTTTCTTGCTTGAAACTCATTATTTCAGCTAAGATGTGGTAAACTCTTAAAAAAAAATGGTATCTTGTTCGTAATCTCCTTTAGTTGCAGCTACAAACTGCTAAACTCATTTCCCTGCAAAAGACAAACTTAAAGTTGGAAACTTGTTTATCGGGAGTGGTTAGCATGAAGTTAACTTTGGTCAATTGACCAATACAATGTCGACACGTAGGCCGAGAGGTGATTTCTTTCTGCGTGTCACCACTATATTGGTCAATTAACCAACTTACTATAAAGTTAACTTCATTGTAACCGGATCCTTGTTTAACTATAATCAAATGCAGAGTTGAGAGAGTACAAGATATATTAATAAATCAGTGAGAAATCCAAAAACAGCAAAGGTGTCAAAATCTGTAAATGCAATCCATTCAAAATCCATTAAAAAAAAACATATTCACAAAATGACTTTATATATAAAACATATTCACAAGAAAAATTTAACTTTTGAATATGACTCTTTCCATTGTTTATATATATAATGCACATCGTAACTCTAAACCACTAAATTGGAAAATACTAAAAAAATTACTAATTTTTTATTTATGAGGCTTTAGTAAAAGGAGATTTTCCATTGTCTTTTGCATACTTTGGCAATCATACAACATTGGTGGGAATAAATGTCTGAAGACATATCTCAAGTTTAGCAAATTATATAGGGAAAAAATGCATGAAACTTGAGCAGCAGACATTGTGGGGAAAATTTTTGATGCTCATTCTAATAAAACACATCTAGTTTAGAATTATATAAGACCTTGATGCTCATTCTGGATATTTTCCAAAATAGTAAAATGCATTTTAAAGGGTAAAATATAATTTAAGACCTAAGGTTTACATGGTTTGACATTTTACCCCTTGTGGTTAGAAAACCCCACTTAACCACCTGTGGTTAGAAAAAAGTGGCACAATTAATTTTTCCTCCATTCCATAATATAACAGATAGATGTAGGTGTGAAAACCGTCATTATAGGACACTCGCCCTTTGTTGTGAAAATACTAATTTCATTAAAAGTGGATGTGATTTTCAACAACAAAGGTGTGACACACTCGCCCAACTGAAAGTGGATGTGATTTTCAACAACAAAGTGATTAGTAAAATGACTAAAATGACCACTAATTAGACCCAACTCATCCCCTTCTTCTGTCTCCTCTTATTCTTCATAGAACCATATTTTCATTCTGGTATTTTCTTCACAGCTACTCTCCAATTTATTTCAAACAAAAAATACTGTCACCATAATCACATAAATATGCAGACTATTTACCTACAGATTGACTCATACTTCTACATGTTCGACTAATGACCTAATGTTTTTGAGCTCATGTTATATCGGTTAGGATTTTTCTAGTTACTATAAAAATATTATTTGGTGTGTGGATCATTGTAGAGTGTGTGCATGAGGCAGGACTTGGGTATTTTGTGTGCTGTTACTTTTCTGTTTCAATATTATTTGTTCTAACATACCTTCATCACACAAATATGAAGACTATTTCCATTTTAATACTGGAAATAATAAAATATTATTGAAAACTATATTTTCCATGCACAATCAAGATAGAAATCCAAAACAGAACCAAAAGGAGAAAAATTGATGATTTCATCCATCAACAAGCTAAAATATTTTTAATGGGTATGTCTTAAATGTTCATATTTTCTTACCCATCTCAAGAATTTCTCAGCAACCAAACAGAAAGAAAGAAAGAAAGAGTAAAGAACAGAGAAAAAGAAATACTTACATAAAGTTGGTAGTAGCTTTTTATGACATGCACCTTGTACTACTAAAATTACATGAAAGATTGATTAAAATTAAGAAAGAGCTGCTAATTAATATACTAGATGAATTCTTGTCAAATAAAGGCAACTAATTAAATAATTAACTTTTGGAGAGAAATTTCTTGGAGATTGATGCTGCAGCAACACTCATGGACTGAGTCGCTTCTTTAGTCTTTGTGGAAGAAAGAGAGGGGGGAGAGAGAGAAGACTTGGCGGGAGAGAATTGTCAGATAACGAAGCAAGTCTTTGATATATTATTCATTATTATTACCGTAGCGTGGGAACTTCTGATGGACAAAGAGGGGTATGTGGGTCCCATTAGTATGCATATTTGTATTTTTTTTTATATGATAATTTTTTAAGGTTAGTATTGTCCGAATAAAAATTTTAGGTAATCGTTAAATTCACATCACTTTTTATTATTTCTACAATAAAAATATCGCTATAAATATAGGCGATGAAAACCATTGTTATAAAATCTCTACCGACATTTTTGTTGTGAAAATAACAATTTCTTTTATGAATTTAACAATTCTCAAATTATATTATCAAAACAAAACAAATATATATTTAAGGATAATTTTATTACATTTAATACTTTAAATATATATTTATTATTTTGACAATAATATTATGGTTATGACAGTATCGATAATTATTTTTTAAAAATAAAAATAAATTTATATGTCGACTACTCTAATATTAAATACAAATTGTGACTAATGAGTAATTAAGAAAATAAATAATATATGAACACTTTTTTTTTATTATTTGATACGTTAAATTTATCAATATTTAATATCCACTAACAAAATAACAAAAATCTTCTCTAAATTTAAAATAGTCCACAATTATGTCGGGTGATAAGTTCGTTCATCAAGGTGGGGTTTAATTATTGGAATTTCACTATTCTAAATTGTATGTTTTAGATTTCACTAATATGACAATCCGATATATATATATATATATATATATATTCAAATTGACTTGTCTAATATAAGAGTTATACTTTTAGATTAGTTTGAATATGACAATATATATATATATATATATATATATTATATATATATATATATATTTATGCCAGTAAGCTTTTTTATTATTATTATTATTATTATTATTATTATTATTATTATTTATATATTAAAAGAATGCGATCCATATATATATATATATATATAAACAAACTCATCTTATATCTAATCCCAGTAAGATATTTAGAATGTGATGCATATTGAATTCTTATGACCCTCCTTTGTAAAATTCTTTTGATTTTTTCTTGTGCATTAAAATCTGCATGCATGAAAATCCGTATTTATAAATTATAAAATATTTTACCATTATTATACAAAATTATATTTTTCATATAAAAATATAATATCTTTATATAACTATTCTACGCATATATATAAAATTGGACACCTCGAGTGTTACCAGTGGCGAAGCCACATAGATATGAAAAAATCCTTTCTCACCTCGAGTGTTATATAACTATAGACCTTGTTGGGTCAATCGACCTGAAAAAAAAAAAAAAAAAAATTGCTTTATAATGTAAGATAAATTTTAAAAATTTTAAGTATTATATATAAATTAATGCATTAAAATTTTATAAATTTTCTATTATATCTTGGTCAAATTGAAAATTTATAACTTTGTCAATCAAAATTTAACTACATATGACTTGTCCTCTCAATATATGTATCTCTCTATAATATTTTAAACTAAATAATAATCTAATTTATATTATTTTTAAAAATAAATAATGAATTACTTACTTATGAATAATTGTGATTGTCTATTTTAGTCAATATAGGTATATATATCATATATTATTATTCATTATATTTGTATAAATATTACCTTATTTCAAGAACCCCGACAAATTATTTGTAATACAAGTAATAATTTGTCCATTGAAAAATTTGCAATCTAAAGTGTTACAATGCAACATTAACTTGTTATGGCCACCTTTTTTTTTTGTCCAAAATGCAATCTAAATCATAATAATATCATTACATAAAATCCACACAATTCAAGAAAGGATCACAATCAAAGGGTTTTCATATAAAATATCAAATCCTTGAATTTTCATAGAATCAAAAAGGAAGGGTTTCTCATAAATGAAACTCAGAATCTAGTATAACATCACCTGCTTCCTGACCTAAATTACATATCCCAACTACACTGCCTCAAACCTCAAAAGTTCAAATTTGTAAATAACTAGACTTGGAGATTTATAGTAAAAGAGAACTAATATTTCAGTTCCTTCTCTTACCTTTTTATTGTACACCTCTATCTAGCTTCTTTGAAGAAATGTATAGCTCTCACCTCAAACTAAGATTTCTCTTCATCCGATTCAGCTTCTGGGCCGGGGACTGAATCTACTAAGAATTCCTCTACTGAAACAAAATCAAGCTACAATTTACAAACAGTTGAACAAAGGATACAAAGGCATAAAAAAATTATCATTTGTTTCTTCTGGAACAGTGTAGGATGCTATTCGAGTGAAGGTTAGGATTTTCTATAATGTTGATGGGGAAAAGTGGATATAATGTGGCGTATAGTGACAGCAAGGAAGTTGTAAAGAATATACTACTCTGGTACTCCCCATCCTTCTCATTTTATATCTCCGTTTCAAAAAAATTAAAAAATTTGTGAAAAAACATCGTACAAAACTACAAATGTCCCTCTATATTTATATTCCTCTGCTGTTTCGTGGTCAAGAAAAAAACAAAAGCATTCATATCTGATGCATAATGGTTCTATCAATGAAGCTTTCTCCAAATGCATACGAACTTTATAATGTCCCATCTAATGGATCATGAAACCTGAACCTGAAGGACTTGCGATTCTGCTTACCTATGTCCTCTTGCTCGGGAGAATCAAGTAAAATATCTGAATCAGAAGGCAAGAAAGGGGAACCAGGATAATTCCCAAGAGCTCCTAGATCTGCAAAAACGTAATATTCACTGATTATTAGCCAAATCCATAATACATAAGGAAATACATGTGCACGAGAACTATAGACGGACAAGCAAAGAGTCTGTGCTAAACCACCAATACCCCTCTCTCATATGTCAGACCTAACTTAAAGTGATTAGTATTAAATAATTAAGTAATTAATATATCTACATATTAAAATGTGTATGCAGATTGTCCAGGTGTTGCATGATAGGTAACAAAACCTTCATACCAAATTAACTAATTCACATTCATATGCATCGATAATTTGACCATGAAACATTTACATTGACACAGGCACCCGCCTACATATGTTTTTTATGGAATTGCTTTGTCCCTATGTACTAGCAAAAGTAAAAGAGAAATATCATGAATATTAGACCTTCAAAACTAATATTTCACAAATAACGGACCAACACTTACTGATACCAATATTCTCTGATTTTGGTTAACATTGCATGGAATTTTGTGCAGTTAATTTCTTAATCGGCAACAACAGCAAACACAAATATAGTATAATAACATTAAATATTTGCCTAAGATTAATTCCTTTGAAAATATTATGCTGGATGTGTCCAAAGTAAAGATGATGTTTGAAGAGTAAGTCGTATTAACAGTAAAACAGTAAATACACACAGGCACACAGCATCAAAATCAGAATTAATTTACTTTCTGAAGCATATAAAATTTAACAACATTCTGAACAAAATAATGTTGACGAGCAAAAATAAAGGAACAAGATGATCTCCAAATTACCTCCTAAGTTTGATAAATCTGCTGTTAGATCTGAAAGACTGAAACACCAAGGGATCTGAGCCAAAGATCTTAGGGAATCTCTAGAATTCCCTGCCCCATTATCATGTGAAAGCTGCAACCCTACTGAACTTGCCACATCCGATGTAAATGCGGTTTCAAGTGCTGATGTGTCTACTCCAATTCCGGATATTTCAGAGGCTGTGAAGGGAAAATGGCCATTGGATGCTACCGAAGTAGGACTCACAGCCATCTCTGACATGGATGACATGGCACTCCCAGGAGGAATACCAGGTCTGACATCAGCTGCACTGCAGTCCAACACCATGCTTCAAATAGGAAGAAATAAACAGCAGTTAGCAGAAGGTCTCGTGCGTCACACTCCAAGAAGATATACGGGAAATTTTTTTTATTTTAGTCGAGACATTTTTATCGGTGTCTATCAGAAAATCTATTTCCCTTTTAGTGGACAAATAATGCCAGTTTTGTGAGGCAAGTACAAACTCCATCAGTCATTAAGTCTTGATTTTTCAAGCTATAATAAACAGATTGAAATTTGCTTCTATTAACCATTTCAACATGTTAACTAGAGAAAGAGATTGGCTTCAGAAAAGCATATTAACTACTAGATGATTCAAATTCAAAAGAGCTTTTCTATTTCTACATATAGCTCATGTTTTCTAGATAAAAAACACTTGTAGCTCTTAAATACAAAGGGAGCATCATTTCAGAAAAGGACAATTGATGCTATAACTTCCATTGAGTGACATAATGTTTCATTAGAATATAATGACTTGATATAAAGAGGTAACAAATTTTAACATAACCACCGTCTACATCAATTTGAAATGTGTTCATCTGCATATATATCAATATCAAAGCAGCTTTAGAGCAAATAGATGCTACTACAGAGTGCTGATATACACATACATTCGCTTAAACCATGAAAAAACAATTAGTCATATGAGATTGATAGGAAACGTAAAAAAAAAGGAAGGCATCTCAATGGTGTTAGCCATTGAATAGAAAATAAAAGAAAGTAAGAAAATGATGAAAAAAAGGACTCTCACTCGTTCCCAGAATTCATCCGCATTGGATGGAAGCTGCCAGGTGCAGGAACTCCATTGACCACATGACAGCTAGATATTCCCATAGAATCAAGATGAGGTTGACCCGCAGCGGGAACTGGATGTTGCTGTAGAACTGGGTACCCCATAGGTAAGTTGTTAACTGCACTGAAAACAAGCTTGAGTAATAGTCTTTTTTAATTAAATAAGCATGAATGAATAAAATTTGGGATAGTGAGCAACATGATGAATGCAGCTTGTTATTCAAGCAATTTAATCTTCGAAGGGGGAATACAGAGGATGTAAACTATTTCACTTAGCTGAAGAAAAATTTATCCAATTAGGCTATCACTTACACATACGTGCTAGCTTACATTTTATTACTCCAACAATGGAAAATTTATCGCACAAGATAAAATTTGGAATCACAAAAGTTCTACTTGATTTGAAAAATATAATACAAGATACATTTATAGACCTAACACCAGAAGTAACTAAGCGGGAAATGTTTCTCTAATTAATAACTTCATACTCAATAGTTTGCGTTCTTAATGTTAATACGCTAACAATAATATCATTGTTATCACTGTAAGTAAATGAGCAAATTGAAAAGAAGAGTTCAGAACTCAATCTCATAGTAAAGCAATAGTGATAGTTTCAGCTTATTATATGACCAACATGACATGATGTGGTTACCTGGCATGGGATGAATCCCATTCTGTATTGGAGCCAAAGGAACTTTTGGTGGCACAGGATACTTCATCAGATTATATTGATGCTCGAGTAAATGGTTGAACAAAATTATCTGTTTCTTCAGTTTAAGCCTTATGTAATAAGCCCTGAAAAAGTCGGCATTTTCTTCTTCCAATTTCTGCCACACTTCGTTACCCAAAACAAAGAGAGACAATTAGTTGAATAGGTACTCGGTAGGTTGAAGTGATCAACATTAAATATGCCAAAGTTTCCTTCATTGTTTACTTATCAACTAAGGAAATAGAAAGAGAAAACTCCTAAAAAGTAAAGGAAATTGGTTTTCATACTACATGAGAGACAAAGAGTCATAAGGTTGAGAAGGCATTGTCTTTAGATAATCATCACACATACTCAACAGAAAATATTCACAAATTCATGAATCATTTACAGAAGAAAAAAAATCACACCAATATAAATTCATGAAAGAAGCCAAACATACTATTATGTATACTTAAGTACTGATAAAATGCCAAAAGATTTTCTTTAGAATCTGAAAATGCCTACCCAAAGTCGTAAATCCGGGATCTATCCTTGCACGATTCAATAGAGTCTTTACCACCTCATCTCTATTCATATATAACTGCAGACATCGCTCGATTAAATTCTGAACCTACAATAAACAATTTCATAGTACAATAAAGGCCAGGATAAGAACTTAGTTATCTGACCATCTGGAAATTCTAGATTGGAAGGTCCAACTATGAAGACCAGATAATCTTACAAGTTCGATATCCTCACGGGAAACTTTTCTGTTGTCATTGCTCGATATGGAAACTGAACCTGAGTCCCCTACAGGAGCCTCCACTCCATTATTCTGTTGGTCACTTTGAGACTCGTGTGAAACTTGGGTTGAGGGCTGTATCTCTGGTGTGTTCTGTGGATCCTGCAAGACTTTCTTGTAGTTAATAGCTAACCAACTACAGATCAACTTGATATCAAATTTAAAACTCTAGCAGTTAAACAGAATGCCGCCTCCCTACATAACTAAAAGATTAGGCTCTTAAGTCAATGGAATGTGTTTTTGTGAGTAGACATTTTTTCATAAGCTCATATATTATAAATATTTATTCCATAGAAGAAGATTTAAGTTTCAAAATTTATTGGAATTACAGGATCAGGAGTTAACTCGCCGTAGTAAGATGTAAACTGTAACCTTTCACTAAGATAAATAGAGCATATATATTATGACCACTCATAAAAGATATTCTAAAGAGACAACCAGATATGGCAAAATTTGGATATATCCATCTAGTGACTGATAATATATATATATATATATATGGGTGTTACTCCGTAGCAACCGGTTACTAAGTTACTATTTCAACAACCATGATCGATCTACACCCTTGATTAATAAAATGGACGGCACAAATTAAAAAAAATATTCACCTGCCGCTACAGGCTGTAATGGCAGCTCTAACCTTTCTAGCAGCACTCCATTTTACTTCTTTGCCCCGAATGTAATCCACTCCTGCCGCTACATGCTGTAGCGGCAGTACTCCCCTTTATTGTTATGTAATTGAAACAAAGTTTACCTTGGAAAACAAAATAAACTAAATAATACATGCACTTGTTATAATTCTTTACGAAAATATTTCATCCGTTGCAAAAAAAAATGTAGTTTAGATTTAAATAATTAATTTAAAAAACTCTAATAAAAGTATAAATAATTTTGTCATTTAATTAATATAAAAATTACTAAAGTAAATTATTTTGAAAGTGTTTCTAATGAGAAGATTTTAAGTTTTTAAAATAATTGACATTAGTAATTTTATATTAAAATGACGATAAAAAATTATTGAAACTTTTATTAGAGTTTTTCAAATTAATTATTTAAATCTAAACTACATTTATTTTTTATTTATTTTTTGCAAAGCATGGAATATTTTCTTAAAGAATTATAATAAAACATGTATTATTTATTATTTATGTACATTGCAGTTTATTTTTTTTCCAAGCTAAGCTTTGTTCCAATTAAATAACAATAAAGGGGAGTACTCTAGCGGCAGGAAATATGCTCCGTTGCAAGCTAAATAATACATTCTCTTATTATAATTCTTTAAGAAAATATTCTCTTCGTTGAAAAATAAATAAATAAAAATAAATGTAGTTTAGATTTAAATAATTAATTTGAAAAACTCTAATAAAAGTATCAATAATTTTGTCATTTAATTTAATATAAAATTACTAATGTGAATTATTTTGAAAGTGTTTCTAATGAGAAAATTTTAAGTTTTTAAAATAATTTACATTAGTAATTTTTATATTAAATTAAATGACAAAAATTATTGATACTTTTATTAGAATTTTTCAAATTAATTATTTAAATCTAAACTACATTTTTATTTATTTTTGCAACGGATGGAATATTTTCTTAAAGAATTATAACAAGTGCATGTATTATTTATTATTTCTGTACATTGGAGTTTATTTTTTTTCCAAGGTAAACTTTGTTTCAATTACATAACAATAAAGGGGAGTACTGCCGCTACAGCATGTAGCGGCAGGAGTGGATTACATTTGGGGCAAAGAAGAAAGAGGAGCAAAGAAGTAAAATGGAGTGCCGCTAGAAAGGTTTGAGCTGCCGCACATGGTTGTAGAAATAGTAACTGGTGAATATATATCTTTTCTCTCTTTGTGTATATATATATATTATATTAAGGGTGTAGATCATGGTTTTTGAAATAGTAAAAAAACTGGCAACCAGATTAAGCGCTAAAAGACAGATTAATACCTATATATATATATATATATATATATATATATATATATATATCAAGTTATAAGAACCCGCACATTCTTCATTTCAGCTGAATGCAAGTTGACCATGTATCTCCATTAAGCTCAGTATCTCACAGCAACAGTAAAGGGAGTCGTGCTCGCACAGATGAAAATGTTTGCTTCTAAATGTATAACCTATATAGAGTACAGCTGTTTCACCTGCAAGAAAGAATTCCATCATGGTTCAGAAGTGATTAGACACATGAACTATCTAGTAAAAATAAGACTATCCAAGATTATAAATTTGAATTATGGAAGTTCTACAAGATCAAAATAATGAGCTGAATAATATTTATATATAGTCCTTGGTTATGATGAACTGATTGGAATTTTTTTATTTTGTTTTTTCAAAATGAAAATGAACAAATTGGCAATTTTGGACACCAACCACGTAATTGATTTCTCCATCTATCGCCGACTACTTAATTAACCATAAGAAGGCACAAGGCGTACAAAAGACCTCTATAACTGAGAATCAAGTATAAAAAAACTACCACATAAGACTGGATAATTTATATACCAAAAGTCAAATAACATATTATCTAGTTCTTTCTTTTTTTTCCCTTTATCATCAGGTGGCTTATACAACAGTAAATGACAGATTATGCAGAAGAAGAAGAAGAAGAAGAAGAAGAAGAAGAAGAATGACATTAATAAGCCAAGCAACTAAATTTCCCTATCACTACTAAACCCATGTGAACCATTTGACCATCGGATAGAGATTGGCATTATCAAATGAAAGTATTACTTAATCCAAAACAATAATGCTGGCAACACATTCAGTGAAGGCATATATCATTTTGCTAACACAAGTCAAATAAATATATTTTGCTAACCAAAACCAAACATGAAAAAACACCTAATTCCTTTAAAATTAGTCATCAAAATTCAAAAGTACTAAAAATCAAAAAATGGACAACCACTCCGTCATAAATCACCCCTTTCCCTGCCATTCACTCTCCAACCATAAATCAAACCAGATATCAGAAATGCTCAAGTACAACTTCATGTTTGTTCTCACTCAAATTTTAGGTCATTTCTCCAAATCTAATTGTTCTTGAAACCCAAATTCTAGCTTTACAAATAAGCTATGTACATGTAAAACTTGCTATATCTAAAATAATAAGATCTACCGAAAATTAACTTACCCACATAAAGATTTAAATAAACACTCGAATAGGCATAGCATATATGTAGATATACCTTAAACAGTTCCCGGGTGCTCCTAAGAAATCCAAGATACAATTTTTATCCTCGAATTTTGAAGCCCTGCTTCAGATTCAAGATCAGTTCCAAATTACAAGCTATTTCAACAACAATAATAATAAATAAATAAAAAGGAGTGTTTGTCAGAGAGTTAGAGAGAGAGTGTGACTAAGAGTTGAAGAATTCTTTAATGGGTTTTCCATGGAAGCTTTAGCTAAGTAGGCAGTAGCTAATGGACATTAATGGGGTTTAGATATATTTATGATTATTATTGGATAAAATGCCGAGTAGTCAAAAGAGATAAATTTTCCAAATAATAGTCACGGAAAATGGAAGTCAAATCTGTTGAATCTTGTGATACGTTTTAAGGTGATGTGGGTTGAAAATTTTGCAAGAAAAAAAAAAATAGAAGCTTTGTTTCACTGAAAGATGGAGAATTGGAGGAGACTACTGTAAGAGAGAGAGAAAATGTGAGAGAGGGGAAAGAGTAAAATCTCGGGAAAAAACACAGCAGATGCCATTTGTTTGGTATTTATATTTTTGACTATTATTTTGGAAAATTAAATTCAAATATATGCAAAAATGTTTGGTTTGATGAAGGAAAAAAAAAGCATTTGTCTGAAAGGAGATGAAAAGGTTAGAAATCAAAAGTTCCATTTCTTAAAGTTAACACTCATTTACTGTTACTACAAGATTTCACAAATTTCGTGTTTTGATAATACTCTTAAACATAGTTTAAGACTCGTTATATTTTAAAACTAGTGGCAATATATAAACAGTGAGATTTATCTCAAATTTTAGACGATTCAAATGATTTATTAGTTAGCGAAAAATTTAAAATTAATTATAATTTATTAGATAAATAATCTTGATTATGATGATATGTTTAAATGGTACTATTTGATATGTGTATTAAAAAACGACAAGAAGAATGGAACATGAAATTTTATTATCAAAGTCGACCTCAGTCTATTTTTGTAACAAAATTTTATCGGTCTAAAAAATGATATAATATTTCAACTTTACTTTAAACTAAATTCATCTAAACATGAAAAAATAAATAAAAATGCATTTGTATTATCAAGATAATAAATAGAGCAAAAGATTGAGCTCAATAAGTCATTGAACAATGGGAATTCTACTTTATTTGACCTCTTAACAGTCGATAGAAGTTGGTATAAAATGTTGTTTATATAGTAATATTTAGGGTGATTTACATATTCTATTACATTTTAAAAAAATTATAACAAAAGTGCCCTCATAAAACTTTTACACAACTAATACACTACCATATTTATTTATAATTCTAGTGCATTTAGGATTCCTTAATTTAAGGAATTAATATTCAATTAGGATTCATTAATTTATGGATTAGTTATTATCATAACTTAACTCTCTCTCTCTCATCTATAATAATTTGTAGTTATATATATATATATATATATATATATATATATATATATATATATAACCAAACCTCCCCGCCTCCCTCCACCTCCTCCGCCTCCCCTCCTCCTCCTCCCGCCTCCCGCCTCCTCCTCCCCTACTCCGCGCCCACCTCCACCTCCTCCCGCCACTCCTCCCCACCCCTCCCTTTCCTCCCGCCCTCCTCCTCCTCCCCTCCTCCCGCCTCCACCTCCTCCGCCTCCCTCCTCCCTCCTTCCTCCCTCCTCCCTTTCCTCCCGCCTCCTCCCCTCCTCCTCCTCCTCCCGCCTCCACCTCCTCCGCCTCCCTCCTCCTCCTCCTCCTCCCGCCTCCACCTGCCCGCCCCCTCCTCCCCCCCCTCCCCTCCCTCCTCCTCTTTCATCCCTTTCATGTAGTTGGTTACCAAATTATCAAATTACTGATTTTATTAGTTTCTTAATATACTTTGAATGTGATGCGGTTAGTAACCAAAATTTATCTTGATTGTTACTTAAATCTTAGATAAGGTAACCAATTTAGTTTATTAGGTTATTAATTTATTTTGGATATGATGCAATTGGTAACCAAATTTCATATAGTTGGTTACTTAAACCATTTGATAAGGTAACCAATTCGGTTTTATTTGATTACCAATTTTATTTTAAATGTGATGCAATTACTAGTCAAAATTCAGTATAAAAGGTAACCATTTCAATTTTGTGGGTAACCAAATCATCAAAAAAATTTAGAATAGCAACTATTGCCATGGCTGATGACCGATGTGTGATGGCTGTGGAAGTGATGATGGCGAGAGGAGGATGATGAACATTAGCTCCTTCATAATTTTTTATTTTAATTTTCTCATTTTGATTTGAATTTTGAAACATGGATTTGAAATTGTTGTTAGAAAAAAGATTTGAATTTGAATTTGAATTATTAGTTATCCTTGATTTTAGGTTTCCTTATTAATGTGAATTGTCTTATTTTTGTAATAATTACATTCTTTTGTAATTATTTAGTTGATGCACTTTTCTTGTAATTACTTTATATTTGTTGTATACTTATATAAAGGACCCTAAAATTTATGTGTATTGTGGGCTCAACAATATTCCCCCCTAATGTGCATGCAACAGTACAATTTCTTTAAATTTGAGGGGCCAACTTAATGTTAAACTTATTTTGAATATTATTGGATTTGGACCACTTTATATCAACCTCATGACATCTAAGCCACCACCAATTTAGTTGGGCTAAGCCATGGGCTACACATTATTAAACCTCTACATACTAAACCACATTAGGATTGGACATTCTTCATGCCATAAGCTTAAACCTTGAAATAGCAAAAATGAGATTATCAAATACTTTTTTCCCTTTTTTGCAATTCTACTAAAAGGAGGGTGCAAAATTAAAAAAAGGAAAACAAAAAAGTATGTATGAATATATATAAGTACATGTTAGTTTCTTGTGAAATCTCTAATTAATGTACTGCATGGTTGGATTTGTTTTTTTGTAAGGCAGAAATTAAAAGAGACCAACACTTAATTAACGTGCTCATGAATAATGAATATGTTCCGTGCAAAAAAATTTGTTTGACCTTTTTTGAAATCAATTAGTGATGTTTCTGAATTCAAAATTGATATATAAATTCATTTGATTTTAATTAATACAATCTTTTACGGTTTAAGCTATTTAAAAATATTATTAATCACAAAAATTTGTTGCTTTCAAAATTTAAATATATCTATATAATTCACATGTTAGATTAATTATGCATCTTAACTTTTAAGTCAAATAATTACAATAAAGTTATTTTTGTGAAATGACGAGTACTAGAATTTGATTAGTCATTGCTTTTGCCTCCAAAAAACCATCTATAGCACATAGTATATATTGAATATATGATTATATATATATATATATATATATCGTGCCATTCCACCGCAAATCACCACCAAACTTGTAAAAAGAAATCTTACTAAAATATATCTAGTAATTAATTAGGTCATGTTAATATATATGGTTTTTAACTTTGGATCCCAAAAAAAGAGAAAAAATATCATTTCTATTGTACTTGTTACTTTAATTGTTCATTAAACGACATATATATAAGCACTTACCAGTAAGTCGACCCATGCAAGATAAGGACTTTTATATTATTGTAATTAATCATTTTCATAATCACTTTCTAAAGCGAGATAGGCTGCAAACTCTCAAGTGTCCACGCACAAAACACCATTAACAACAATTAAAAATGGTGGATTTTCAAGTGTACTTGATAAAAAGGTTCCGCGTGGAAAGAGTTAATTAATATACCAAAACACTAATTAGTGTATTTTTTTCACGTGTCGTAACAAGCTTAATTTTTAGTCTTTAATAAAGTTAGTTCAAAAAATAATGCTACTATCACATAAAAAAAAATTATATAATCTTATATATCACGCATTACATATATTTGTGGGCCTCGCATGTCGCAGAGACGAGAGTTACAAGATATACTGGCGTGTGTATATAATATTATATATTGCTTTTTATGTGATAATAGCATTGTTGTAATTTAAAATCTACGGACCTTTAATTATTTAAGAAAAATTATTTGGACTGGTTACACTTTAAGTATTTTAGTGGGCCATCTGAACTTTGATGTTAAAAAATTAGGGGGTTTCAAATTATATGTGTTGCAAGAATATTGTTAAAGAATTAGCTAGGGTTATGAAAATTTCTGGTTGGCCACTTATTAAAGTAAGGGTCCAATGGGGACGGTGGATTAATACATGTGGAAGCGTGGCATTGGCTTGGCTAGGCCTAGAACATGAAAAAGATTTAGAATTATTAGTGTGGTTTTGTCGGGATTAATGGCACTATTTTTAGATTGAAAGCCCGGCAATAAGTGACTTATCATGCTAGGAGGACAAGACCATATAAGCATTAGAATACATAAATACTTCTTCCATTACATTAGGAATGGATTTCAATTCATCACTCTGCTTATGACACTTGTTGTGTAGATTTTATCCAAATAAATATGTTAAGCCACTTTAACTACGCAAAAGATTAATCTATTAAGGTGAGTCTCTACCATACTTATTAATCTATCTACACTCTTGAATCTATCCAATATGAGATTCATGTGAAATATTTCACCAATTTCCTTACCCACAATATATATATATATTAAAAATAAAATAAATATACACTATCTCTATCACTCGGAATCAACGGCCGAGTAAGCCCTCTTTCTCTCTGTAAGCTCTCTTTCTCTCTATAATTAATCTATATAAATAAGTCCCCAACTTCATCTTCTAAATTTCCCTCCACATACACTCACTCTCTCTCTCTCTCTAGCAACTGTACTATCTTTCTACAGTCAATTTAGGTACGCATCCTTTTTAATTTGCTGTACAATACTGTTATATATGTTTACTTCATTGGAGTGTATATTAATTCATTATATATATATATATATATATATATATATATATATATATATACATGCACCTACATACGTATTTGTAAATGACCAAGTTCAAGTTCTCAGGCTCTTTCGGTATTCAACTTTTTTTTTCCCACTAGAATCCTAATGCTCATAATTAAGAAACTCTATTCAACTGACACATACTCTAATTTGAATTATATGTCATTGTTCTATAAAAAGAGTCTTATTTTGACATATTAATTTAACTAGCTAAAATAAATTTATTTTAAAATTTTCCATGTATATATATATAATTTAGATGATTAATGCTAGCTACAATTACTGATTATGATAGAACTATTGTTCTCATGAAATTAATCTGTCGGCAAATTCTGAGTAGCAGTATATAATGCTTGTGGAATTAATTTGGTTAATCACTATATATATATATATATATATATATGTCCAGCGATAGGAATCTGTCAACGCTCGCTTGATTATGACATGTGTTTGTCTGGTAATAACAATATATGTATGGCTAAAAATGTTTTTATCACACCACTATGAACCAATTTTAGGAATCTGCTAAGTCATGTTTTTAATTTTTTTACCCCCCATTTTCCAATCAGAAGTAGTATTCAAGTATGCATGCATGATTCTAGTAATAGTCCAAATTTAAGAATTATAGTTGAACCAAAGTGTTCCAACAAATGTGGAGGAAATTAAGAGGTCAGTATTTATAATTAATAAGTACTAATATATAAGTGAAGGAGTCGAAGCAACCAACCAAGTCCAATCAGAGACTGAAAAATGGAAGAGGCAACAGGGACTTTTCAGCCTAGTTTCAGCAAAACCGCAACAGTAATTATATAAATAAATTTACTTTCTGCTTTACTTTCTATTTAATCTTTTAAATTTATACATGTATACATAAAGATTAAAGTATTTTATGCATGATGTACTTACTTTTCTGTTATTGAACAATTTTACTGATGATTCTTTTGATTGCATTTTTTAATTTGTTCTTTTATTCAAGAATTCTCTTATACTATATAGATAGCTAGCTAGGCAGAGAGAGTTCTTGTTAAGAACTTAGCTAGCAGCATATGTGAATGCATCATGCATGTCACATAAAGTGTGTGGGTGGGTGGGTGGGTGGGGTGGGGTGGGGGGGGGGGGTTTCCAAGTTCAAAACCTTTTAAGACATAGCAACCTAGTTAGCTTCAAATCCCCTATAATAGGAAGCTTTGACGTGAACATTTGCCTGTTGGTTTTATAGAAGAATATTTAATGCCTATACCCTTTATATCTATCTAATAAAATACAACTGATTTTGAATTTCTCGCTCATCCTAATAAATTATCTGGGCCGTTCAAAGTTTGGAATAAATCCTACCGTCCATATAGTGCCGGAGGCACGGGACACAACTAGTATATATATATAACATGAATTTTTCTGTCAGTACAAATATCAAAACAAAGAAATTGTTACCATCATATATATTTTATCCTTGATTATATATATATAGGGCTATATGTATATACACATCGGGATATGACGACGGTTCACCCGTCGTAGTAAATAAGAATAATAGTATATATGACGGGTGAAAATGTCACTATGCCCAAAAAAACCGTATTATTATAATGGTATTTATACTACACAAATTGTATATACATTTTCCCATATATATATATATATATATATATATATATATATATATATATATATATATATATATATGTTCTTTGAAGTCTTCAATTAAGTGCATACATACACGAATATCTCTCCCTCTCGAGCTCACTCAAATTAACTTGAAAATGTTTTGATTAATTAGGTATAGCATTTTTTACGCGCACCCACCCTTGTGAAACACTTGACACTTGTGAGAATAGCTAGTAGCTATGGTTATCGATATATCAGTTTAGTACTTATGAGGATAAATTCTTTGCAGATAGAGTTAAATTTTAAAAGTATTGGTTTAGTGATGGGATTGCCACAATTATCAGCCAAGGAGAATGGAAATGCTGTTTTGGGTAAATATAATTCGTGGCAGGTAATTAAAGCTCAGTCCATATATTATAGTATATATATAAATCACTTATAATATTTAGATTGATACTACTATATATTTTGGAACTTATGCAACTGTGTTGTTTTACCAAATTAATTGCTATATATTTCCTTAATTGACTTATTATAAATTTCGCCATCAATAATATTAATTTATTAAGGGTCTAATAATGTTCACACAACCTAGCTTAGTAAGCATCACACACACACACACACACACACATATATATATATATATATATATCTTTTCTACAATATGAATTTATTTATTTATTTACGGTCCGTCCGTCCGCCTGTCACACAGATGAAACACCCTTCTGCATTGGACAAATTCGAACATATGATGAGCTTAGCAAAAGGGCAAAAAATTGTAGTGTTTCTGGATTATGATGGAACCCTCTCAAACATTGTACCAAATCCTGAAGAGGCTTTTATGACAAACAAGGTACGTACGTAATTAATTCCCCTGCAGAAAAACATTACTTATTAGGTTATCTGATGTATGTATGTATATATATAACTCCTTATATATACTTAATTAGTTAGATGGATATATCACATATATATATATAATTAATGTCTACTGATTAATTAGGATGTTGAAAATAATTAATTTCAGATGAGAGTGGCACTGCGTGAAGTTGCTCGTTGTTTTCCTACTGCGATTATAAGTGGAAGGTGTCGAAATAAGGTATAACCAATTTTGTTGTCATGAATTAATTAAAGAGTAGTGAATCATACTAATTTTTAAGTGTCATTTAATTATTTGCACAAAATATATAAATTTGAGAAGTTTGTAATCCTCTCCCATACTTACATTAATTCTAGGTGTATGACTTTGTAAGATTGGACAATGTCTATTATGCTGGGAGTCATGGGTTGGATATAGCTGCTCCATTACAGTCTTTAAAGTACGGAGACCCCAAGCATCAAAATAAAGCTGTTGATAAAAAGGTACGTACGTACGCATGCATGTGGCTTCTCGATCGATCGGCTTTTCTTGTTTTTCGTACGTTGCCATGCATGGTTATTAATTTGTCTAGTATTTCGATCATTGTAATGGATTGGATATATATATATATATATATATATATATATATATATAGTGGATCTGAAAATATAATGAAAGAAGATGAGTTGAATTTGTAACTCAAAAGTAGCATTATATATAAATGCATGCATGTGTGTCTTAATATGCACGCACAGACACAAATCTAATTATCATGTCATGGTTTTGCTTTTGAAAGGGAAATGAAGTTGTTCTCTTCCAACCAGCACAAAAGTACCTTCCTGAAATACAAAAGGTAGAATTGAAATATCTATTCCCATTTCAATACCAATGAAACTATGACTTGAATATATATATATATATATATATATATATATATATATATATATATATATGTTGGTTATGCTCCAAAATCTTATGCTTTTTTTTTTTCAAAGTCCCACATTGGCTATTTTTGGAACTCTCATAGTGCATATTAGTACTTATTGTTATGGGCTTAGTAACATGGTTGAGGAAATAGGGATGGGCTCGCGCACATGAGGACGGCTAAGGAATTGGGCGAGACCAAGCTTGGTTCTCGGGCTTGTTACTGATTTATTCTTCGACGTTCTTCTACTAATTTATTTCCCAAATCCTTCCAACGATCGTGTATTCACTTCCCAATGTTCTGCTGCAGTTTCAGCTAATTTATTTCCCAAATCCTTCCAACGATCGCGTATTCACTTCCCAATGTTCTGCTGCAGTTTCAGTCTCGTTCGTTCTTCTTCTTCTATATATACTAACAGTTTGTTATTCATAGAATGTTCTGCTGCAGTTTCAGTCTCGTTCGTTCTTCTTCTTCTTCTATATATCTTGTCTGCATTACATTGAAAAAACACACATATCATATCGATTTTCGCTTCTTCTCTAAGCAGTTTGTTATTCATATATTTTTACATTGATTGGGACAATCCACAAAGAGCGAGTCCATAGTCTTCTTCTGCGAAAGTACCTTGAATCGAATCAAGATTTGAATCACAGGGGGTGAAGCTTAGTGGAGCTGTTGTCTGGGATTCATATATAACCCGGTGAGGCGGAATCACTTTTTAGGGACAAGTAGCTTTACTACGCCTCGGCTTCTTTCATATACTCTTGACTAAGTTGTTCCAATTTGTTCGCCTAATAGTCTTGTTAAAGCCTCTTGTTGTTGTTGCTTTTTTGCTATTGCTACTACTGCTACTATCGCTTCTGCCATTGTTGTTGGTCGGTTGTCTTGTTGTTAAGTTTGTAGGTTTCTAACAATATATATATATATATATATATATATATATATATATATCGCTTATTCTAATTTTTTTTTCAAGCCCTAACTAATATATATATATATATATATATATATATATATAGTAATTGTAGGTTTTTTCATCTGTAATATTATTTATATTTCTTGCATGAGATGCGTGGCGTTTTGAATGAGAAAACAAAGAGTCTAAAAGGCGTCGTGATTGAAGATAATAAGTTTTGCATCTCGATACACTTGTATATGTACGCGATGAGGTATATATATATATATGCTAATATATATTGTTTTGTTTATTGTGTATTGGTTAAAGAAATTAAGATTGGGTAAGGGAACACATTTTAGGCTAGAAATTAATATATCCACAGTAGAAGCTTATATATTATATATGTTGAGTTCTAGATTACTAAAATTAATCATGCATATATCTAAGTCTTTAATTTAGAGAGCTTTGGTAATAATTAAAATGCGTGATTTTTACCTTCTTGAAGGCGGTGAAGTCGTGTTACAAGAATACCAAGATTTTCGACTATCAAAGGGCAAAATGGTAGGATCTAATTAAATCACTTAAAACTATAAATTAATGCATATATATATATATAATTCATTTGGGATTTCTTTGCAGGTTTTTGAGATACGCCCTGATATAGAATGGGACAAAGGTCATGCGTTGGAGTATTTACTCGAAACTCTTGGATTTAACAGCACAAGTGATGTGCTCCCTATATATATCGGAGATGATAGAACAGACGAAGATGCCTTTAAGGTGAATCATTTCAAGCATTTTTTCACTTTCTGATCTATCAATAATGATATATATATATATATATATATTTCAATTAATATCTATCTAGTTTGTTTTTGTCATTTGTTTGTGAATTCTTGAAGGTTATGCGGAATAGGGGACAAGGATATCCTATTGTTGTTTCTTCCACTCCAAAAGACACCATGGCTTCATACTCTCTGCGCGATCCAACAGAGGTCAACAAATTCCTCTTACGTCTAGTGAGCTGGAAGAGATCATATATAGCTAGGCTAGACTATTACATATAGTTGTGGCCAATTAAGTTAGTTTGTCTACTTCTTGCTTGTTTACAACATTTGATTTTCCAGAAAGATATATAATTAAGAGGAGGTTCCCTTTATACATGCATGGTTTTAGGCACACGAGGTGAACCTGAGTTAATTTCTATATACAAGTGAAGCCTTGGCACTAAATAACTGTGGAGTAACAAAAACTAGGACTACGTACTACTTTTGTACTATACTCTTCAGCAATCAACAAATTAAGCCATGATTTTTCTTAATTGGTTACAATGTTAATATGTTATATGTGTTTCTGATCAACCAATATATGTTTCCTTCCTATAATCAAAGTAGAAGTAGTACTTATATATCAAATGATTTTACAGAACATATATTACATAATCCGAGTCTTATTACCAACTTCGTTTGTACGTCCTACGTGATATTCTTGTTTAACATCGGAAATGTATGTTAAATTTAGCCTTAGAACTTTTTTGGGGAGACAGGAAATTATGGACCGGTCTAGCGATCGATAACATATTAATTGAATTTAATGTTACTGACAACACTACTATTATTGTACTTAACATATTACACTAGTAGTGTTACCTCCCCGATAACATTAAGTGCAATATGTTATCGGTCGTTAGACAGGTCTCTAATTTTCTGTCGCCCTAGAATTTTTATTAACCTTATATAAAATCTCAATTATATTAATAATGCTATTAATAATTTATCATTGTTTTTAAGAGCTAGGTCTTGAACAAAATGACCAGCCATTAGATAATAGATTAAGCTTTATTTTGGAGTTTTGATTTAAAGATAAAAGAAATAAATTGGAAGAAATTAAGTGTTGTTATGTTCTCTTCATTTGTCATACTCGCAAATTTTGATAAAGTGGGAGAATAATATTAAGAATAATGCTAGAGATACAAACTATTCTACAAATATTTTATAAATTGTTGATGTGACATACTCCACCTTAGCATAGTGTGGGGCCGAAGACTACATTGAAGAGTAATGCTACATACACAAACTATTTTACAAATATTTTACAAAGTGTTGATATGACATAATCCAACTCAGCGTATTGATCAACAAATTATTTTAATGTAGTCTTCGGACCCACACAATATGTTGAGGTGGAGTATGTCACATCAGCAATTTGTAAAATATTTATAAAATAATTTATATCTCTAGCCTTATTCTATATTAAAATAATTTGTTGATCAATATGCTGGAGTATATCACATCAGTAGTTTATAAAATATTTATAAATTCTCTAATATTAACACCTTATTCGACTCAATCGACCCACATCTTCTAAAACTCAGTCTAACGCCAGAAAGGCAAGGAAGAGTAATTCTAACTTGCATGATTCCATTTTTATATACTTATATTATAGGGTAAAATTCAGATGACCACCTCTAGTATCTGACATTTCCCACATAACCACCTGTATTACGTAAACCTACATTTAAACACTTTCGTGGTTTTGAGTTGAAGTGAAAACAACTTTCCGTCTCAGGCGTCCTTAATGGAATGGATAATGACTTTTTGCCTTGATATATATATTGAAAATGACCTAAAATATGGTCGATTGTGTAAGCGGGTCTAGGGCTTTGCAATTGAGGCGATTTTACTGGCGATTTCTTCACGAATGCTTCAAATCTAAGTGGAAACCAAAGCCTTTTATGGTGTTTGTGGAAGAAATTGTATCCGGAAGCTAATATTTTATTGTAGATCGAGGTAAGTATTAACTATTCGATTCGATTTGATGTTTCTTGCTATTTAAGTGTTATGTACTATGTTGTGTGAGTTTATCTTACTTTTGGTACGATTTGGGATGGCTTTTCAAGAATAAATATTGTTGTGTTGGGGTCCTACGATTTGTGATGTTTTCTAATAGATTTATTTTGTACAATAATATGCCCCACTTGTTTGGTCCCTCTGTGTATATGGATTTGGTGGTGTTTGATGGAATATTTTATGCTTAAGTGGCATGCATCTACTAGACTTTGATTTGTTTTTTAGTATTGGTGGTCCCCCTGTCTCCCAAACATGTTTTGTTTCTTATCAAAATTTTCTCCCTCGTATGTTTAATAACGAGAATGTATGTGAGAGTTGTGTTCCATTATGGTGGGACTTTTGTTAAAGAACCGATTATTGATTATGTTGGGGTAGTGTTGAGATTATAGAGAATGTAGAGTTAGATAAGATGTTTTTGATGGGGATACATGAGTTCCACTTTCGGTTAAATCGATCCCGTGTGAACATTCATTATCTTGTACACAGTTATGAGTTATGGGAGGTGGGACTTTAATTCTAAGTGATGACACGGATGTATGTGAGATGGTAGGCGTCTTAGTTAATAATGAGAGTGAAGAGGTAGTTTTATATGCGAGAACAAATGGAGGGTCAATCTGAGTTGTAGGTAAAGGGAATGAATCTGAAAAGGGTAAAGGAAGGAATCTAAAAAGGGTAAAGGGAAAGAAGAAAAATGGAAAAGAAAAGGTTAAAGGGAAGGAATGCGAAAAGGTAAATAAACATAGAGAACAACTATGAAAAGAAATGAAAATAGGGGTGAAGAAGCGGACCATCCCTCTTGGATGGATGAAGATCTAGAGGGGCACTGGGGATGATGACATATTTAAAGAAGGGAAAAAAATAAATTTTGATAACTCAAAGATGTCTTTGTAGAAGATTGGTGGAGTAATGATGATGGGGAGAAGGAAAGAGGCATTAAGAAAGAAGTTTGTTTTATCGATGATGAGGACAACTTAGAAGGGGATGGAGTACATGGAATTTAATGAGGACAACGATATGGGTAACATAGAATTTGAGGTTGGAATGGAGTTTACAAATCATGAAATTTTTAGGAATGCTTTGGTTGAGTTTTTTACGTAAAGGGGGTTTGACATTAAATACATTCAAAATGATAAGAAAAGAATAAGCTGTCGAATGTAAATCAGAAAATTATTCTTGGAGGATTCATACATCAGTTAAACAAGGTGAAGTAACTTTCAAAATCAAATCGATGGGGGATCACGTATGTCTTTGGAGAGAAAAACCATCTTGTTGTGATAGGTATTTGGCGAAAAAATACTTGAATGACTTGAGAGATAATCTAAGTAGGATTTGAAAGCATGGCGAGAAGAAGGCACAAAAGGAATGTCATTCGGTCTTAGTAAATCATCCTATATAGGGCTAAAAGAAAAGCTTTACATTATATATCTGGTGATGTAGGAGAAACGATCTACAACAAACTTATGGATTATATTGAGGCAGTTAAAAACTAAATCTGGGGCGAGTTTTCAAATTCTGCTGCGATCGGTGTGTTGAGGGCTGGTTCTCTTCCGGTATTTAAGAGGCGTATATGAAATTTGTCGGCATGTAAACATGCTTTCCTTCTTTGGGTGTAGACCCGATAATAGGTTTGGATGGATGTTTCTAAAGGGGATATATGGAGGCGGATGTTAAGTCTTTATAGGAAGAGATCTGAAATGATAATATTTTTCCCATTGCCATTCTTTATAGTTGAAATAGAATCTGAGGGGACGGTTAGCGGTGGTTTCTCGTAAGCTGTTAGATGACATTGGTGAAAATGAAACAAGAAGATATGTGTTTATTTACGATGGCGAGAAGGGGCTTGTAGAGGTTTTAATTGATGTTACCCGATAATGAACATAGATTTTGTTTGAAGCATTTGTCAACAATTTCAAAATCAAGTTTAGGGGGAAGCTATTGAGGGATATTTTCTGGAATGCAGCTAGTTGTGGTGATATGTATACATTTGAAGCAGCTATGAAGGAAATGCACAAAGTTGATCCTGAGGCAGTGAAGTGGTTGATGGCTGTTGGGCCCAAATATTGGGCGGATCTCATTTTCACCCCATTGTAGGTGCGATGTAGTTGTAAACAACTTGAATGAGTCATGGAATAATTATATCATTGAAGCGAGGGATAAAGGGATTATTAACATGCTAGAGTGGATTAGGAAGAAATTAATGGTTGGGTTTGATTAAAAAGGAGGGCATGGACAAGTATGGAGGGTCGATTGGGCGAGAATACAAAAAAAATTAGAGATCGATAAGAAACATTCTAGGGGATACCTTTGCATTGAAGTGCGGAATTGGGGAGTTTGAGGTTGAAAGTGGTGAGCCGAACTTGGGTTGTCGATTTGAATGAAAAAACTTGTGGAGTGCGAGAATGTGGCGACTTAGTGGCATTCCTTGCAAACATGCGATGTGTGGCAATCACAGGGGTAATAGGGGGCGACCGGATGCTTATTTCCATCCTTGCTATAGCGAGGAAGTGTATAAGCACCTATAACTTTACCATAAAGCACATTCTAGTCATCGTGAATGGGTGCAATCAAATTTTCAAAGATTGACCTCCGTTTGTACCATAAACCCTTTGGCGAGACCAAGAAAAGTAAGGAAAAAGGCCTGCAAGATGAACGAAAAAACCCTCACACAGCAAGAGTAAAGAGGTGGCTTTGTAACGTATGTGCAAGATGTTTGACACTTGGGCATATGGCCGAGGACTTGTGGCGACCATTTCATCAAACTCAAAGCTGAAGGTATGTATTTACATTATATATAGCTGATATAATTATGATTTTTTAATCTGAAAATTAATGAGTTTGTATTTGTAGGGAAAAAGAGACCCATTGGTGAAACAGCGGTACCGAAAGGATTGCCCGATCAAATGTTGGGGCATCATCTTCCCGAATGTGATTGAAAATGATGGTCTAGGTTTAAAATCTGATGTTGAATAAGCTAACATATTTGTTTGTATCTTTCGGGAAAAAAATCAGACCACAAAGTTGCAAAGTAAAGGGAAGGGTGCTAATCACGGACCTAATTCTTCAACCTCGAAGCACCCCAAATCAAGCTCTCAACCTAACGGTCCACAGTGGACTAATCACAGACCAAGTTTATGCGCGTGTTGGTGAGACTCTTGATTGACAGTTGAGTTCACGGCCCTAATCACAAGGTCGAAGTTCAGAGCCTAATGAAGAAGCTTTTATCGGAATTTTGAAGAATGAAGGCGGGGGAAGGGGGATTAAGGCTACGATTTTGCCTTGGACTTGATCAGACTAATATGTAATTATATTTTGTCACATTTACATGGATGTTAGTTTTAGTTGCCTTGTTGGTAGTTTTTAAGTAAACTTGAATGGGCGATGTATATTTTTGGCACCGGTGGTCATCTACTTTGGTTATCTGCTTTGGCACCACTAGAGTTAGGCTGCTCACTGAGGAACATATTTGTGTGTATTTTGAGATAGGAGCAGTTGTGGCCCTCTTAAGGTTTTAGCGATGATGATGAGTGAATTGATATTTATTGTGATTTCCTTACTACTGTTGCTTGTTCTCGTTAGATTGCTCATCTTTTTTTGTGCAACATAACTCGATATAACATGAACAACAATAATACTCAACATAACATGAACAACATATTGTAGATTATAACTCAGGACCAAAATAAAAACAATTCAAACTTTGGTAGGCTTAAATTAAAATTTACTTTTTGGGGTTTCCATTTCTTTTTTTCTAGCTACTGGTGAACTAAAAAACAACAGATCTTTTTCTTTCTTTATTTCTTTTACGTGTTCTTACGAAGCTTGAAGGTTTTATTTTTTTGCCTATTTTTTACGGTTAACAAACTCATATTCATTCGGTACCTACCACTTTTCTCGATTACGGTCTAAATCTAATTTTGTACACTCTGTTACATTTTTGGAGTGAAATTTTTATACATTTTGGTAGAGATCTTTACGATAGATTTAGTAATCTTTGAGAAATAGATCTAGAACGATCACTAGCAAACCATCTCTAATGGTAGAAGTGAAACCACAACTCTGTTCCATCTCCAAGACCAAATCATTCAACCTGACTCAAGAATAAAAACTTACATTTCATTAAATTTAGAACATTAAATATTCCATTACATTAACATATTTCATTTCATACTACTACTAAAACATTAAAACTTTCATTACATATTTCATTACACATTAAAACCCTCACATTACAAACTTTCACTTCATCTACTAAAAACATCGGCATGAATAGCGGGGAAGAAAAACAACTCAATTATCATTATTATCTTCACATGGCTTTCAACAAGCATCATCCTCGTATGTAGATTATTTCTTCTCACACGAGACACTTGCGTGTTGTTCCCTCACCTTTGTTGTCCCCATTCCTTCATTGTGTTCATTAGTATCGATAAGTGTACCACTTGAGTTTGTTGTAGAAAGGCAAGCACCATGCCCAAAATTCACATTCATCACATCAAAAAACAATTTTTCCTTCGATGGTTTGTTAAAGTCGACAATTCTTCTGAAGCCTTTTTTCCACATTTACATTTCTAGGTATGTATCGAAGGTCATCATTATTCCATCTACATGATTGCTTGGCGAAGACATACCTCTACTTCACATAAACATCGGCCAAAATCTTTAATCGACAATTTAAAGCATAATATTTACATCTTAACATGCACATAAAGCAAATGTATACAAGATGTTACTTGACATTTTCACAAACACCATACTTAAAGGCGGCCAAATTTGTAGTAACCACCCAAATCTTGCTAACAAATTACCTGACTAAGAAATCTAATGAACCTTTGTATAACAACTGTATAATGAGTCATACTCATCTTGCTAACAAATTACATAACTAAGAAATCTAAGAAAGTCGATTTGGGTAAATTCGTTCTTCGATATCGGCCAAATTTGTAGTAACTTCAGCCCAAATCTTGCTAACAAATTACACAACTAAGAAATCTAATGAACACTGTATAACACTGTATAACGAGTCATACTCATCTTGCTAACAAATTACACAACTAAGAAATCTAAGAAAGTCGATTTGGGTAAATTTGTTCTTCGATATACTCATTAGATTTCAAAGAAGCTAAATATACATACCTGAGTTTTGAGTAAGACAATTAATAACCTTGATGAAGACAACGATAATGCACGGGGGGTGACAGAGGCTGCTAAGGGACGGGTTAGGGCATATTTAGCCAACAAAATGGGTCTTTAATAACCATGGTTGAAGATGAGGGCATTATCGACTTTTTCCTAACTCATTTGACCGTTACACTCATACCTCACGCTCTTTTAGCGAGTACACTTCACCTTGCAGTTAGATTAGATGAAAAGCATGCATTTTTCACTTCAACTCAAAACCACGAGTGTTTAAATGTAGATTTACGTAATACAGGTGGTTATGTGGGAAATGTCAGATACTAGAGGTGGTCATCTGAATTTTACCCTATATTATATTCGCCTTAAACCCTCTCAGACAGCGCAGAGGACTAAAACCCTATCCCTCCCTCTACCTCACAAATTCTTCTCTTTCAAGCTTCTGCAACCTGAAAATTCAGGTTTCCTACTAACCGTTTTCAATCTTTTCGATAATTCGCCCCTTAATTGGGATAAAGAAGAAGAAACACATTTTTTTTTTTTACAATTACAGCATGCCAGTCAAGCTCATCCAAAACCTCCTTCTGTTAAACCCTCCACTTCCAGTCACCCGTTTCTCTCACATGAAGCCTAATTCAACCCTAAAACCCTCTCGGGTCGTCCCCATTTTCTCCCGGGTCTTCCCTCACAAGCTCAAGTACCAATCTTTGTCTAAAAGAATTCAGTACCCAAATGTATGGAGCCAAATTGAGCCCCAATTGGGTAGTGTTTGTGAATTCTCGACTGGTAGACCCAGCTCGGAGATTAAGGCTTCGAAGAGTTTGATTGAGGATGAAGCTGAACTCAGTGACTGGGTTAGTGAGTTGAGGTCTGACTCGTTTCGTAGCAGTAAAACTAAGTTGTATAGTGATAGTGATGATAATGGCGATTCAGGTAGAGGCAGGAATGGAGTTTCTTCGGTGAAGAGGAGGAGAGAGAGTGATTCAGATGGTTATGGTAATTCCAGCCGTGGAAGAGGAGGATATTCGAGTAGGGGAAGAGGGAATCGAGACTCGTTTGATTCACCTTCGCGTGATTCGAGGGGTAATGGGTGGTTTAGTGGTGATTTTGAGGGGAAAAGAGAGAATGGTTCAAGAGGTTGGGGGAGAGAGGGTGATTCAAATGATTATGGCATGTCCAGTAGAGGAAGGGGAGCTTTATCTAGCAGAGGAAGAGGAGGAGAGAATGGTTCAAGAGGTTGGGGGAGAAAGAGTGATTCAAATGATTATGGCATGTCTAGCAGAGAAAGGGGAGCTTTGTCTAGCAGAGGAAGAGGAGACAATGGTTCAAGAGATTGGGGGAGAGAGCGTGATTCAAATGATTATGGCATGTCGAGCAGAGGAAGGGGAACTTTATCTAGCAGAGGAAGAGGAGGAGAGAATGGTTCAAGAGGTTGGGGGAGAGAGAGTGATTCAAATGATTATGGTATGTCAAGCAGAGGAAGGGGAGCATTATCTAGCAGAGGAAGAGGAGGTTTATCGAGTAGGGGAAGAGGAGGTTTGATGAACAGGGGAAGAGGGAATCGGGATTCGAATGACAATGGAAGGGGAGGCTTCTCAAATAGGGGAAGGGGAAGAGGAGGTTGGGATTCGAATGGCAATGGAAGGGGAGTCATCTCAAATAGGGGAAGGGGAAGGGGAAGGGGAAGAGGAGGTCGGGACTCATTTGAGTCGTTTTCACAGGATTCAATGGGAAAAGTACATTTTGGGGATGAAATGGAGGGAAGAAATGAAAGATTTATGTCAGGGAGGAAAGATAATGGTTCACGAGGTGGGAGGAATTCATTGATGGGGAGTAGAGGTGGGAGAGGTTTGGAATTAGGTTCTGGGAGGGACCAAAGGAGTGGCCGTGGTGGAGGGCTGAGGATAGGTATTAACGCTTCCAAGACAGGGGGTTTAATGATGTCGGATATTGATGATATTGATGGTGTGGAGGAGGAAGACAATGAAGACGAGAGTGAGGAATTGGGGAAAGTAAGGGATAGTTTTCGAGAATTGTTTAGTGAAGAAGATAGTGAAGAAGATAGTGAAGAAGACGGTGAAGCTGTTGATGAGGATGATTGTGAGGAGGTGTTCAAGACTGCAAATTCTTTTTCAAAATTGGAGATTAAAGATGGTTCAGCAATTTCACTTACAAGTTCACATGGAGGAAGTGATTCTTACCTAAGTGCAACAAGGTAATTTATCTTCTTTTGTGTTTATGATACATTTTGCTTTTTAAACTGTCATCAAAATCTTACAAGCTTGAATATTCTTAAAGACACCTTCATTATTTTAATGTTAGAATCAAGGGATATTAATACAGCAAAGAAAATGTAATGTGATTGTGTTGCGAAGTTAAAGGTGACACAAAATCATAATATTATGATGGACGATGTTTTTTTTAAGTTAGTTTGGTAATGAATATACCACTGGTCATTGTTTGAAATGATTAAAATAACTAAGGTCTGAAACTTCTTACTCAGAAGAAAATAATAAAGTAATGTAGTTAACAACCATATTTAAGAAGGTGACTTGGCTAACGAAGGCATAAAGGTTTTGCAAAAGGGCATGAGTCATGATTTGCCTGTGAATTATGATTTAAATGAAATTTAAAGAGCACTAATTCATTGCCGGATTGTGTAGCTTTTGTTATGTAGTTGATTGTAAGGATTTGTGTAATAAAAAAACTATATTTGATTGTCAGGTTTGACCAATGTTCAATCTCTTCCTTGTCGTTAAAAGCAATCAAAGATGCTGGGTATGAGAAGATGACCGTTGTACAGGAACAAACACTTCCTGTTATTCTTAAAGGTTTGTTTCTACAAACGCAGACTTTGGTTTCAAAAGAGTGGATACTGAACAGGAACTATATTTTGTCTATCATATTCTTTTCTTTTCAAGGGGATGAGATCTTAATGCTTATGTGGTAGTTTTTATTCTTCTGAACCTTGCTAGTGATATATGTTTGTTATAATACTAACCAGAATACTTATCAACAAAAAAGCTAATAAAAAAACTTATCAACGGGAAGAAAAAAAGTTTTATAAAAAGGACGTGGTGCAATATAAGCTAACTTTACTTTCTAAGCCATTAGTGTCCCAAAGAAACTTAGAATTGATTAGTGAGTTTTGTATTGATAAAACAGCATAGCTGCATAACTATAATTGGATATGGTGGAGGAACATTAATTGCTCTATCTAAAATAGTTAATACCTGCAGAATAATATGAGGTAGCCAACACTCACTATTTTGTTCCTATTAGCCAACAGTCACTATTTTGATTCTTGGGGATTACATCAGTTTGTTCGTGATGGTTTACATGCGTATTGTCCTAATGCCCTGTTTTGGACCGTTGACACTAGGTTACCTGTTTTAAACCCGCTGTCTAAACGAGCATTACCCCACGACTTTAATAATTTTCTCAAATATTTTCATTCACGCTCTTTTACTGTGTACTTACTTTCTTTTTTTATTTTTGTGAAGTGATGTTTCATTTAGGTTCTTAAATTGCCCATATAATGATTAAGCTGATTATGACCAATTTTATTTGTAGGTAAGGATGTGCTAGCCAAAGCAAGAACTGGCACTGGAAAAACTGTAGCCTTTCTGGTAAGACACTTGATCTAGGTTTGTTGGCGTATGAATCAGTTAAAACACGATCTTCTTCACCTCCATCTATAGGATGGGAGAAATTTATCTCTCCTTTGGCTTTCTGAAAACTTCCTGCTCCGTCCTTTACAATAGCATTTGCATTTTGTTTTCTTATAAATTTATTTTTGTTAAATTAATGATAACTAGTTGCCTACATGGGAAAAAATGCATAAATCCGTAGACATATGCTGCTTCCTTTATGTGTGCTCTCTCCCCAACCTGCGTACTCAGTCTGCAACCCATGGATTGTGGGTATAGTTTGTGAGATGAGCCGCGTTGAGAATTTTGATGTTCTTATAAATTTGGTGGGACTTGAGAGAGCTAGAGGCGTATTCTCTCAAATAGACTGACTTTCTAGCTGAGTGACAGATGTTTACCAATTTTACTTGTACTTACCCCTAAATCTTAATTTCAGCTTCCATCAATTGAAGTAGTTTCAAAATTGCCACCTGTTGGTCGTGATCAAACGCGACCTCCAATTCTTGTGCTAGTAATATGCCCAACTAGAGAGCTTGCAAGTCAAGCTGCTGCAGAGGCTGACAAACTGTTGAAGTATCACTCTTCTATTGGCGTTCAAGTTGTTATAGGAGGTACAAGACTTGCTTTAGAACAGAAACGGATGCAAGCAAACCCATGCCAGGTGAGTTTCTTGTCATTGCAAGATGTTGTGCTCATGAATTATGTTAATCTATGCCTTTATTTCTACTATGTAGATTCATTGAAAACACTATCTATATTCCTGCCCAGAGAACTTAAATTTACTACATTACAGATTTTCGGTTGAAACACATTCCCTAGCCTAACCAATCAAAACACTGAGTCTTCCATTTTGCATTTGCTGCATTTTAAATGTATTTTTTGTTGAACATTACCTTGGTTTTCACATGTGAAACTTAGATTCTTGTGGCTACGCCTGGAAGACTGAAAGATCATATTGAGAATACTACGGGTTTTGCAACTCGGCTGATGGGTGTCAAGGTTCTGGTTCTGGATGAAGCTGATCATCTGTTAGACATGGGATTCCGTAAAGACATTGAAAAGATCATAGCTGCTGTTCCAAAAGAGCGACAAACACTTCTGTTCTCTGCAACAGTCCCACAAGAGGTTTCTCTTTTATTTTAGAGAGTGGTAATGTCTTTTATTTTATGTATGGTGGCATGTCTTTCAAACTTAGATGAATTCTAAATATTCTTTCTGGTATGAAGGTCCGTCAAATCTGCCACATTGCTCTGAAGAGAGATCATGAATATATTAATACTGTTGAGGAGGGCAGTGAAGAGACACATGCACAGGTAGGTGATTAGCTGCTTTCATTATATATTTCTTATTCTAGGGTTCAACTGACATTGTAAGTTTTCTATAATCATATGGTTTCAGGTTAGGCAGACGCATCTAGTTGCTCCTCTGGACATGCACTTCCCACTTCTGTATGTTCTTTTGAAAGAGCATATTGCAGATGATGTTGATTATAAGGTAATGGTTATAGTCAAAGCTTGTTTATGGATACGAACCAAAAAATGTAGATATTTGGACAGAGGGAAAGAGAATAATTCGGTGGTTGCCATGATATTGTATTTTTCATTTTAATGAAGTACCGTCTTACAGTAGCCTTTTTGTTTTTGATCCAAATGACAGCGGAATATGTTAGTCTCAAAAGATTGCAATCTTGCCTGATGCTTAATTTTATGATATTTGTGAAGGTACTTGTATTTTGTACGACTGCAATGGTCACCAGGCTTGTTGCTGACCTTCTTGGTGTTCTTAACTTGAATGTACGAGAAATCCATTCTAGAAAGCCGCAAAGTTACAGAACCAGGGTCTCTGATGAATTCCGGAAGTCAAAGGGTCTTATCCTGGTGACATCTGATGTTTCAGCACGTGGAATAGATTATCCAGATGTTAGTCTTGTTATACAGGTAATGCCGTCACTTCATGCTGATTTAAAACTGTAAATTGCAATAGCCTCCCCTTTTTTGTTAGAATCAAGATCAGTCTCTAAGCACTCTCCAAATTTTGCCATGCTGCCTGGAACATATATTTGCAAGGGATGTTGCCAAAATGTTCTTAGTTCAACATCCTTGATATCCTCGTATCTCGAGTTTGCTAAAAGACATTTTGGTTAGAGATTCATTTCTATATCTAATCTATGAGCTCAAAATTATTTACAGCTTAAAAGAGATTTCAGATCCTGCAGTCAGTTTTAATTGTAGCATTGTAGCATTATGGAGGGAAATAATCAAATAAATCTAGTCTCCCCTTGGTTGATGATATTATTAAATTTACAATGTTAGGTGGGTTTACCCGCTGATAAAGAGCAGTACATACATAGACTTGGTAGAACTGGACGTAAAGGTAAGGAAGGGCAGGGCATACTGCTGTTAGCCCCTTGGGAGGAATTTTTCTTATCCACTCTTGAGGACCTGCCAATATCAAAGGTTTCGTCACCTTTAGTTGATTCAGACACCAAGAAAAAGGTATGTGCATGTTTACCTCTTCTGGTTTTTTGTAGTATGCTATTGTTTAAGTTTATCTTTATCCCTATCGGGATAATATGGGTAGTACTGCAATTCTAGTCATCTTATTTTATGTGTATACTAGTAAAAAAAAAAGCAAAGTGATTAATTTCGAGCTTACCAGGTGGACAAGGCATTATCCAATGTAGAGATGAAAAACAAAGAGGCAGCATACCAGGCATGGCTTGGCTATTACAACTCCAATAAGACTGTGAGCAAGGACAAATGCAGACTTGTGGAGCTTGCAAATGATTTCAGCCGATGCATGGGGCTTGATAATCCTCCAGCAATTTCCAAGCTCGTTCTTGGCAAAATGGGCTTAAAAAATGTCCCCGGTTTACGTTATAAATAGGTTGGAGCAGTTTCAGTGACCATGAACTCAACTAACCTTCATCAGAAATCATTTTTCCACCATTTTGTAAATGAAAGGTAGATTGATTTTTCTTGTGTTATTCTATAGCTTTGATGAAATATTTTATTTGCAAGTTAGAAGATGCTTTTATTGCCTTGTATTTGTACAACAGATTGGGATTAATGATTAATTCTTGTTGTAAAGGTGTTATCCCTTCCCCTTCCACTTAAAGTTGTAATTGTGTTTTAATATTATCTTTTATTGAAAAAATAAAGTTAATTGTGGTCTGTCTCAGGTTCTTTTTTGAGAAATAATTGGTGCTTGTATGAAATTATAGATGGAACAAGTTGTGCATACCAGTTGAGTTGAGCTGAGTTTGTTCAAGTGAAAACATGATTTATACTTTTAACTGCCATGTGCTAAAAGTTGTACCTCGTTTGATTGCATCTTAACGGTCAACCTCTTAATATATTTTAAGAGTTCACATTTTTGTATTAAGAAATCTTCTTAATACAAATATGTAAACTCTTAAAAGACATTAAGAGGTGAACTTTTAAGATGCAATCAATCACCATCTTAGTGGTGTTTGATTGCATCTTAATTCCTCTTAACAGCCCACCTCTTAACATTTTAAGAGTTCACATTTTTGTATTAAGAAATCTTTTGAATAGTTTAGACTCATATTTATATACTAACATTAAGAGATCTATGGAGATGGAATAGATTTATTTCAAATTTTCATATTCGAGATGATTTATTAAGATGAGCGGGAAATTCAAAATCATTTGTATTTTGTTATATAGATTAACTATTCAGAGGACCTCTTAATATAAATATGTTAGGCTCTTAAGAAACATTAAGAGGTGTACTGTTAAAATATATTAAGATGCAATCAAACACCACCTTTTACTCGGCTTTGGAAACAACATTTCCCTGATAGAGAGTGAATAATGCAGACAAAGTGATTGCTCTTCAACATGAAGCCTCCGTCACATAGTGTCATGGACCACGCAGAGCATAAATGGAAATAGATTTGAAACCAATAAATCTAATTGGGTTAGCTCAATAATCACTAATTTCCCTCAAGGCTTCATAATCAAGTACATGCACATGCCCATGCCCAAAGTTTACAGTAAACCTTACAACAAGAAGATCGATTAGTATCAGACTTTGACTAACAAAAGAATTTTTGTCGGCTAATTCTTGGCGAACCGTTAGCAACGTCTTGAAGAAGAGTCGAACAAGAAAGCTGGTATAGAGTGAGCTTATGTATGAGAACAGCCTAATATGTAAAAGAAAATCCTGATGGCAACACATTAAAACGAGGTCAAACCTAAACCTGAACCCTGAGGACTTTCTATTTCAACAAGATTACAATGTGTCAACCTACGAGGAAACAAATAGAGAAAAATCTTAAGCTAGCTAGTATTTCTTTTTCCCCTTCCTGCGGCCCTTTCATATATCCTTGAAGAAGGGCTCTGTGGGTTAGATGACTGGGTAGTTTACATACAAGCATAGAGCTGAAAAGGTGACCACGACACTTCAGAAAAGCATGCACTAAAACCATATAGTTCATTCTAAGACCGAGGTGAGAATGAGCCTTGATAGTGTGTCGGTCTCTCATCATAATTTCTCCCACCATTTTTTTGCTGGTTGGGAAATGCAAGCATCGGAAAATCCTCATCTTTCAACTGATAAATCCTTTGGGCCACTGATCTGGCAAAATAATCAAACCCTCCTGTTAAGATAATACATTGACAACATCACAAAATAACCCATTGATATAGTCGAAAATAATTGTTTAGAAAGTTGTATTAAAGCTCAACAAAAAGGTAGAAGAATTTTAAACTACAGCTAAAACCAGCAAAACTGCCAAAGATGCTGCAGTGCTTAGGTAATTCAAATCAGTAACTTCCAGTTCTCCTCAGCTAGTTACAACTCACAAACAGAGAGGCCAGGAATGACGAATGAGCACTAGAATTCTCATAACATGATTTTTAACCCCTTTTAATATTAGTAACTATAAAATAGTATAAATTTCAAAGTTAACCACCAAACGACAAAAAGCCCAAGTTCATTCAAAATCTTATCAGTACAGGCTCTCTTATGCCCCCACTGGCGTTATCAATGCTTTCAAAACTAGTCCAAGTTAAACTAAGAGATGATAAGGTTATTTCAATCAACATGAGAGGCATGCCAGCATAGTCAAGTATTCCGACAACGCCAGCACAAACTTGCCCTCTTACAGGTTGCTCACCATGTTTGCATATTCTTGGTTATAGTATATATATAATGGTGTGATAAATATTCTTCATGAGATTCATTAATGTGTCTACAACAAAACTCCTGATGGTCCTATATTAGCTTTAAAAATCCAGTGCTTGTAGATACAATATCAATTATTTTCTGACTAGACTCCGAAGCATGACTTTCCAAGCAGGTGAATGCTACCTAAATTTTCAAACTTGCAATACAATGCTTCCAGTATCACTTGCCTGAATCTGATACCTCCTATTTTTTCAGGCCCTTATCATACAGGCAAAAAAGAAAAGAAAAGAAAGAAAGGAATGTTACTTACCAAAGTGGAGGCTTTAACTTTTAGGGTAACATCGCCAAAGTCCGACTAAATTTCCTCTAGAAAAGTTCAGTGGTCTAAATTTCTGACCCCTCTCAGATTCCCACCGAATGTGAGAATATTACATAATTTCCTCTAGTATAAGTTATTTTACTACCATTCACCTATAGCACTACATATTATGGGTGTATGCATTTGTTAGCAAAATGATGGTCAATCTTACACAATTTGGTGAGAATAGTATCGGATGTACCACAGCATTTATATCATCTTACTCAAATCCACCAGCAAGGAGCAATTAAGGAAACCTTATTGTTAGCTTTAGTAAACATGGCCACTCTCAAGGCGTGGATAATTCTAGGGTTGTTGTACCTTTAATACTGGTGATACAATGACTTTTTATTTTTTGTCGAGTATGCTGACACAATGACTTCCTAGAAGAAGGATTTCCAGGTCACGACTTCAGCTTAAATAAGTTAAATTCATACTAAAATAACACCCTCCGGCATATAGGTGAACTACGGTTATAATTTTATGGCCTTTATGTTAAAACGTAAGAATTTAGGTGTAGGGGATATCATCGAAGTTAAAGCTATTTTGTTATTGGATTAAAACAAAATCATAACTTTCTGGAGAGAGTTATAAATTGCAGGTTTAGGTCTAGGAACGTGGCTGAGCAGAGATAGGATTCTAGGATAAAATCTTACGGTTATAGATGTGGTTGTAGCCTATCAACTACGATTCCTGGTTAATAGTTTGCAGCCTACTGGACTTGATATTTCTGGTAAATAGTTTGCAGCCTAGTGGGCTTGATATTTCTGGTTAATAGTTTGAAGCCTACTGGCCTTGCCCTTGATTGCATCATAACATTTACCTGACTTCTCTGCTAGATCCCCTAAAAATTGCAATTATCTCCATAAGAATGAAAAAATAAATAAAATTAACTTGTGACAAGTAGTCACTGAAGCCACATTATTACGGCTGCTAGAAAAATAGCTAAGAAGCAAGGCATCCATCTATGTAGCCACAATTTAAAACCCGCAACTACATGATACACGAGAATCATACAGAAACGTTCAAAATAAGCTTTCAAAGCAGAGGTACCTATGATGACGAGGTGAAGATGGTTGATCTGGTGAAGAATGGTGTGCAGAACTCCCCTGGACTCTATGTTCCTCAAATGCTCCCCTTGCCCGGCTTCCCTCACTTGAGTGTGATTGTTCGTTCATACCTGAGAAACCCCCAGGGCCCAGAGTTCCAAACTCAAGCTGTTCAGCATGTGAACCATAGTTCGAATTATGGTCATATGGATACAGCATTACAACAGATGGAGCAGTTGGCCCATTGGATGACAAGCCACTAGGGGGGTTCATAGCTGGTACAGAATACATGCCATAAGCAGCATCTGGGGGACCACCCTGACTAGAATTAGAGTGCAATGGACCATTTTGTGACTGGTATTCGGGATATGTGTCGTGTCTGTATGAATTCCATGACCTATCAGGTCGACTCTCACTGGCAGCCAGCCTGTCAAGCCTTGAGTTTGACTTCTCAGTTTGGTTGCGATTATGGCTGCGACCAGTAGCTCTTGATTTTGAATTCAAATTCCAGTTCCCTTCTTTGTCACCATTGTTGTCACTTCTATCATAATTGTAGTTGCCTCTTCTAGTGCCTGATGGATGCCGGTCCCTAACAGAAACCTTCTGAACAAAATTAAAGGTAAAGGTTCAAGTATCTAGTAAATGGTTTATATATTTTAGAAGTATCTTATTAAGTGTTAACAGTGACAATATGCAAACAGATATTGACAACAAAGATGAGCAGATATGCTCAATTACTCATATAATGGAGCAGAACTAATGAAACCATGCAATGTAGCTTTGACAACAAAGATGAGCTACAAATATCTATATATATGCAAAAGAAACTAATTTTGCAACTTGCAACATCACTACAGTGTAGTATAAGAGTTTTCAGCAGAAGTGTGATTTGAGCCAGCCCTCCAAGTATGGTGGGCACAACTTGTTGATCTAAGCGTATATTCTATTCATATTCATGCATTTCATCTGCCTAGTTCATGCCTTGTGACCACTTTACCACAATAATGGCATGCAATTGCTAATGGTATTGCTCATTCATACAAGAATTGTTGACGGACACATAAATGGATAAAATGACATGACATGATCAAACCCATGTTACACACCCTAAAGTACCCGTGTTCAACACTCGGACAAGGGTATGGGTACTAGACACTTCATTTTAGTGTAAAAAATTGGCAAAATTGAGGAGTACCCATGTCGGACTCTTCAAAATACCGTGTCCAACCGGACACTCTATCCGAGTTCGTGTAACACAGGATCAAACCATCCAGAGGATGGACAGGATGGCCATTAAAGGTTGAACAGGGAAAGCAGACATGAAATTGCTCTATATGCTAAGGTCAACATTAAAACACTTCGACAGCCATCTGCAGCAGTGCCAAGTTGTTTTTCTTTTCTTCCTTTTTTATCACTACTAAGAAGTAGGAAGGAGAGGGATTGAACATGACCCACTGGACATCAGGATGGCTTTGCAGCCAACAATCTGTACCTTGAGAGCTAGCAAGTGCCTAGTTTCAAACAATTATTAATCCGCAATATGCAGTATTTCAAAAAGCACTATATTTCTTGGGGGAACAATACTTAACATCTGGCTATAATAATGTAAAAAGAATCAGGAAGATATTGAAGGAAAAAAGAACAGACTTATGAGGAAAATTTTCTTACAGGCTTTGGCAGATAAGTTCCAGTCCCACTACGATATCTCGGCAAATCATCAACATAACGCTGATATACGTTTGGAGGTCTATTAGAAACAGACTGAATAGGAGAAACCGGAACTATACGAGGGCCATAACTCATAAGCTGAGTGAAGACGTTCATATTGCCCGAAAGAGGTCTTCCAGGATCATCCCATGGAAAACGACCTGTAGATACATAGGTGGCACCATGACAGGTGAAGGATATGTTAGAGGACTTTGGAGCCGTGGATTTTGGCAAAATCGTCCAAATTGCAAATTTTGCCAATGGCTAGTGAAGTCACTGTTAAGAATATCAGACTTCTGTTCATCAGATGTCTCAAAAGAAGTAACCCTTCTTAAAGAATTAGCATTATTCAAATTACCGGATTGATCATGTCCGTCTGATGATTCAAACTTCTGACCAGGATCATTACTATCTAGACCCTCCTCCCCACCATAATGACTTGTTGATGTATCCGAAGTTCCGGTATCAGGTGGAACATTATACACTGGGAGCATTGTTAGAAATGGAACTGGGGGCCCAGTTGGATAAAATGCAAAAGGAACAACGCCAGAGTTATCCATCATTCTTTGCCGAGAACCAGCACCTAAGACAATTGGAGACATGGGGATCATTGATTCTGATTCACCTGTCTGAGCTGATTCATAGCCAGATATACGATGCCTCACCACATGCAAAGAAGAACCTGATTGTGTTCCTGAGTTTCTTTCCGTCATCTCAGAGCTCATTTTTGGTAAGCGATTCCAGTCCTGGTCATCGTCCTCAGGCTGAACATTCAAAAATTCAGTCGCTATTTTACTTTTCCCATACCCAGTAGATGGCTCTGCAGTTGCTGTTTTCATTCCCCTTTTTCCCCTTATTGATTTTAAGACCTTTGTAGATGGTTCCTCCCAGGAACTCTCAGAAGAGGTTTTACTTCTGAGGGAACCACTTCGAGCAGCAGAAGAAACCCTTGAACTCGTAGCTCTCTCATCAGAGTGGACCTCATTTCCTCTGTTTTCCTGAAGTTGGAAATTATCCGGACGATCTTCCCGCATTGACCCTTGCATTTCCCTGCTGTGTTTCTGTTGACCTCTCATTGAAATTCCAGGGCCACTTACCCATGATGAAGGAACAAAGTTAAAACCGGCTGAAGTTGACTGTGGCTTATCATCTGCATGAAGCATTTGATTGTTCCCAGTATCAGAGTCAAAACCTCTGCTAGGGCCCACATCCTCCTCCTGCCAGTAATCATGATCAGCCTCCCCCAATTTCATTTCCATAGAACTAACATTCTCATTAAATGGATCAACAGAATCTTCTGAGTTTGTGGTCACTCCTATGCCAGAGAAGTAATGGCTTAATTGAGGAGAAATTAAACCATGAGGAAATTGCATATTTGAAAACGAATGATCAATCAAGGGAAAATTTGTAGGAACCATTCCAGCAAAATTTCTCTGAGCATATCCCATTGAAGCTAAAATAGATGGTAAGATTGGAAAAGGTAGGTGACCTGAAGGTAAATTCAGTGGTATGTGAACCTGACCATTAAAACCGTCAATTGTAGAAGATGCCATCATGTTCACAATATCTTGTTCTTCTTGATGCATTCCCTGCATCGAAACTGTTGAAGAAAGTTCGTCATTCATGACTCGTGAGTCTGGTTCAAGGTGATAGCTATCAGGGTCACTGTTCAAGCCAGCAGCAGGATCAAGTCTTTGATGGTATGTGGCATCATGCCTGACAGATGATGTGTCATCACTTGTAGATAAATCCACTAGGGCTCGGTGAAGGTTCGGGTACCGGGTTCTTCCCTGGTTTTTGTGATAACTATTTGAACCACTATTCAATTCTGTGGAAGTAGCATGGGTCTTTACACTATCTGAAGCTCTATTATGCCTACCTTGAAAAGAAACATCATCATAAGTGTCAGTAAGCTCAGGACTTGAGCGTGTTCTTGCAAAAATAAATCTTCCCTGGATATCATTCAACAAATGCTCCGATTGCAAATTTATTTGACCTTTGTCACTATTCTCGGCCTGATTTGAACTAACATGGTGTATGATCTGATCCGTTCGTTGGCTATTCAAGTTTTCATAACTCTTTTGGCTTTGAACAGATACATCATTTGTCTTGGAAACACAATTTGAGATACCACGTTGAGAGGAAATACTACGTGAACGAGTTTGTTCAACCTTAGTCTCCCGACTAGAGGAATTATCGTGCAGTTTTTTTGTTTTTAAATTATCCTTGTGATTGTCAGAATCAGGTTGGTATGGCAACCTCGAAAGACAAGAACCAAACTCTGGTGCATCAGGTCGAACACCACAGCCATGTCTGTCCCATGTATTCATAAAAAACTGATTGAGTTCTAAAAGTAGGTTTTCTTTGGGGCAGTCAAGTAATCTTGCCAGCTTTTTTGCCCCGAATGCAAATGCACTGCGTATCCTATAAAAGTTACCTGGGGATAAGATGGATGAGATGAGTTAAAATTAATAAATAATCATAAATAAAACATACAATGAACCACTAGATTGCATTCAATGGCTATTTAACACAATTGTCTGATCATTGCACAAGTACTGAGACATCTCAAAATTAAAAACTATAAAAAAGAAACTGATAAGGAATTAAAATATACTCCCTCCGTCACAATAAATAATATCTCCCTCCATGATAAAAGTTCAATATTTTGAGTAGTCCCATGTTAAATGTCTATTTTCCTTTAATAACCAAACTTTTACACATATTTTCCTATTATACCCGTAGTATTAAATATTCATTATTCTAATCTCTCACCATATTTAATGATATTATTATGAGTAATTTTGTCATTTCATCATTGCGTGAAAAATTACTGAGACTTTTATCCGTCCCAGTAATAAATATAAATACCAACCACTAGATTGATTCATTAAATGGATATTTAACACAATTGTCTGATCATTGCACAAATACTGAGACATCGCAAAATTAAAAACCATATAAAAAAATTTGATAAGGAATTAAACATATACTCCCTCTGTCACAACAGACATGTAGACACATCTGGTCAACAAGGTTAAATATCCAGAAAATAAGAAAGAAGTTAAAAGTGAAATACCTTTACTAACACTACGTCCAAGGTTATTATTTACACCTAAAGGATCAATCACGTTGAAATGTTTGGAAACAAAAGATTGCCCATGATTTTCCTGGCCACCAGGGAAAACAGCATATACAGAGCTACAAGCATCAAGAAACAATTTGCTAAGCAGCAACTCTCCACTGTCTTTTCTAGGAGGTTCCACTGTAAAATGTTTCAAGTGGTAATATTAGCACTATCAAATTTGGGAAAAAATGCCTAATAGGATTAATCAATTACATTAATAATTTTTTATGAAAAATCTCTGTTACCAGTTACATCTGGAAGTGAGCTAACAGAAACAGGACCCCACAAACTAACACAAAAATTGTCCCAGTCAAAGTTGCTAAAGAACTCCAGAAAGCAATAAAGAACCTACAGATTGAAGAAAAACCTTCAGATGGAAGATCAAAGAAACAAAAACAAACAAACAAAAATATAAAAAAAATACTACGGCAACCTCGAGTGGTCCAGTAAAGGAATTGTTAAAAACATGAAATATGTACAGAACCAAGGTCTCCAAGGCATATGTTGAGATAAGTCCGTGATGAGCACCAAGTATGCGGCTCTCATAATAACACCATGCTTTAATCAATATAATGCTGCGTTTGAATAAATGGTTCTGATTTATCAAATGATCAACCTACAGAAGTAAGATTGCCGTTACAACATCTCAAATATGACGGGTGATAAATACCCAAGCTATAAATGTTTTTAGAAGGGTTTTGAAAAACTACTAACCTCCTCAAGGAAGCAAAGGGTGCATAACCCACCAACCTGGTTAAAAGATATGTCTACCACAATGTTTTCGACAAGACACTTTATTATCTTCACCTGTAATTAAATGGGAAAATAAAAACAAATTACTAAATATGTAACAGTGGAAAAAATCCACGAGTGCATAACAAAAACAGTGATAAATGCAAATAGCAGGATATAGTGAAGGTTAGATATACTCGGCCTTACTTCTATTTATAGAGAGGTTGCTTACAGGGATTGGTAGCGTGACCAAGTATTCAACAAGTGAACACTTGAACATCAGGCCAAACTCAACCTTGAAAATTGGTACATGTAGCATTAACATTAAATCCAGCTTTTCCAATGACTTTTAGCTTTTTTACCAACACTTTACCAAGTTCGTTTCAATAAAGAACTGATAATATTGTTCATTTTGTGGGTATCACACTATCCACCAGGCACCAACCAATCTATTTAGCTTTATTGTATCCTGTTTAATTTGTATTGCAACCATACAAAAATGAATCTAAGAAGGAGAAGTATCACATCATCCAAAAGAATTTACTAGACCAAATGCCTTACAATTTTCAATAATAAAAAAACATGCCTCAACATTTCTTGAGTACCAAAACTAGTCATATGATCAAATTAATTCCATCTAAAAAATATACAAACCTCAAAATATGTACAAAGCCTCAAATTACTTCCCAAGAAACTAAACTCTAACACAAACCTATATAACTAAAACAATAACCGAATAGAGCAGCAAAATTAGCATATGTGAAGGTCGATTGATCAATATCAATCTCAAGAAGCTATAGATAATTGTCACAGGCCTTGAGGTTCTCTATGCTCAAGGCCTCTGCCATCAAGATGAATGTCAAGTTAAGCATGATACTCTAAGCTAGCATTCAGAGATGATTATATGATATAAGTTTGAATATTAACAGGTAGACAAATGGAAGCAGCTAATACACGGCTAAGTAATCTACTAATAAGAAGCATGACAGCAAGGGTATTAAAAATAAATATTAAGAAAACATACTTCTGCCTGGATGTATTGAACCTCCTTAACACGAAATTCAGCATTCTCATCCTTCTCCTCACTCTCCAGCATATCACGAACCAGGCTAGCCCATGTTTCTTTTAAATTTTGATTGTTACTGAAGGTTGTTAAGTCAATGTCTCCATCAGGTAAGTAAGTCTTAAGGGGCACTGATCCAAAAGTAAAAACCTGTAAAAGTTAACACACGGTTGTTATTAGTTTCAAACGACTTCTTACAGTGAAACAAGAATGCTTGGCGTTATATATTGCATCTCAACGTTGATAGTATCACATTTAAGAGGAACTTCAGCAACATTAAAACTAAAAAATCCATTGATGCCTAAGAATTTTGAATAAACATGCAAAATCAACATTAATCATTTCTAATAATGGCTCCTCTGAAGAATTTTTTTACCTAAACTCATTCTAAGCTCAAAATGTATTTTTTCTCTCTCCCAGTAGTAGGGGTGAAAATGATCCTGAGTCGAGTCGAACAGTAGTATCTTATTCAGATTCTACTCAACTTTTTAAAGGTGCTCGGATTCGAATATAATTTTGCAATTTTTGCTCGATTGAATTCGACTTTGTTTTATTGTACTCGAGTTTGACCCAACTCAACTCATTTTTTAGTCGAGCTACTTGCGAGCATTTGAAAACATACACGAATCCGAATTGGATCATTTATATTATGATAATATAGATAAAATTAACTCAATCAATTATTTGGAATAATTTAAATTTGAACTCCTCAAACTACATCTCGAGGCTTGTAAAAAATTAATGAGATAATATTATCACTCTTGAATCAATTGATGAACATATACGGAAAACATAAAAACCACTTCCACTTCTCAGAGTATGTGAAGAATTTAATTGTTTTATACTATATACTAAATAAATTGAGTATACTCGAAACTATATACGAATAAGAATCAACGAACTTTTATCGACTAAGGATCGGTGAAGTAAGAAAAATTCAATACTCTAAATAATGAGCAAACAAATATGGCTCATATTCGACTCGTATAAGTGTCCGAGTATCAAAAGTGATTTGAATTTGATTTGTTTAAGTATCGAATTTAAGTCTCGCTCAAATATTTTGAGTCAATCTCGAACCGGGTTTCGAACCACTCAAGTTGATTTTCAGTCCTATCTCCTAGTGGTCACATTATCACCAAAATATTCCCCAGTAATCATTGTATCACCGTAATATAGCTTCAAGTATTTATAGTTCTTTATGAATGTACAATTACCAATTTTACAACTTCAGCAGAAAAACCATAAAAATTATCCTCCTCTGCTTCCTTTGATCTTACTCAAATTCTACTAAGTACATCTCTCACTATAACCAAATTGAGGCGATCAAAATTCAAACTTTGAGAATATGTTTAACCATCAACACTAACGTACCTAAAGTTCAAGTTTCACTTAGTAAATGCCATTTCCAAAATCTAAAGTCATTAGAGCAATACAAACTCAAGCGACACTACTGAAGTAACACAATTTGTCACTGTAAAAAGCTAAAACACTCTCACAGCCTTAAAGCTATTATAATAATAATAATTTGAAATATAGTAATAACAGCACAACCTGTAAACAAGTAAGCATATAGCAACATTAACAATAACTATAACAGCTTATCTGCAAACAGATAGCAGCACTAACAGTAAATACAAGGAGACCAAAGGAAAGCACCACCTGGCAGGAAAACACTTCATGATGAGTCGCTGCACATAATCTGCAACGGCATTTCTCCGCTCCTCTGATGGTTGGTTAGGCTGAATGCAGGCAATAAGCTCTGCAGTTCTCTCCTCAGCCTTTAACCATCTCTCTGATTCTAGGACTTGAATCAATGGACATGCATTGGGCAAAAGCCCATTTGGAAATATGCCACTAGGCTGCGCCCAGCCCTCATTTTTGCCCATACAAGGCTATCCAATAAGTAGCCAACTATACTATTTTGGTCTCAAAATAATAGCAACCACCAAAACAAGTTACAAATTCCAGACTTTTTTTACCTCAAACTGAACTTCTTCAAAGTCCCCCACAAAATGTTATTAACAGATTCTGGGATAGGTTTTTTTTGTATCCAGAACCCCAAACTAACAATACCCTTACAAATTCAAATAAATATACATGTACTATATGCACTATTGCTGCAATTCAATGATAACAAAAATGGTGAACACTAATCTACAAACTGAAAGCCCTAAGACAACAGCAAAGGTGTAAACTTTATCTATAAAATCGTAAACTACAGAAGGAAATTGAGAATGCTAATGAAATGATTTAGAAAACATCCCATAAAACATACGTATAAACCCTAGCAGAAAGAATCGATTTTGATCACAAATTATGTAAGATTATCCCTCCAAAAGGAAACCCATCTGAAAATTGATTCAGTAATTCCAAAACAGAAGAGAGATCAATCTAAAAATTCAGTGCAATATAGATTGCTGATTTATAATTGAAGAGTGTAGAAATATAAAAAACAGTGGGATCGCAAAAGCGTAGAGAGAGAAAGGGGGGAATTTAAAAGGATTTGAAAGAGAGATAAAGGGTTGTTAACGTTGCGATTTTTCTGGATTGAGCAGAAATGCGAATAGATAAAGAAAGGGAAAGGGTTTGTTTGTTTTTCAACTGAACTTGTTGGCAAATTTGGAAAATAATGAAGGGTCAAATCTGGGGAAATTGGGAAATGAAAAAATCTGATTAATCAATTGAATATTATTATTTCATAAATAAAAAATCCAATCCATGTTTTGGCAAAAGCTCAATTTTGTACATTTATGCATACGATATAATCATAATTCAATCAAAAACTTTAGTAATGTATAACATGACTTGTTTCATAATGATTGCTTAGCAAGTATGTCTTACAGCAAACAAATGTATTGTTCACATATAAATTATTATACTAACCAAGTGAGTTGCAACTGCTAAGGTTTAAGAATATTAAAGTTAAGGAAATAATTTATAGGTAACAAATCTATAATAAAAGTGAATTATAATTAGTGTAACGATAAGATAAAAAAAATTAAGGTATAATTATTTTTAAATTTTACATAAATAACTATTTATTATGTATATAAATAATTATATCAATTTTAAGTTTTAAAATTAGTACATGTATGTACATAAATAACTATTTATTACTGTGTCACTCTTAAAGTCGCATGATTACAGCGTATCAATTTTAAAATTTAAAATTTTACTAATTGATTGAAAAAAGTTATTACTAATTTTAATTTTAGAATGAAAGGAGTAATTCATTTTAAATTCTTTGATCTTGACATGTTATTATTGGATGGTGTAAAATATTAATTTTACATGCAATCCTTAAGTGATAATTTTTTCTCATTTAACAATCAATTTTTACAAGCAAATTATTGAAAAATTAGATTAGAATAACTATATTGTGAATATTAAATTATCAACATTCATTTTATGTTACCACAATACAATTGTATAATGAATTACTAATAAGTAAGAAATTATTTACAATTTGATTATTTAAAATCATTAAAATTTAAACCGTCAAATGTTGAGAAAGAAAATAACCAAAACACCCTTCTTGTTCTTCACTTTTCCGGCGAAACATGACAACATGGCATACGTTTCTGCGCTTCTTCATCTATAGCCGGCGCAGCTGATGCTTCTCTTTCTTCAATCTCTCTTCATATACATACACCGTTAATATGTTATAAATATATACTAATTAATAATTATAGTAAACATGTATAGAGATTGAACAGAAAAGGAAAGAAAGATGAGATCTTTGTGTTGCATAACGGGCGGTTTCGAGCTAATCAACAACAAGAAGGTATTGGTTCGATCGACCAAACCCTAATCGAACTTGGAGCTCTTGTCCATCCATTTTCTCGCTAAAATTGGAAGTGAATTTCATTTCTGTGGTAATTTTATCAAACTCTTCATGGAGGATTCTGACAAACCTCGAGAAGCTGAGCCTGGTATAATTTTTTACTTATTTTTTGTAATACTTTGTTGGAAATCCATTAGTGTCGTGCTCAATTTTAGTTAATAAGAAAAAACGGAATCTTAATAAGGATGAAGAAATTGAAGAAGAAAATCCCAAATCAGTGAGCTCAATTTTAGTTAATAAGAAAAAGCCCTTGATGCCTAACAATAAGTTGCACTTGTCTACTGGACTCTCTTAGAGCTTAATGAGCTCAGAGCAAACTGATGTAGAAACTAAAAAGGACCCAACATTATTTCAATTTGAATCTTCGAGTGAAATTCAAGTTCAGAATGATAGTAGGGAAACAGCAACCCTAGAAACCAAAACTGATTTCTCAAGAGATGCTCGGGCTATTCATGAGAAGGTTCTTAAGCAAGCAGAAGCAGCTTTGAAAGGGAAAAGAAAAAGTGGTAATGAGGAGAAACTGTATGTAGGAATTAATGTGCGTACTGACAATAATGCTGGATTTAGAATTAGAAGAGAGCAAACAGTTGCAGGGGAGAAGGAGTGGGAGTGGGACAAAACAAAAATGGCAAGAAAGAGAAATTTAGCTTTAAAACAACTTGACTAAGAAGGGGATGCAAAGAGAGTGATGAAGATGATGATTCTCTGCCCTTAGCATGTTTGATTTGTAGGCAGCCGTTTGTTGATCCTGTTGTTACCAAGTGCAAGCACTACTTTTGTGAGCATTGTGCGTTAAAGGTAATCCTTCTTGTAACTCTTTATATACCGGCATAAAAACCGCTGCTATTTGATATTATTGACTGTATTCTTTTATGGGTTTGAGCTTATCTGACTTTTTTACTTTTGTTGTTCACAGCACCATTTGAAGAACAAAAAGTGTTTTGCTTGTAGCACTCCAACACTTGGCATGTTCAATACTGCGCATGAGATTCACAAAAGAATTGGTGCTGAGGAGAAAAAATAAGATCAACAAGATTCAACTGTTCAAATACTTTGTATGTACTTATCTGTACTTCAGTAGTTTATTACCTTTGTTTTGCACACAATTTCTTTTCTGACCTAAGTTTATGAATTGCTCAATACATTAATTAACTTGATAATGCATAAATATGGCGCTGAGATTTAAATGTGATCTTACTTTATTTGAGCACATAGGTTTATTTTACCTCTTACTTCTTTTCTATTCTTATTTTTATTTTTGGAAAAGTAAATTCATTAGAGCATCAAAAGAGGAAAGGGAGGGAGGGGGACACACATCCATACAGAAGTATCTCAGCAGAACTCTTTCGTTAAGTACTTTTTACTCGTTAAGTTAAACAGAATAGGACTCTTATTTCTGGACTGAAATGGTATCCCAGAAGAATTCTTTCGTTGTTCAACTCTTTGCATATAATCATCAGATGCCACAGTAGGTTCTACACGGTGACTGGTAAAATTACTGTATAATGATCGATGCATGTGGTTCTTACATTTTTTATGTCTCTGTGGTCACTCATTAAATGAGTTGTAATCCTTTCTCTGCTTGATTGCTAATAAGTTGAGTATACAGTTAGATGGTTCATTATCTGGTACTTGGTGATCCTGGTCAGAGAGAGATGGTCTTTCATATCTATATTTGGTAATAGATTGCTGGAGAAAAAGGACAGCTAGATCCAATTGAGAAACTTAATCTGCCTAGATTTAATAATGCTAGTGTCAATCTGTTGCTTGATAAAAGGTTCAATATATTTATTTATTCTTTACTTGGGGTTGTTTTGATTATTTCTATGAAGTACTTGGATATATTTCTATGTATGCCATGGATATGAGCTGGTTTACAACTTCATATCGGTTAAATTTTTTTTTTCCAATGTTTCCTTATGGGAATGATTTATACTGTTTGCATCAGTCACTTTTATATTTATCTTTGTACACATGTCATTGGATTTAAAACTTATGAAGCAACTTGTGCAACTTCGGCTGAAAATTTTGTTAACGCTGTTAGGAACTGGTATTATTTACAGCAAGTAAGCGGTTGAGGTAGAATTTACCCTAACATATAAAAAATTTATACCCAAGCAAGCTCTTATGGACATCTCCTGTGCGTTTTAGGGAGAGCTATCTTCAGGATACCTTATACACCTGTCATTACCTCCTCCTTTGTTGATAATCTGTTGTCATTCAAATTACGCTCCTGGCTCCATGAATGCGGAGATTGTGTAGTCAATAGTGGCCACAAGATGTTCCTCTGTTTTCTCACGCTTCGGACGACCTCTTTTGTATGCTGTCTTATAACCCCATTCACTGCCTTTAGATAGTTGCTTGAGTCATGGTCTCTCAGGATTGATCCATCGGAGCCATAGGCTGTAGGATCACTCAATGTTTCTAGTGGATGGGGAGAATTGAGGAAGGTCATTAGGGCATTCTTGCTTGAACCACATTGAGGATTCTCAAACGCATACAGGGCACTCCCAGGAGGAAGTAAAGGGTGAGGAGGAGACAACGTTTCATTGGGTTGGAGAACAAATACTTTACCCATAGGGGTATACAATAATTTCTGCACAGATAGTACCATGTAGGAGGATGAGTTATACTTCTAAATAAACTGTTTAAAATCCCAAAATCAGTATTCATCATAATCTTAAAATATTTTGTACTTTGGCTTAAAACTAATTTTTGATCTAAAGTTTGTCGCATTATTTGCATTGAACCTCAAATTATAAAGTGATACTTTGTTTAAAAAATTGAAGTACTTCAAGGTTCAATGTCTCCAACTTTTTATTTTGGGATTTGATGTGAAAATTGTAACGAACATTAGGGTCAAAACTGAGTTTAAGCTTCTAATTCAAACATTATTAGCAGTCAATTTGAGATTCTAATAATGATATCTCACCGGTTGTAGAAGCCACACATTTAGCCATCGGTGGTGGCGTTTAAAGACTTAGATGTGCAGTAGTTATTGAGAACTGGGAATGAACTTACATTCTTATTGAGACAAGGGTGGGATCGAAAGGTGCCATGCAAACGTTTGAGCAATTGAGCAGCACGGTCAGGGTAGTTGCAGGAAAATGCCCTTGGTACAATATCTCTATGCATGATTACACAATGTACGTGATTCTCATCCAACCCCAACTCATCAAGTATCTTTTGGCCTCCGCAGAACACAAATGGTGATCCAAATGTAACAACTGGTCTAAGAGCAGATGGTTTGATAACTTTCCTCATCAGTAGCATCAGGTTGACTAACAGGGAGAGACTACCTCCAAGAGAATGACCTGTGAATTGTAGTTTTGCTCGTTCACCATATCTGTTCAAATGCTCCATTATCTGTGGCATAAATTGCTCATATATTCCTTTCGCAGCTTCATAAATTCCTCTATGAACAAACACGTCTGTTCCCTGCAGCGGACAAATATGTTCTTGGGTGTTCTGGTTTCTTTACTAAATTTTCTGTTCACTATAACTATATTATTATAAACAAAATATTGGAAAATCAAAAACTTGTTTACCTCAAACTTGATGGGATCAAAGAAGAGATTTGCCTGCCATGATGCTAGTGAGTCTGAACCCTGAAATTCACAGAGAAGTAGCATAAAATGATTAAAAGTCCATTGGATCATAGGTCCCTTGTCTTTCAAAGTAAGATTATGTTTCTTATTTTCATATTAGGCGAATTCTTTGTAAGATTACTTGCAGTATGTGGTAGTTACCTGAATGACAAAGCAACGAGTATATATGCTTGTATCATCACAAACAAACCATTCACAAGGTGATGAGTGGAGTGACTGAAGGTCCCTTGCTGCCTCCTCCTTTTCTTTCTCTCCTGCTGCAACCACTGCTGTCATTGTTGACGCTGCCACATAAGCAGCCACCTCTGACTTGTACACTCGTGGGGAAGAGCTATCTTCTTCCTCTAGTGCCTTGCCTTCTAAGGCCATATCTTCACCCTTCTGTTGTGGTTCAGATCTGAGGGATAGAAGGTCCTTTGCACGGGATCGGACATAAGATGCTGCTGAAGCAGCTATCTCATAAGCAACTGATGGTCGACGTCTCTTCTTCGAGTTATCAGATTTCCCTGAATCTGACTCAGAAGTTGACGAGGTAGTAGCAGGAGCGCATGTGGAGTCCTGATCAAATTTGGCTTTCGTAGCTGCAGCTTCCGCCTTCTTTATTAAGGAAGATGTTACAAACTCTAGGCCGTAATATCTTCTTAAATCCTCGGCCTGTTAGTTTGTAGAAGGTTGTTACTACGTGGTTCAAACAGTACTTAAAATTCACAAAATATTTGAATATTGAGAATTCTTTTTTAAAGGACAAAATTAAAATGGCTATTAGTAGAAATTTGTAATTTTAACCATCTTCTATTGCACCAAGTGCTGAATGAAATCCCAAACTGCGACCATTTTTATTGTTGAATTCATGTTCTAATTTGGCATACTTTATTTCCAAGTTCATGGCAATTTCTGTAGTATGCATGTTGTGATATGTGACCAAGTATGTGAGAAGGGCCTCTCGCTATTTTACAGTAGTCTATATGACCTTTTATGGCTTCAATTTCATATTAGTTTGAAGAGAACATTAGCCAACAGATCCTATATTACTCACACCGAAAACACTTCTGGTTAGGCAGGTTACATGACTACTGAGCCGCCTATATGTGAAAAGTCGTGCACAAATATTTGAATTTTTATATAGATATAAGGAAAACAAAAAGATTATGATGCCCTTACACTCCACCAACCCACTTTCGGCTTGGAACACAATGGCGTGAATGACAATTATTTTGTAAAATCTTTGTGTGACTCTGATGAACATGAGTTGTAGACTTGTATACCTTATTTATAAGTTAACATTATAGATCTTTAGTCTTATATCATGTTGTTTAAATTTTGCAGGATGTTCAGTGAATATTAAGCGCCATATTTGGAAATTGTTATCCCAAACAACTGATGCCATATGCAATAGACAAAAAACATACCTTCATTTCTGGAATCACATAAGCCATGTTGCACAAGAAAGCCAGCTGCGAGAAAATCTTGGTATCGGACCAAGAAACAGGCTTCAATAACTTAAAGAAGGTTTCTCGATCAATGCCCGTCTTTCCTTCCCCTTCTTCATCATTGTAGTCCACTTCACAACCCTCTCCATCTTCGTCATCACAATCTTGGTCGGCGAATTTATCATCCGAATCTTTCTGTTGTTTTCCTCTCCAGTGCATTTGGACCTCCAGAAGCCTCTCTACCCAATTTGCTCTCTTTTTCTCCTTTTCCTCCCTATCCATCTCAACATCTTCGTCCGATTCATGGCAGTCCACCGAATCCTCCTCCATGTTCGTCTCTTTACTCGTCTCCGGCTCAAACAAAAAAGAGTGAAGAGACTTGGGGACTATTGAGCCCGGCAAGTGAAATTTGAACGGCCCCACGGAATGACTGCCCTCGAGTTTTGGTTGCGTTGAGGCTCGAATTGGATTTACAGAGTAACAAAGATGGTTGTCAGAATGCGACCGCCGTATCCTGGCCTGATTACACAAATCTTTCCCGGAAAACGTCCGACGAAGATTGCCCTGTTCTTTCAAGATCTCTCTTGGGCTGGTAACAACTTGTGAGCTTGAACTAGACATTGAAGTGCATGCCATTGTTTCAAATTCTTCCTCTTTCTTGTAATTTAGCCTGAAAATTAAACGATATTGTTTTAGTTCCAAGAACTCATAATTGTCTTTGGAGTTCTTGGAACCTAAACAACACAAAACAATGAACCTTATAAGCTGGCTAAAGGTGACAAAGAAAACAAAAATATTTGCCTTGTTTACAACGAGAACTCAAGGATGATACCGTTTTATGCAAAGTTATCTATATAATTGCAAGGGTACCAGGAAAAACTACCATAGTGTTATTTTCAATGAGAATCCATTAGGGCAATATCGGTAATTCAAATAAAATTTCACCAACAGTAGACATTTGTTTCGAGTTCATTCAACTATCATTTTTGTTGTCATTTTCTTGGAAGATTTATTTATATTTCTTTGGCCGTGAACACCTAAGTCTCAAATTTTGACTTGAATACGTACAAGGCACGTGCCATGTTAGTTAGTAATTATCATGAGTGGTAAATCCGGACATCTTAAATTCAATTCACTCTCACAACAAACAATTGTTAGGTGAGAAATGTTCATGGGGCTAATGCGCCAAATAATGTGGTTCAAAAAAGGGACCGCGGAGGCGGGATTAGTCCATTGCGATTTAAAAACTCCACATCATCAAAAAAAAAAAAAACCTGGACCCAATTTATGGTTTAATCGATTGGAAGATGCACAAATTAAACCGAATTAATACTAATCAAAGTTAGTTAAGAAAAAGTAGAGAAGATAGCTAAGCTAAAAAAACATAACAAGACAAGGGTGATTTGTATCTTCTAGGGTGTACCTGAAAAATACAAGAGTCTTTCGGTTGTTGGTTTCGATGAGAAAATCTTGTGTTTAGTTTAGCGTTCTAAACTAAGATCTTATTGCTTGAAGCTTCCGTCTTTATACTATACACCAAACCTACAAAGAAGTTTGTAGGTAATTAGCCTTTTACCACTAAGACAAATATTAGCATTAACCTACTTAATTACCACCCACCATATATAATAATTCAAAGAACATTCAATCCTCCTTTAAAATATGACTCTCTTATTCTTTATGAAACAGATAAAAACAATTTTAGCATCGGGAATTGTGAAGGTTAAGTTATTGGTAGGAAAAAATAAATTAATTGTTATTAACAGCACACTGAAACCAGGGTCGTTCCTGAGATTTTGGTGATCAAAGGCGAAAAATGAAAACGAGACTATCTCCAAAACATTGTCTTCCCCTAAAAAAAATGTAAAAATAAATAAATATAAAGTACAAGCTATATCTAAAAAAGTGTCTTTCCGGACGTTAAAACATAATAATTCAACTACAGCAAAATATATGAGAACTTCGACTACAACAAAATATAGGAGAATTTCGACTACAACAAAAATATAGGATAATACATTCATCGAAAGATACTTCTTTTAGTGTATATATATAATTTGGCGCTTTTCTAATCGGGGTCCAGGACGGTCGACCCTCTTACCTGTGCTCAGAAGCTCAGGAACAATATAATCCTCATCCTTCTACTATTAGAGGGGAATAACCCAACCCAACCCAACACTAGTTTGAAAGTATATGCCTATTAAAGGAGAGATATAAAGGAAAAAAGGGTGTGGCTCTGATTTCAGTGTGAAATTAGTTTTTCAATAAAAAAAATTTAGTAGTTAAATGAAAGTATTATTGAAAAAATAATATCAAAAATATCATTCAAAAGAAATTTAGACAAATCAAAAATGAAATTATCACAAATAAACTTGTACTTTAAGTGTTCACATACATAGTGGTAAAAGTCCCCTTAAATAGTTAAGGGGTCTTTGGGTAATTGAAATATATATAGGCTTAAATTTTAATGGAATTAATATATAATTCTAGTCCTTCGATCATGCCTGAGAGCATGGAATTGGATAAGAGTCGATTTAATAAATTGATTTTATGTTTAAACAAAATAAAATGTACGTATTTAAACTTTTAAAAACATTTTCTTAATAACAAATCTTATTACTAAAATTGAAGTACTAGAAAAGAAATTGACAAATAAATTCATGCTTAATATATAGGAACAATTAAGTCAAAAGAGAACAGTACTCATTTACAAAGTACAAACTATCATATACGTCACTTTTCGTCCTCTTCTTTTTTAAAAGGAAAATAATGATGTATTATGGTATAAAAATGTTGTGAATTTCTGCTGAATAATTATATATATATATATATATATATTATATATGTGATTGAGTATTATATATCTGAGATTTTGTATTAATTTTTGAATTATGACTCGCCATGCAATGTCGCCATTTTTCGAACTAATAACTATGACTCATCCGTAATCGCCGCTTATATCAAAAAAAAAACCGTCGCCATAATCATTTATATAATAATACACATTGCATATATATTTTCTATATATATATATATATATATATATATATATAAATGGAGTGTCTGTAAATTATAGATTTTCTTTATTCCGTTCATTAAATTCAAATGTAGCATAACATAATTGCCAAGAAAAACATTAAACATACTCTATGAACAACATAATCCCAAATGGCCAAATTAATATAGCATTTAAATCACATTAGTATATATTAGAAACTAATATTTTTGATTCTTCGTATAAATAGTAAATATCATTTTTTTCACGTAAAAATATCAGTTTCTATTTACCTGAAAACTTCTAATGTAGAGCTTCTTCTTCAAGTTTTTTCCACGGCAGTTGAATCTTGTATATACATATATATATATATATATATATATGGCAATAATGTTTTTATATACTCACAAATTTAGTTTGTGTATATATATATCAATAGCATACTCTCTCTCTCAAATTAAGAAAGGTAGCTGCAGAGATCTGATGGAGTACGTTAATATGTTCTGCCCAGAGAACTTGCCAACGTGGTTTATATGTTCTGCCACCTTTGATATCTCTATATTTTCCTTGGAGAACCCCCCAACGTGGTTAATATGTCCTGCTACCTTTGACGCTACTATTAATTTCCTTATTTAATTATTTAGTTTTGCCACTCCAGTCAAATCGACAATTTTAAACTAATCTTTTACTTTTTTGCTAAAATATAGGTGAAGAGATTATAACCAAAAAAAGATATATAATTTAATACTGGGCCAAAAATTTTTATAATTTTAGAAATATATTTATATATTTTAATTATTAATTTTATGTTAATAATTTGACTTAAAAAATCAAACTCCCTCAACTCCTTTTTATTTTTTTTAAAAAGACTACTCATTAGTTAAATCAAATTTAACTTAACTAATTACTCTTCAACTAATTTTTTATTTTTTTTTTTAAAACGAAAAATTTATTGATTGTTCACAAGGATTAATTAAATATTAATTTATTTATTTTTCATATTTAAAAGAATAATATTGAGATTTTATATACAATTTAATCAACTAAACATATATAACCCTAAAGATATAAGATATAAAGATAGAAAATGACATCAAAATTAAATTTTTATCTGTAAATTTAACTACTCGGTAGAAAATGGAAGAAGAAGAAACGAGAGTAGTTTATTGAGATTATACTGTGGGTCACTAGAAGACTAAAAGGGGCATCATAGTAATTATAAAGAGCAGTTGACAAATGTGTGGTTGCATGCAAGAGTGGGCTTCAGGAGGCTACACCTAGCGGCCCCCACAACCACCTGTTTCTTCCCTTCTTTATATTCCAGCGGCTAACGGCCAACGGGTGCAGGAATCCTATACTACTACCATGCTTCGCAGAATCTACAACTAACACGTGTCGCTCAGGTACTAGTTTCGGCAGAATCTTAATTGTAAGCTCCTGCTGTATCAATTCTTGTCCAACAGATCATTGATTAGGTTTGGACCTGTATTGAGTTCAACAAAGCCCATTTCCCAGATGCATCTTATAGCCAAATTGCTGGCCTTTATGGGCTTATAATGCTTAAGTTTGGACCTGTATTGAGTTTACAAAGCCCATTATCCAGATGTATCTTATAGCCCAATATATGACCTAGATATTGGTGGTTTGATTGTCCAAAATCAAGCTTTTGTGATTTTTATTCTCCAATTTGATTTTAAAATTCATCCCAAATTTATGGTTTGAATATTATAAAGTTTTCCATGTTATCCACAATCATGGCATAAAAACTTATAGACATAGTAATTAGGTATAGCCTGAGTCTACAGTATTGGGTGTGGGCCCAAGTGCAAATTAGAATTCATGTAACTTAATTGAACTAAATGAACAATTAGGGTTCCACGGTTTTATTAAATGTACAAATTAAGGTTCGCATGACCTAATTTAATGAAGACGAAAAAGTCAAAAATAAAGCGTACTAGACCCGAGAGAAGTCTCCACCTGTCCCGAGGCAGAAAGCTCTTTGAGGCGGCTCATGTCTGGGAATTGGTTGAGGGATTGGATTGGTGGCTAGAAGGACAAGACAATATGGGCATTATTCTAATAACTAAATGGTATTTCTAAAATTCCACTAAATACATGTGTCTGACATGTGACTACTTAAGTTATAGGAAACTCTATAAATACCCTTTCCATTCTAGGAAGAAAATGACCTTTTTGGTGACTTGGGACTTGGACATTCTCTCTCAAAGCACTCAAGACTTGGACATTCTCTCAACTCGAAGCATTCAAGAAGACTCTTGGAATCCTTGATACTCTAACACGGTTTCTGGATTTTGAGAGTTCTATCACGTGTCGTTGGAGTAATCGTTCACTTGTTCTTCTCCTTCTTCAATCAATCAATCAATTTCGTGCTCTTCGTGAATTTCTCTCCTCCTTAGCCAATACTAAACTCTAACTAGCAAGACACGATTTTCTTGCCCACATTTCTTTGACGACTCTACTGGGGATCGAACCCAGAATCTCTGGTTTCGCAGACCAGTTATTGGGCCTTAAAGGCCATTGATCCCAGCTCCATATTATTAACTTCTGGGCTGCCACCCAAGTTGATGGGTCATAAATGTTTGGGCCATACTTCCTGACCATTGGGTGAAGCTAGCTGGGCCACACCATAGACCTTTGGGCCACCTTATCAGTTTCTAATAAAAATGCTACAACAAATATTATATAGAATTGAGAGAAATTAAAAAACAAAAAACAAAAGTAAATTGAAAATTCGGTAAATCCTGATACCACTCTATTCTTAAAAAAAATGTGTAAGCCTTTAATCTTTCTAGAAGGCTCAAAGGACATAAGATGCTTTTAAAAGCAAAAGCAATTGGCCCCTCACTCCCTCTTTTACATGAATAATTAGTATGTGACCTTTCTTTTTCTGTTTTAGATAAATTCTTGAAAGGTTATATTTATATATACAGTTAAGTAGTATATAATTGTTTATAGTGACGATTTTTCTCGATGACAGTTCACCTGAATAGTTATAACGTCGGGTGAAGCGTTGTTATAATCCAAAAAAATTATGGTCATACTACACGATTGTATATATATTTCCCATTTTAGAATACAGACTAATAATAAGGGCTGCTTTTCGCTCTTTTTAGAGTTTCATATTGGTCAATTTTGTGTCTGAATTATCCAATTATTTGCTGCCACTTGGCTATTTAATATTGGTGCAAAACAATTTATTGTGTCCTTCCAATTTCAACTTTCAAGAGGATGAGGACATGGCCCACAGGCATGGAAAATTGCACATCTATTGATAAAAAAACAAAAAAAGAGGAAAGAGCGACAGTCTAAATTTTACTAATAATAGTAAGAAAAAAGAAGAAGAAACAAATAATTAATATGCATATCATTTTTTTTAATATGTAGAAATTGGTTAAATTCATTATTAATACTCTTTTCATCATAAAAACACTAGATTTGATAAAAATATATATATATATATATATATATATTTAAAATGATTAAATTATACTTGAATAAACATGTTTCTACAAATATCGTTAACTCCATCTTTGCTAAAACTCAATATACATGTCTGAACTCAATCCTAACATAATATCTTGAGCTAATGATAAATGATTTTTTTTAAATAAAATAAAATAAATAAATGAAATTTAAACAACAAAAAGACAAACCAAATGTCCTAATTCTTTTAGAAGATGCCGAAAGCATCTATAAGATAACATACAAAAATTAATAAGAGAAAAACTAATCCTAATTTGGACTTTGTTTTTAGCTCCACTACTAGACCCCATAGAGCTTGACTTTTCCAACTCTGGAGTTGCTTTCTCAGAAAGATGATGGAGACAATGAACATGGCACCAAATAAGTTGGGATTTTATCTTTCACAATTTAATTTAGAGGCTCATAAGTCATCCCATGCTGCTTACTGCTTACCTACCAGTCTACCACTCCATTAAGTGTAGATAAAATTCAAAATCTCGTAGGAACAAGAAGTCATCCCATGCTGCTTACTGCTTACTGCTTACTGCTTACTGCTTACTGCTTACTGCTTACTGCTTACTGCTTACTGCTTACCTACCACTCCATTAAGTGTAGATAAAATTCAAAATCGTAGGAACAAGAAGAAAAGGTAAATAAATAAATAAAATGGCACCAACAACTAACATAATTATAAATATTTCATTTTTTTTCTAAGTTTCTTTCACCACGATACGACCATAGACCAAATCATTTGCATTAACTTAATTTTATGATACGGTGAATCGTAACTATTAACAATAATCTCGTCATCTTATATATATGGGTTTTTTTTTTCACTCTCAATAAAAGAATAAAAATTGAATCCAATGCCCTTAAAACTAAGATCGTGAATAATATTCTCATATATTTTTTTAACCTTTTATATTAGAATAAATAAAATAATAAATATGTAGAATCAATTCATTCTGCAAGCCAATATATATGTATGTATGTGCGTGTGTATTATTGGAGTCTGGTTACCATGAAGTTAACTTCATAGTAAGTTGGTCAATTGATCAATACACGGTCTTTGAGGCCAGCAGAGAAATCACCTCTCGTCTTGCGTGTCTATTTATTAATTGTACGATCAATCGATCAAAGCTTAACTTTTCATTCTAATACTTAACTCGGTATTAATTATTGTATGCAAGGGCCCTCCGGTCTACCCTATGAATGAAGTGGTGTGAAAAATAAAAAACCACCTAGCTAATAACTTGAGTCCAAAGAGTAGGACACGACTAAGGACCTTATAGCCATGGATTTGTGGCTGTGGGGGACAAGACAACTATCGGTATGTAGTCGTACACGTTAGACCTCATTTGCTCAACTTGCTTTGTAGTCTGGTTTGTCCTACAAATTAAAATATCAATTTTCTTGCAGTTTACAAAATGCTATATATAATTATAAGTAATTATTACTCCATATAGTAGTAGTAGTAGTAGTACTTTCTAAATTAATTAATCAACGGTAAATAAGCAACGTGTCGACATTGAATTCTCAATAAATTGCGTAAGCTATTAACGTGAGTGACATATATAATACTTTCGCTTCGCCACGCATTATAAATGCTCGACAAGAACATGCAAGCATAAATTATCCTCTACAAACTCCACAACTGGCATTTGTAATTGTCCCACAAATTTTGGCATGGATTGAGTGGGAGGATCAAAACCTAAGAAGAATAATATAGCAACATCTAGAAAGGGGGAATGAAAGTGATCCTAATATATATATATATATATATATATAATTGAAAAATTTGCGTCCGTTATTAATATTAGTTAGCGGACGATGGTTTATGTCTGCTATTAATAGTAGCGGATGACGGGTATCGTCCGCTACTATTAATAGCAGATGCTGCTGAAAATGTCCACTAATTTTAATAGCGAACGTGAATATTATATTTCGATTATAATCCTTATTGTTGATTTTTATTGAATCATTACTATATACACTGGCGGATTTACCCTTGGGGCAGTGGGGTCAATTGATCCAACTGGATTTTAAAGAGTCAATTTTTTATTTATTTTTAAATTTATAAAATGTTTAGTAAAAATAAAAAATTCGCATTAAAAGACTATTAAATATCTCAATTTCTATTAACACCAACACTCCAATTTCTTTTATATTGTTTAAGAACTTACATCGAGCATGATATTTTTAAGATCTATTGAAATGAAATTTATCATTGCAATAGTTTTAAAGCAATAAAGTCTCAAAAATGTTATTATAAATAATATTTTAACAATATTATTTAGTTTGGTAATTTATTTTAGAGGACACGGGAGGTGAGAGATATCTCACATTCTTGCGTTAGTTTTCTCTTATAATTAATAACAATGTTTTAAAAAAATATAAAATATCATTTTGTATATTGTAAGACCCCAATTTTTTATAAATAAAATCAAATTCCTCTAATTATTATTTTTGATTAATAAGGTGGTAATTTGATATAATGTTTTAGTTATGGGTGAAATGTGCAAATTTTTCAAAATAAGAAGTTTGGTTATAAAATATTCATTTGTTGTAGAGGAATATTCGTTTGGTCGTGGAATATTCTTTTTTTGTCGGGAATATCCGCATTTGACGGTAGCGATCATTTGTGGGTCCCATAATGTAATAAGCATCGGATGAGGAAAACGACAAAGTATGAGTTTTTATGAATAATCTACGTAGTTATTATCAATTAACAATCGTTGGATTATTCCAGTGGTGGTTAAAATACGAATACGCACGTCATTTGCGATGACACTGCGGTATTGCATGTATTTTGAATTATTGATCCTTACGTGAAGGCACTACTCAATAATTGTTACGATAATTATCGCTCAATATTTTATTTTATTGGTTCAATAATTCTTTGCGTTGATATTTTATATTATTGTTGTTCAATAATCGACACTCGCATAATATTTTCTATTATCGGATCAATAATTCATATTATTTGAATAATATTATTAGATAGCATTATTGGCGATGTCTAGAAAGTTCATCAATGAGAGGTTAGGTCATCTAAATTGCGCCAAGAAGGAGAAATCCTTATTGGAAAGCCCCCTTCTCTTTCAGGAGGCTATCTGGTTGTCATTATTGTGATTCTGTAATATTATTTGTGAATAACTAATTATTGATTTATATGATAAGGAAATATTTATTTGATGTGGATATAAATAATGAATTTATTTGTGTGGTTATAAATGAAGGAATTAATGTTAAGGTGTTTTATCAGTATTTTGTCGAAATGGAGAACAAAATATGGGATTTTCAAAAAAAATTAGTTTATTACTTGATTTTGTAAAATACATAACTCTTTGTGTATAATGAGTTAAGAGATGAGCCATATATCAAAAGAAAGCCCTGGAAGTAAGCTAACCGTAGAAATTGGAATCACCCAAAAATTCTTTGTGGATATTTCGTGGTGAATTTTTGAATAAAATTGGTTCGAAGGACACATAATCCGAAAAATTAGTGTTCTTGAGGTATATTGCTTGAATTATAAATTTTGATCCGACCGTTAGATCGTTGTGATTTTTGGATATGTTATACATATATAAGTTGAGTATATGTCCACAAATTTTGAACCGTTAAAAATGAACTTATGATTTGTTATGAATTTTAAGAGGTAACTGCTTCAGAAATTAGGGTTATAAATGATTTTGGTGGAAAATTCTAGAATTAAGTGGGCCTCACCTGTGGTTGGTGAAGAAATGTGCTGAAATTGAATTTCAAATGTGGTGGGTGGCAATAGTAGCGGTAAAGCCATCGTGCAAGGTGTCAAGTCTCGCTTTGCGTCTGCTAACATTTTTTCTATAAATAGAGGCTAAATTAGAATTAAAAATTACACCGTAAACAAGTTTTTCTCTTTCCTGGCTATATTATCGGCGTATTCTTGTGAGTATTTTGATACTTTGAGTGTTCTTTATACGGTGCAAGTTCCTTCAAAGACTATATCCGTATATTCCGTAAAGCATCTTGTCTTTTTGAGGTAAGGGATATTATTTTCTTCATGAATGATATTATTTTCTTCAATTCATTATGCCAAAATATTGATCTGAAGTTTTTATCAAATTTGGAACTTTTGTGTTGGGGTTATTATTCACGTATCTTGGTCTTATTCACGATATCGACACTTATTCACGAATCGACATTATTCACGAGTATTGTTCACTTAAGTATGATTTTTCTTGTGGAATTTTTACCTTTTTTGTGTCGGAGTTCTTAATCACGATACGACTATTATTCACGATATCGACCTTTATTCACAAATCTTGGACTATTCAATTCGAAAATGAAATTTTCTCTTTTTCTTCAGATGTCTTTTTTATGGTTACTATCTTTGATCAGATCTATATTTTGATCTTTATTTGTGAATTCTACTTCAAACTTGGTTATTATGGAGTGTTATTAAATTTGGATAAACCGAAATACTGAATCCACAATATTTGTCCTTGATGCTTCACTGGATTCGTTTTCTAAAATATTTTTCATCATCCTCAGTCCTTAATGGTGATACTTGATGAATATCTTTGGCACAGTGTAAAAAAGATGAATGATTAATTAATGAATATCTTTGGCCCATAGTGCAAAGATGAACAAGTGTTGAAATGAACATGGCCTACTGGTGATACAAATGAATATCTTTGGCCTGTAGTGCAAAGATGAATATTTGATTCAAGATATATTGATTGTTGTTATAGGGATAAAATATTGATGATGGACTTTTAAATCTTAGAAGATAGTAGAACTCATTCTCTACTTGACTCTTCTAATGGATTGTTATTTTCGCTGCATTTGTTGATCTAAAACTTGTTGTCTATTATATTCTATCAGATTTTTTCCTGTTGAGGACTAATGATAATTTGTTGTATATTATCTTTGTAAGACCCCACTTTTATGAATAAAAATGAATTTTTTTCTATAATTATCATTTTTGAATATTATGGAGTAAATTTGATATAATGTTATAATTGTGGGTAATATTTACAAATTTTACAAAGTATGCAAGTGGTTATATAATATTCGATTGGTCGGGGAATATTCATTTTAACAGAGAATATTCGTACAACGGCGCAATCATTGGTGCCACAACGAAATTATTGTCGGATTGAGAAAATGACAAAAATATTTTATGAAAATAACGGCGGAAGTTTTACCGTTAATACTGTTGAACTACTCGGTAGTAAAAGTACCGTAATGTCTGGCGTGGTTGCATAAGTAGCTTTACGATATTGATTATTGATGCTTACGTGAGAAGTTACATTCTTCATTATACATCTTTATTATTACATTTGGAATATCACATACATCTTTATCTGTGGGACTGGTTCCGCTTTTAATTATTCGATTATTACATTTGGAATATACCGCATGCATATCTATCTGTTGGACCTAGTTCCGTTTTAATTATTCGATTATTACATTGGAATATCCAAATGCATCTTTATCTATTTGGACCGGTTCCGCTTTTAATTATTTATTATTCTGTTGGAACATCCTCGCTTGTGAATTTCACGACATTGGTTCATTATTATTATTACATTGGAATAACCCGCTCTATACAATCTTTGCATGCGTGGTGATTTCTTTTGTTATTCCATTCGTTATTGAATTTTTATATCATTGTCATCATACTCATGTTTATATTATGTTGAAAGTCATTTGTGGCTCAGTAGCACGTGGATGGACTTGGTATGATTATGACTGAGGATTATTTTAAGATAATCACGGCCGTAACGTTACAAATGATGTGGTAAAAGTCCTCATTGGCCCGTAGTGCATTGATGGGACGATTGTTGGCATGATCATGACCATTGATGAATACACAAATATCCTGGCCCGTAGTGCATAGAATTTGTGGTCGTGACCCTAATGAATATCCTGGCCCAGAGTGTAGAGATGATGTGGATTATTTATTTCATTTGAGTCTCAAATGATAAAAGTGATGAAAAACTTTTTAAATCATAAAAGATAGTAGATTTTATTTTCTACTTGACTCTTTTAATGGATCATTGTTCAAGTTGCTAGATTAAACTTGATGTCATTGTATTTTATCGGTTTAACATTGTTGGAGGCTAATGATAATTTATTCTGCATTATCTTCGTCATAATATTTCTTGATGGGCTAGTTGAGCTCACCCTTTCTTTCACTGTTCTCTTCTGGAAATAAGAACATAGCGGGGACAAGTCGGGGAACGGAGTGATTGTCCAGATGATAGTATTAGCTAGTAGTCTTCACTATTCTGTTAAATAGTGTGACAATAAATGTAATGAGGACTTATTTGTGTTTGAAATCGCATCAGAAGATAATATTCGAGTTAAAACTCACAGTATGTATTTTGTCGTACTTTACACGACTGTTGTATAATTAAGTTGTATTTGTATTCAGTACCATGTAAGTGGCGACTCAGAATAGGTGATGTATACCTAATTTTGGGGGCGTCATAGATGGTATCAAAGTTTAGGGATATGATCCCTGGCTAAGATGTGAGATAAGAACTAGGAGGGGAGAGACGGGGAATTCCTTTGCTAGTATGACCTACTTAAGTTTATTTGTTATTTAATTGGTTGGTCAGAGTATAGGGATAATATGTGATGTGTTAATTAACCCTAGTTTTGTGGCAGTATTTGAAAATGACATCCGAGAATGTTGAGAACATCAATGGAGCACAGGAGACCGTTGAGTCTCCACAGATCAACAATCAGGACAATGTGCATTAGGAAGGCGAAAATTCTCATGCAAACAACAACACTGACCAAATGATGAACGGCGGAATGTTTCGAGGATTCATGCAATTCATGAACATCAAAAGAAAGCGGCTTCTCATCCAAAATGCGGTGAAAACATCGGCAACTCTCTCGGATGGTCACCGCCAAACAGTTCAAGGAGCTAGGACCACCGGAGTTTATTAGAGAGCCAAAACTGTGAGACCCCAGATTTTATAAATAAAGATTTAAATTCTCGAAATATTTTTTTTAATATTATGGTGTGGATTTGATATAATGTTATAGTTGTGGGTAGTATTTAAAAATTTTGCAAAGTATGCAAGTTGTTATAAAATATTCTTTTTGTCGGAGAATATTCTTTTTGTCGGGAATATTCGTACGACGACATAATCATTGGTGGATCCCACAACGGAAGCACTGTCGTAGTTAGCAAACGACAAAAATATTTTATAAAAATAACAGCGGAGGTTTTACCGTTAAAAGCATTGAACTACCGGTAGTAAAAGTACGAAGAATCTGGCGTGGTTGTATAGTAGCACACGGTATTGATTATTGATGCTTACGTGATAAGTCACCCGTTTTACTCAATTATTGCTACAAGAATTACGATCATATCTCTTATATTATTAATTCGATTATTGTCACAAAGATCATCTCGCATAATATGTTATTTTATTAAGTCAATAATTGAGACGACAAAGTTATTCATATTATTAAATTGCAATATTTACAATGTCTAGAAGTTCTGTCAAGGAGAGGTTAGGTAATTGCGCGCCAGTGAGGAGAAATTCTTACCGGAAGGCCCCCTCTTTCCTGGGAACGACCTGGTTGATAAATATTGTGAGTTATAATATTAATGATGATTGTTAATTGAAGTTATGTTCGGAGTTGAATTTGGAGACGCGGACGTGATAGTTGAGTCGTAAGCAGCGAAATTAGTAAAAATAGTCTATAAACACAAAATTTTCCAGAATTCACTATTTGGTCAAAAAGTCAACAGTTGACTTTTTCGGGAAAAGTCAAACTTTGAAATTTCAAATTTTATATTTTTGATAAAAATAGTTTCATTATGTTGGAATTGTTTGCGTTGGTAAAATCGACATTTATTTCGATAATAATTGATGTCTGGGGCTATATTGATAAATCGGGTAAATTCAAATACAAACTTAATTATACATCTGTCGTGTAACATACGACAATACATAAACTGAGAGTTCTAATAGGAATATTGTCATTTAGACAATATCCACACTCAAGGAGTCCTCATTACATTTATTGTCACCTTATTTAATGTAAGAATAGTGAGGACTACTAATGCTATCTTGGGACCATCACTCTTTTCCCCGACTCGTCCCAGCTATATTCTCATTTCCTGAAGAGAACAGTGAAAGAAAGGGTGAGCTTGTGAGACCCCAGATTTTATCAATAAAGATTTAAATTTAGTCGAAATAATTTTTAATATTATAGTGTGAATTTAAGATAATATTATAGTTGTGGGTAGTATTTATAAATTTTGCAAAGTATGCAAGTGGTTATATTATATTCGATTGGTCGGGGGATATTTGGTTTAGCAGGGAATATTCGTACAACGTCTCAATCATTGGTGGACCCTACAATGTAATTATCATCGGATCGAGAAAACGAAAAAATATTTTATTAAAATAAAGGCGGAAGTTTTACTGCTGTTGATCTTTGTTGAACTACTCTAGTAAGTAAAAGCGAAAGAATACGGTGGTGCATAGTAGTACACGGTATTGATTATTGATGCTTATGTGAGAAGTCACTCAGTTTGATTCCATTATGTCGATTAATAATATGAATTATTATAGCGATAATGACGTTTTGTTTTATTCAGTATTATTAACGTAATAAAATGTAAACATCTTTTTATATAAAATAGAATACTTTATTAAAGTTATTCTATAAATAGAATATATTATATTTTATTATGCATAGTTTTGCATAGTGTTTTGCATAGTATTGCATAGTGTTTTCATAGTAAAATGTTTTTATATAAATAGAATATATTATATTTTATTTAAAAGATTTTTCTTTAAATATGGACCGTCAGATTAAAGTAAATCAATCTGAACCGTTCATGGATTAGTTACTATGCATTCCATTTTCCTATAAATAGAAGCTCATTCCTTCATTATTTTCTTTAATTCATTGAAACTCTAGAGAGAAATTATAGAGAGAAGTTATAGAGAAAGTTATAAAAAGAAGAAGAGTATTCTCGCTACTTCACTACTTCTATATTCAGGTTCTTTTACGGTAAGGGTGTTATTCTTTCTTCTTGAAGAGAACTTCGTTATTCCATTCACTATTATTCATTGGAATAACTTTTGTAAAAGTGGCATACCCTATACATAACTCGACACGCCAGACATACCTATACTTGGTGAAATCCTTATGTTATTCCATTGCTTATTATTCATTGGAATAACTCAGTATCTGTGACATACCCTATACTTGGTGAAATCCTTATGTTATTCCATTGCTTATTATTACATTGGAATAACTCAGATATCTGTGTTTACCCTATACTTGGTGACATTCTTCTATTATTCATTGGAACATCCATGTCATGTGTTTTACAATTAGGACTTGGTTCCGCTCTTTATTATTCTCGTTGGAACATCTCGTCATGTGTTTTACACCGGACTGGTTAAAATCTTTATCATTCATTGGAATATCCTATCATGTGTTTTACACCGGATCCGGTTCCATCTTTATTATTCTGTTGGAACATCCTCGATTGTGAATTTCACACGATTTGGTTCCGTTATTATTATTTCATTGGAATAACCGCATCATCAAGCACCGCATGCATGGTGATTTCTTTTGTTATTCCATTCTTTATTATACCCGGTTGGTTAAAACTTTGACTTTATACTCCATGAAATTAGTAGAATATCCTTGATATTTGCGTTTCATCCAAAGATATCTTTTCATGGAAATATTCTTCCGATCATTCTTGAATTTTACTCACTAAACAAAGATCATGTTGATAATTTGGACGTTAATAATTCATGGATTAAATAATTCTTGAACTTGTTTTATTGAATTATTATGTCATTGTCATCATCCTCATGTTATATTATGTTATCTTTGGCTTACGTGCATAGATGAACTTAGTATGATTATGACTGAGGATCATTAGAGTATAATCATGACTTGATATAAATGATGTGACAAAAGTCCTCAATGGTCAGTATGTCGTTGATGGATAGTTTTGGTATGATTATGACGAGGGGTGATTCGGTATAGTCATGACCATTGATAATTTGATTAAAATACTGACCGTGGATACGGGGATGATTAGATGTGGTGGTTTATTTATTAAAATTCGAGTCTCAAATGATAAAATTGATGAAAACCTTTAAAACCTAAAAGATAGTAGACTTTATTCTCTACTTGACTTTTTAATGGGTTGCTTATTCATTGCAGATTAAACCTGGTTGTCTATTGTATTTTATCGGTTTAACATTTGTTGAAGGCTAATGATAATTTATTCTCGCATTATCTTAGTCATAATATTTCTTCTTCGGGCTAGATTGAGCTCACCCTACTTTCTTTCACCGTTCTTTTCGTGAAATGAGAACATAGCTGGACGAGTCGGGGAACGAAGTAATGGTCGAGAGGATAGCATTAGTAGTCCTCACTATTACGTGAAATAGTGTGATAATAGTTGTAATGAGGACTCCTTTTGAGTTTGTATAATATCTAGTAGACAAAATTTGTATTCAAACTCACGATTTATGTCGTATTGTACACCTACATTATATTAGTAAGTTGTATTTGAATTTATGTACCATGTAAGTGGCGACCCAAGATGGGTGACGATACTTAATTTTAGGGGCGTCACGATTGGTATCGTGAGCTTAGGGATATGATCCCCGGTGAGATGTGAGATAAGAACTAGGAGGAGAGACGGGGAATTCTTCGCTAGTATGACCTACCTAAATTTATTTGGTATTTAATTGGTGACGAGTATAGGGATAATATGTGATATGTTAATTAACCCTTGTTTTGTGGCGGTGTTTGAGAATGATATCCGAAAATGCTGAGATAAGCAATGAAGCACATGAGAGTGTTGATTCAGCTCAAACAAAAGGTAACGACCAACAACACGATAATAATCATACTGGTGGCAACGGCTATCAGAACAATGATAACCATCGTGGGGAAAATTATCATGCTAAGAATGGTAACCACTTCGGTGGTAATCATGGCAAAGATAATAGAAGTGGAAATTGTAAGAAGAGAAGGTCATTTAGCTCAATTTTGTTGTGCACCAAAGTCAAGTCTAGCTGGGACGGTGGCACCAAAGGTGGATATGGACAAAACAAAGTCGTTGGTTTTAGGAAGTACATTTTTCACGACTTCTCAAAAAGTGAGTAAACCGAACGAAGTTAGCACGGGTAAGTTAATTATAAATTAATGCGAAGTCTATACTTTATTCAATACAAGTTCTACCCACTCTTTTATTTCACCTAGTTGTGTTCAACGTTTGAATTTGACTCCGAAGAAGTTAAACTTTGACTTATTGGTTGAAACTTCGTTAGTAGGAGCCTTCGTTATCGCTTACTATTTTTAAATCTTGTTTAATTCAAATAAACACTTTCACGCTACATTCGTCGATCTTATCTCTTTGAAAATACTTGCCTTTGAGGTAATTTTTGAAAACGATTGATTAACTACTCATTATTCTTTTTGTAAGGTTGTTAGCTTTCATATTCCTAACCAATCTGTTATACGAATTCAAAGTAACCAAATCCTAAAGTTAATCACTGTGATATCAAGCCATAAGTAAAGAGCCCCGATCCTTTCGTTGTTGACTTCCTTGTGTGGAATGCACCAAGCCGGACTTTCTCGTTAGGCGACATCGTGAATGAAGATGGCAAGTTTATAGGTATCATTGTGAGGTGCTATATCTAGGTTAAGGGATAGAAGTCACAAGTTGGTATCAATGTAACGTATTATCCAAGTCTTGGATAAGAGTAGCGATTTTGAATGATATTTCTATCATTAATAAATTTCTTGACGTATTCTTGAAGATTTCTAGCCTACCCTAGAGCGTGAAATCGAATTTTGTATTGATCAAAGATAAAAACCCATTTCTTAAACCCTCAAATATTTCTTCAACTAAAATGAGCAGGTTTACGTGGTTTATGATGAAAGTCATAATAAAAGCATTGGAATAATGAAAATCATGGGTATATGAAGTATTAGTAAGTTTTATGATGAGTTATGTTGGTTAGTATGTGAAAACATGAAAGTTTTTAGAAATCACAAAGAGTTGAAAATCGATTTTGGTGAAAAACGTAATATGAAATTCAATTGACTATATCTCTTATTATATTTTGAATTTTTGAATGTGGTCAAGTCCTAGAGTTAGATCTATGAGTTACCTAACTAATCCAAGTGGAATTACTGGAAAAGGTGTTGTAGATTTTTGTGTGGACTGATTTTAGCAAAGGAGGCCAAAGCTGTAAATTTCGAAAATGCTACTGCCCAGAAACTTTAAGGGACTGTTTTGGCCACTTAACTTATGAGAAAAATTCTGGCCTTTTGGGAAATGAAAGTATATGGTATAAAGTACCTCCTGTCCAAAAATGAGCTTATTCTGACTTAAAATGAGCAAGTTATGACTATTTCAATATTTAGGTTTTTCCGACAAAAAACGCTATAATCAAGTTCTATAACTCAGATGACCATGAAATTTAAACTGGAAGCTCACGTTAACATGTGTAAGGTCCTGCCAAGATTTGGGAATTTTGGAGTTAAACTTGAGGTAGCTAATTTCTTAAGGAATTAAGTGGAAATTGATTTTGAAAAATAGTAAATGAATTTTAAAATTCGAGAAAATATATATTTCATTATGGGACTATATTATGCTAAATCCCAGAAAAGAAATATTTTTGGGACTGATTTGGTATTTTCATGAAAATAGTTTAATTACTGAACATATGAGTTAAATATGTTATGTGAAGTAACAAAGTTGAAAATAGGATTTCGTTGGTGAGAATCCTATATAGAGTATATGCATATTTTTTGATGAGGGATTTGATAATTAGTGATGATATTTTATGAGTATGGCATTTTGAATGATTAAATGCATTATATAGTAAAGCGTAAACAATTGAGAAAAATTGTTTATAAATTTAAGAAGTGATTAAAATATTGTTATAATATTAATGTTATTAGATTATGAGATTATTAAGTGATTGATAACATGGGATATTCTTGAATCTCGGATAAATTATATTATAAATGTTTAATATTTATCCTTTATCTCATTTGATTGATTCTTTTATATCATTATCCTCACGCTATATTATGTTGAAAGTCATAAATGGCCTATAAGTGCATAGATGGACTTGGTATGATTATGACTGAGGATTGTTTTGGTATAATCATAACCGTCAGAATTGAAAACACAATTATCTTTGGTAGTAGTGCATGGATAATTTGTGGTCGTGATCTTAATGAATACACAATTATCTTTGGTCAGTAGTGCATGGATAATTTGTGGTCGTGATACTAATGAATACACAATTATCTTCGGTAGTAGTGCATGGATAATTTGTGGTCGGATACTAATGAATACACAATTATCTTTGGTCGAAAGTGCATGGATAATTTGTGGTCGTGATCTTAATGAATACACAATTATCTTTCGTAGTAGTAGTGCTTGGATAATTTGTGGTCGTGATCTTAATGATTACACAATTATCTTTGGTAGTAGTGCATGGATAATTTGTGGTCGGATAACTGAATGAATATCCTTGGCTCGTAGTGCGGGGATGATTCGATGATATGGATTAATTATTGAAGTGAGTCTCAAAGAATGAAATATTAATTCATGGATGTGGTAAAAGTCATCTTTGGTCAGTAGTGCATTGATAGACTTGGTATGATTATGACCAAGGATTATTCGGTATAATCATGATCAGTAATTGAAAACACGAATATCCTTAGCCAAGAAGGTGCATGGATAATTCATGGTTGTGATACTATTGTCGAGTCTCAAAGATTATTGGTTTTATAGATTATATATCTTTGGCCCTGTAGTGCAAAGATGAATTGTTAATAAATATCTTTACATTGTAGTGCAAAGATGAATTGTTAATGAATATCTTTGGTAGGATTGCAAAGATGAATTTAATGTTTTCAACGATAAAGGTATTCAAGGTATCCTCACCTCTTTATCATACCAGTACGCATTCTAATTTCGAGGGCTAAATTTCATAAGGAGGAGATTGTGAGACCCCGATTTTATCAATAAAGATTTAAATTTAGTGAAATAATTTTTAATATTATAGTGTGAATTTAAGATAATATTATAGTTGTGGGTAGTATTTATAAATTTTGCAAAGTATGCAAGTGGTTATATTATATTCGATTGGTCGGGGAATATTCGGTTTAGCGAGGGAATATTCGTACAACTACTCAATCATTGGTAGACCCCACAATGTAATTATTGTCGGATTGAGAAAACGCACAAAAAATATTTTATTAAAATAAAGGCGGAAGTTTTACCGTTGATCATTGTTGAACTACCTCTAGTAAAAAAAAGCGATGTCGTGTGGTTGCATAGTACACACGGTATTGATTATCGATGCTTATGTGAGAAGTCACTCGGTTTGATTCCATTATTGTCGATTAATAATATGAATTATTATAAGCGATAATGACGTTTTGTTTTATAAGTATTATTAACGTAATAAAATGTAAACATCTTTTTATATAAAATAGAATACTTTATTAAAGTTATTCTATAAATAGAATATATTATATTTTATTATGCATAGTGTCGTAGTAGTGTTTTGCAGATAAGTGTTTTGCATAGTATTGCATAGTGTTTGCATAGTAAAATGTTTTTATATAAATAGAATATATTATATTTTATTTAAAAGATTTTTCTTTAAATATGGACCACGATTAAAGTAAATCAATCTGAACTGATTCATGGATTAATTCTTATGCATTCCATTTTCCTATAAATAGAAGCTCATTCCTTCATTATTTTCTTTATTTAATTCATTGAAACTCTAGAGAGAGAAATTATAGAGAGGTTTATAGAGAAAGTTATAGAAAGAAGAAGAGTATTCTCGCTACTTCACTACTTCTATATTAGGTTCTTTTACTAGTAAGGGTGTTATTCTTTCTTCTTGAAGAGAACTTCATTATTCCATTCACTATTATTCATTGGAATAACTTTGTAAAAGTGGCATACCCTATACATAACCTTTCAGATATGGCAGACATACCCTATACTTGGTGAAATCCTTATGTTATTCCATTGCTTATTATTACATTGGAATAACTTTGTATACTGTGCATACCCTATACTTGGTGAAATCTTATGTTATTCCATTGCTTATTATTCATTGGAATAACTTTTATACTGTGGTTTACCCTATACTTGGTGACATTATTCTATTATTCATTGGAACATCACGCTCGTGTGTTTTACACGGGACTGGTTAAAATCTTTATTATTCTCGTTGGAACATCTGCTCTACGTGTGTTTTACACCGGACTGGTTCCGTCTTTATCATTCTGTTGGAATATCCTATCGTGTGTTTTACACCGGATCGGGTTCCATCTTTATTATTCTGTTGGAACATCCTGTGGGGTGTGAATTTCACGACTGGTTTAGTTATTATTATTATTCATTGGAATAACCTATCTATCAAGTATCGCATGCGTGGTGATTTCTTTTGTTATTCCATTCTTTATTATACCCGGTTGGTTAAAACTTTGACTTCTATACTCCATGAAATTAGTAGAATATCCTTGATATTTGCGTTTCATCAAAGATCTTTTCATGGAAATATTCTTACGATCATTCTTGAATTTTACTTTCTTTAAACAAGATCATGTTGATAATTTGGACGTTAATAATTCATGGATTAAATAATTCTTGAACTTGTTTTATTGAATTATTATGTCATTGTCATCATCCTCATGTTATATTATGTTATCTTTGGCTTACGTGCATAGATGAACTTAGTATGATTATGACCGAGGATCATTCGGTATAATCATGACTTGATATAAATGATGTGACAAAAGTCCTCGATGGCTTTGTAATGCGATGATGGATAGTTTTGGTATTATTATGACGGGGGTGATTCTATATAGTCGTGACCATTGATAATTTGATGAAAATCCTTGGTAGTAGTACGGGGATGATTAGATGTGGTGGTTTATTTATTGTTTTGAGTCTCAATGATAAAAATTGATGAAAACCTTTAAAACCTAAAAGATAGTAGACTTTATTCTCTACTTGACTCTTTTAATGGGTTGCTTATTCCACCGCAGATTAAAGCTGGTTGTCTATTGTATTTTATCGGTTTAACTTTGTTGAAGGCTAATGATAATTTATTCGCATTATCTTAGTCATAATATTTCATCGGGCTAGTTGAGCTCACCCTTTCTTTCACCGTTTCTTCGTGAAATGAAAACATATTTGGGACGAGTCTGGGAACGTAAGTAATGGTCCGAGAGGATAGCATTAGTAGTCCTCACTATTCTGCGTGAAATAGTGTGATAATAATTTGTAATGAGGACTCCTTTTGAGTTTGTATAATATCTAGTAGACAAAATTTGTATTCAAACTCACGGTTTATGTCGTATTGTATACCTACAGTTATATTAGTAAGTTATATTTGAATTTATGTACCATGTAAGTGGCGACCCAAGATGTGGTGACGATACTTAATTTTGGGGGCGTCCACGAGCTCAACTAGCCTAAAGAAGAAATATTATGACTAAGATAATGCGTAATAAATTATCATTAGCCTTCAAACAGATGTTAAACCGATAAAATACAATAGACAAACGGTTTAAGCTGCAGGAAGGAATGTGCAATCCATTAAAAGAGTCAAGTAGAAAATAAAGTCTACTATCTTTTAGTTTTTTAAAGGTTTTCATCAATTTTATCACTAAGACTCGATTTAATGAATAAACCACAATATCTAATCATCCCCGCATACTTGGCCAAGGATTTTCATCAAATTATCAATGGTCATGACTATACCGAATCACCCCCCGGTCATAATCATACCAAAACTATCCATCATCGCATGACACAAATACCATCGAGGACTTTTGTCACATCATTTATATTAAGCCATGATTATATCGAATGAACCCCCGGTCATAATCATACTAAGTTCATCTACGCACGTAAGCCAAAGATAACTTTCAACATAATATAAATATGAGGATGATGACAATGATATAAGAATTCAATAAAACAAGTTCAAGAATTAATTTCTAGGATTTATTAACGCCCAAATTGTCAACAAGATAATCTTTTTGTAGAGTAAAATTCAAGAATGATCGTAAGAATATTTCCATGAAAAGATATCGATGAAACGCAAATATCAAGGATATTCTACTAATTTCATGGAGTATAAGTCAAAGTTTTAACCAACCGGTATAATAAAGAATGGAATAACAAAGAAATCACCACGACGCAGATTTCAGATGTAGACAAAGTTATTCCAATGTAATAATAATAATCTGAACCAGTCGTGTGAAATTCACAATCGATGGATGATCCAACAAAATAATAAATCTTTGAATAATAAACAATGGAACCAGTGGGTGTAAAATACATGCATGTGATATTCCAAATGTAATAATGAATGCGAATAATAAACAATGGAACTGGTGGGTGTAAAACACACGCATGTGATATTCCAAATGAATAATAAAGAATGGAATAATGAAGAAGATTACCAAGTATAGGGATTCACAGTATACAAAAGTTATTCCAATGTAATAAATAAGAATGGAATAACATAAGGATTTCACCAAGTATAGGGTATGCCGCATATATATAAAGTTATGTATAGGTATACCACTTTTACAAAAGTTATTTCAATGTAATAATAATGAATGGAATAATGTAAGTTCTCTTCATGAATAAGAAAGAATAACACCCTTTACAGGTACAATAAATAATACCCTTCTTACCGTAAAGACATGGGATATCAAAGTAGTGAGAATGCAGAATACTCTTCTTCTTTCTCTATAGATTTTTCTCTATAGCTTCTCTCTATAATTTCTCTCTCAGAGTTTCAAAGTGAATTGTAAGAAAATAATGAAGGAATGAGCTTCTTATTTATAGGAAAATAGAATGCATAGTAATTAATCCATTTAATGAATCTCCATTGATTTACATTTTAATCGATTTTCATCCATATTTAAAGCAAAATCTTTTAAATAAAATATCATATATTCTATTTATATAAAAATATTTTACTATGCAAACACTATGCAACACTATGCAACACACTATGCAAAAACACTACGCAACACTACGCATAATAAAATATAATATATTCTATTTATGTAATAACTTTAATAAAGTATTCGCTTTATATAAAAGATGTTTCGCTTTTATTACGTTAATAATAATGTAATAAAACAAAACGTCATTATCGCTATAATAATTCATATTATTAATCGACAATAATGGAATCAAACCGAAGTGACTTCTTACATAAGCATCAATAATCAATACCGTGTGCTACTACGCAACCACACGACATCGTATTTTTTACTATCGAAAGTAGTTCAACAAAGGTCAATCGGTAAAACTTCCGCCGTTATTTCAATAAAATATTTTTGTCGCTTTTCTCAATCCGGATAATAATTTTCATAGGGTCCACCAATGATTGAGTCATTGCATTTAATATTCCTCGCAAAACCTAATATTCCCAGACCAATCGAATATAATATAACCATCAGATACTTTGCAAAATTTATAAATACTACCCACAACTATAATATTATCTTAAATTCACACCATAATATTAAAAATTATTTCGACAAAATTTAAATCTTTATTGATAAAATCTCGGGTCTCACATAACTCAGATATGAGGCATACCCTATACATAACCTCGTGATGTTGCAGATACCCTTTACTTGGTGAAATTCTTCTCATTATTCCATTCTTTTATTATTATGTTGGAATAACTCAGATATGCAAAATCTTCGCATACATGGTGAAATTCTCCTATTATTATTTTGTTGGATCATCCCGCTTGTGTGAATTTCACACGAATTCGGTTCCGATTAATTATTATTACGTTGGAATAACCTGTCTATGCGAAGTACCGCATGCATGGTGATTTTTGTTGTTATTCAATTCTTTGTTATACTCAGTTGGTTAAAGTTTTGATTTCTATACTCCATGAAATTTGTGGAATATCCTTGATATTTGCGCTTCATCCAGTATCTTTTCATGAAAATATTCTTCTGAGCATTCTTGAATTTTACACCACAAAATAGTATCTTGTTGACAATTTGGACATTATTAGTTCCTGGACAAATTAATTCTTTAAGTTGTTTTATTGAATTCTTATATCATTGTCATCATCCTCATGTTTATATTTTTTGAAAGTCATCTATGGCCTGTAGTGCATATATGGACTTGGTATGATTATGACCAGGGATTATTCGGTATAATCATGACCGGAATGTTATAAATGATGTGGTAAAAGTCCTCATTGGCCCGTAGTGCATTGATGGACAGTTGTTGGCATGATCATGACCATTGATGAATACACAAATATCCTTGGCCATAGTGCATGGAAAATTTGTGGTCGTGACCCTAATGAATATCCTTGGCCGTAGTGCATTGATGGACAGTTGTTGGCATGATCATGACCATTGATGAATACACGAATATCCTTGGCCCGTAGTGCATGGATAATTTATGGTCGTGATACTAAAGAATATCCTTGGCCGTAGTGCAGGGGTGATTCGATGATGTGGATTATTTATTAAGCTGAGTCCAAGCGATAAAAGTGATGAAAAAACCTTTTAAATCTTAAAAGATAGTAGATTTTATTCTCTATTTGACTCTTTTAATGTATTGCTTATTTCCGCTGCAGTTTTTGATCTAAAACTTATTGTCTATTATATTCTATCAGTTGTTATACTTTTGAAGGCTAAGGATAATTTATTCTGCATTATCTTAGTCATAATATTTCTTACTGGGCTAGTTGAGCTCACCATTTGCTTTCATTGTTCTCTTCAGGAAATGAGAACGTAGAAGGGACTAGTCGGGGAACAGAGTGATGGTCCTAGATGGTGTATTAGTAGTCCTCACTATTCTGTGAAATAGTGTGATAATAAATGTAATGAGGACTCCATTGTGTTTGAATAATGTCTAGATGACAATATTCTTATTAAAACTCTCAGTTTATGTTTTGTCGTATTTTACACGACTGTTGTGTAATTAAGTTTGTATTTGAATTTATGTACCATGTAAGTGGCGACCCAAGATGGGTGATGTATACCTAATTTTGGGGGCGTCACAGTTGGTATCAAAGCTTAGGGATATGATCCCGGCCGAGATGTGAGACAAAAACTAGGAGGGATAGGCGGGAAATTCTTGTTAGTATGACCTACCTAAGTTTATTTGGTATTTAATTGGTTGGTCAGAGTATAGAGATAATATGTGATATGTTAATTAACCCTTGTTTTGTGGCAGTATTTGAAAATGACATCCGAGAATGTTGAGAATAACAATGGAGCATAGGAAACCGTTGAGTCTCCACAGATCAATAATCAGGATAATGTGCATCAGGAAGGTGACAATCCTCAGGCAGATAACAACACTGACCAAATAATGAACGATGGAACGTTCAGAGGCTTTATGCAATTCATGCAACATCAGGTAAGAGCGGATCCTGTCCAAAATGCAGGTGGAAACACTGGCAACTCTCGGATGGTCACCGCTAAGCAGTTCAAGGAACTGGGACCACCGGAGTTTATTGGAGAGCCAAAGCCACTTAAGGCGGAGACGTGGATAAAGCAGATTACCAAGATATTTGATGTCTTGGGATGCTCCGAGGAACAAAAGGTTCCCTTTGCCACCTTCATGTATGTTGAGAGGAGCGATTCTTGGTGGGAATCTGTAAAGCGTATTCAACCTGCCACACTGAAGATGACTTGGGAGAAGTTCCAAGAATTGTTCAACGACAAGTACTTTCCCGAAAGTATTCGTCACATTAAAGAGGTAGAGTTCATCAAGCTAGAGCAAAACAACATGACCGTGTCTCAGTACGAAGCCAAGTTTGCCGAGTTGTCACGATTTGCATCCCATTTGGTTGATAATGAGGAGAGAATGACGCGAATGTTTCTAAGAGGTTTGAAACCCGAGATACGTCAATATCTTATCTCTCATAAACTGTGTTTGTATTCAGATGTTGTTAATAGGGCTCAGTTATTGGAGCGCGATAATGAGTCAACCCAAACAAAACAGAGCAGTCAACAAAATGATAATACAAGTGATACCAGTCATCGAAGCGGTGACAATAAGCGTGAAGGGAATCAATATGCCAGAAATGGTAACCACTTCGGTGGTAATCATGGCCAAAATAATAATAATGGATATTTCAAGAAGAGGAGATTCAAGAATGATAGAAAGACGTCAGCATCAGCTGTGAGACCCCAGATTTTATAAATAAAGATTTAAATTCCTCGAAATATTTTTTTTAAATATTATCGTGTGGATGTGATATAATGTTATATTTGTGGGTAGTATTTAAAAATTTTGCAAAGTATGCAAGTTGTTATATAATATTCGTTTGGTTGGGAAATATTCTTTTTGTCGGGGAATATTCGTACGACGACATAATCATTGGTGGACCCCACAATGAAATCATCGTCCGTAGTTAGAAAATGACAAAAATATTTTATGAAAATAACGGCGGAGGTTTTATCGTTAATACTTCTTTGAACTACCCGGTAGTAAAAAGTACGAGAATACGCATGGTTGCATATAGTAGCTGCGGTATTGATTATTGATGCTTACGTGATAAGTCACTCGGTTTTACTCAATTATTGCTCATAAAGAATTTCACGTGATCATATCTCTTATATTATTGATTCGATTATTATCACAGTATCATCTGCATATTATGTTATCTTATTAAATCAATAATTGAGACGACAAAGTTATTAATATTATTAAATTTTAATATTTACAATGTCTAGAAGTTCTGTCAAGGAGAGGTTAGGTAATTGCGCGCCAGTGAGGAAAAATCCTTACCGGAAGGCCCCCTCTTTCCTGGGAATGACCTGGTTGATAAATATTGTGAGTTATAATATTAATGGTGATTATTAATTGAAGTTGTGTTCATAGTTGAATTTGGAGACGCGGATGTGATAGTTGAGTCCGGAACGACGAAATTAGTAAAAATAGTCTATAAACACAAAATTTTCCGGAATTCACTATTTGGTCAAAAAGTCAATAGTTGACTTTTTTGGGAAAAGTCAAACTTCAAAATTTCAAAATTTATATTTTTGATAAAAATGGTTTCATTATGTTGGAATGGTTTGCGTTAGTGAAAATCGACATTTATTTCGATAAAATTGATGTCTGGAGGTTATACTGATCAATCGGGTATTTAACAGGATAAATGAGCAATTGATTGCTATTATTTCACATGATTATAACTATTTGTTCACATGTGATACTATTGATTCACATTCTTGTTACTATTAGGGGAGTTGGTGCAAGATTGATAATACTTGCATGACTAAGTTAAAAATAGAGGTATAGATGGAGGTACTATACTGTAATTAATTTTATCACATGAATTACTATTGAGTCACATGATTTTATTATTTATTCACATGATTTACTATTAGGGGAGTTGGTGCAAGTTTGATAATACTTGGATGGTGAATTAAAATGAAATAAAAGTTGGAGGTATTGTCTTTGTAATTTTTGAACCCCAAAACGCAATTATCGAAACTATGTTTTTCTATAAATAGAAGCTCATTCTTCTTCATTTCTCACCAATTCACCAAAGCTTTAGAGCGGTTATTATAGAGATATTGTAGGAGAAATTGTAGAGAGAAAATCTAAAAAGAAGAGAAGTTTACTACTCATTACTCCTTTATCCGATTTTCTTTTACGGTAAGGGTGTTATTCTTTCTTATTCATGAAGAGAACTTCTGTTATTCCATCCTTTATTATTCTGTTGGAATAACCTGTATACGCGGCATACCCTATACATAACCTGTATAAGCGGCATACCCTTTACTTGGTGACATCCTTATGTTATTCCATTCTTTGTATTCTATTAGAATAATCTGTATATGCAGCATACCCTATACATAACCTGTATAAGCGGCATACCCTGTACTTGGTGAAATCCTTATATTATTCTGTCATTTATATTCTGTCGGAATATCCTATCGGTGTGAATTTCACCTGACATGGTTCCAATATTTATATTTTTTGTCATTTAATATTCTGTCGGAATATCCTGTCGGTGTGAATTTCACCTGACATGGTTCCAATATTTATTATTCCGCATTTTATATTCTGTCGAAATATCTTGTCGGTGTGAATTTCACCTGACCTGGTTCCATTACTTATTATTTCGTATTTATTATTCTGTTGGAATAACCTGTCTATGCGAAGTACCGCATGCATGGTGATTTCTGTTGGTATTCCATTCTTTATTATTCTGTTTGGATAACCTGTCTATGCAAAGTACTGCATGCATGGTGATTTCTGTTTTTATTACATTCTTTATTATAATCAGTTGGTTAAAGTTTTGACTTCTATACTCCATGAAATTAGTGGAATATTCTTGATATTTGCGCTTCATCCAATATCTTTTCATGGAAATATTCTTCTGAGGATTCTTAAATTTTACACCACAAAACAATATCTTGTTGACAATTGGGAAGTTATTGGTTCCTGGACAAATTAATTCGTGAACTTGTTTTATTGAATTCATATATCATTATCATCATCCTCATGTTTATATTATGTTGAAAGTCATCTGTGGCCTGTAGTGCATAGATGGACTTGGTATGATTATGACCATGGATTATTCGGTATAATCATGACCGTAATGTTACAAATGATGTGGTAAAAATCCTCATTGGCCTATAGTGCATTGATGGACAGTTGTTGGTATGATCATGACCATTGATGAATACACGAATATCCTTGGCCCGTAATGCATGAATAATTTATGGTCGTAATACTAAAGAATATCCTTGGCCGTAGTGCAGGGATGATGTAGATTATTTATTAAGCTGAGTCCCAGCGATAAAAGTGATGAAAAACTTTTTAAATCTTAAAAGATAGTAGATTTTATTCTCTATTTGACTCTTTTAATGAATTGTTTATTTCCGCTGCAGTTTTGATCTAAAACTTGTTGCCTATTATATTCTATCAGTTGTTATACTGTTGAAGGCTAAGGATAATTTATTCTGCATTATCTTAGTCATAATATTTCTTACTGGGCTAGTTGAGCTCATCCTTTGCTTTCATTGATCTCTTCAGGAAATGAGAACGTAGTAGGGACTCGTCGGGGAATAGAGTGATGATCCTAGATGGTGTATTAGTAGTCCTCACTATTCTGTGAAATAGTGTGATAATAAATGTAATGAGGACTCTATTGTGTTTGAATACTGTCTAGATGACAATATTCTTATTAAAACTCTCAGTTTATGTTTTGTCGTATTTTACACGACTGTTGTATTGTAAGACCCCGATTTTTTTTTATATAAAAATGGAATTTCCTCTATTTATTATTTTGAAATAGTAAGGGTTGATTTGATTAATGTGGTTAGTTATGGGTAAAATGCGCAAATATTTCAAATAAGCAAGTGGTTATAAAATATTCATTTTTATCAGGGAATATTCGTTTGGTCGTAGAATATTCTTACTTTAGAATATTATTAAATACGGTAAACTTTTGTGTGGGCCCCATATGTGTAAAGCGATTGGATGAAGAAAAAGCACAAATATAAGTTGTTTATAAATGACAGGCGTAGTTATACTCAATTAATCTTGTTAAAATACTCTGTGGTTAAAACACAAGAAGATACGATATTGCACCAATTATTGATTCTTACGTGAAGGGCTACACTCGATAATTGTTACGGTAATTCTTGTTCAATATTTTATTTTATTGATTCAATAATCTTTGTGTTGATATTTATTATTCTTGTTGTTTCAATAATTGTTACTACATAATATTTTCCATTATCGGAACAATAATTCATATTATCTGAATAATATTATTAGATAACATTATTGGCAATGTCTAGAAAGTTCTGTCTAAGGAGAGGTTATTTAATTGCCAAAGAAGGAGAAATCTTTTTAGGAAGGCCCCTCTTTCCTGAAGCGCACGGTTGTCAATATTATGATTCTATAATATTATTTGTGAATAATTAATTATTGATTTATATGATGAGGAAAATATTGATTTTATGTGGATATAGATGGAGAAAATTTTTAAATGTGACAATTGTTGAAAATTAATATTTTATCTTTTCTGATAAAATAATTCATTTGAATATATTATTTTAGTAATATAATAATGGTGATATTTTTACAGTGAATGTGGGATATATGAGTATATGAGGAGGAGTATTTTTGTTACTAAAATTGTTTAAAACATGTTAAACATGTTTGTGGACCCCATTTCTTGACTGAAATTTGATTATACACGTAAAATCGCCTGGTTTATGGATTTCGGTCAATTTTTGTTTGGAATTTGGAAAAACTTTCTTCTACAAAGTTGTAGAGAATTGAATTTCCTATAAAAAGTTGTGAGATTCGAATTTTCGACAAAAGGGCTATTTATTATGAATTATTAAAGTTCAAGTTCAAATAATTGATTTTGGAAGTTTAAAATAATTTAAATAAGAAAAACGTTTTTGTTTTTAGTGGGCATCTTTAACACATGCTAAGTCTTTGAATTGAGATGATTCTAAGTGGGCGAGACAAATTAATATAAATAATAATATTATATTAAATTTTTCGCTTTTGGTGTTCTAAGCATTTTCCTATAAATAGGTGCTTGGGTTAGAATTGAAAATTACACCGTAAACTCAAGTTTTTTCTCTCTTTCTCTCTATAATATCGAGCGTATTTTGTGAGTATTTTAGTACTTTGAGTATTCTTTATACGGTGCAAGTTCTTCAAAGACTATATCCAAAGATTCCAAGAAGAAGTACTATTCTTTCTGAGGTAAGGGATATTATTTTCTTCAATATCATTATGCCGAAATATTGATCTGAAGTTTTTATCAAATTTGGAACTTTTGGTGTCTGGGGTTACTATTCACGATATCAAGACTATTCACTTAATCTGACTATTCACAGAAAAGTTAAATTTTCGTTTTTGTCCAAAATATCTATTATGGATACTAGTTTTGATTGTATCCATGTTTTGATCATTCTTGAATTTTACTCCACTATGATTGTTATTGAGGTATTTTTGGACGTGAATAAACCGAAATACGAATACTTAATCCTTAATCCTTGTCTTTTGTTTCACTGGATTCGTTTCTTTAAAAATATTTTTCATCATCCTCAGTCCTAAATGATGATGTTACTGAATATCTTTGACCTGTAGTGCAAAGATGGTTGATTTTCTTATGAATATCTTTGGCCCATAGTGCAAAGATGAACAGGTGTTGAGGTGAACATGACTAACTGATGAATATCTTTGGCCTATAGTGCAAAGATGAATATTTGATTCAAGATGTATATTGATTGATGATACAGGGATAAAATATTGATGATGAACTTTTAAATTCATAGATGCTAGTTGATTTCATTCTCTACGTAACTCTTCTATGAATTATTATTTTCGCTGCGAATATTGATCTGAAACTTGTTGTCTATTATATTCTATCAGATTATTCCCTGTTGAGGACTAATGATAATTTGTTCTATATTATCTTAGTCATAATATTCTTTACTGGGCTAGTTGAGCTCACCCTTTTCCTTGTTGTTCCATTTTCTTCTCGGGGAGGCGAGAATGTAGCTGAGAGTACTAGTCAAAGTGTGGAATGATGGTTCTAGAAAGTTGTCTTAGTAGTCCTCACCATTTTTGTAAAATAATGTATCAATAATTGTGATGAAAATTTATTTGGGTATGGATATTGTCTAGAAGACAATAATTGTATTTAAACTCATAGTATATATGGTGTCGTATTTTTTCACAACAAATATATTAATAAAGTTGTAGTTGTTTCTGTACCATGTATTTGGCGACTCAGAATGAGTTGGATGGAATGGACCTATTTTGGGGGCGTCACATGTATAATTAAGTTTGTATTTGATTTATGTACCATGTAAGTGGCGACTCAGAATAGGTGACGTATACCTGATTTTGGGGGCGTCATAGTTGGTATCAAAGCTTAGGGATATGATCCCTGGCTGAGATGTGAGACAAGAACTAGGAGGGGAGAGACAAAGAATTCCTTCGCTAGTATGACCTACCTAAGTTTATTTGGTATTTAATTGGTCGGTTAGAGTATAGGGATATTATGTGATATGTTAATTAACCCTTGTTTTGTGGCAGTATTTGAAAATGGCATCTGAAAAAGCTGAGATAAGCAATGAAGCGCATGAGAGCGTTGATTCAGCTCAAGCAAAAGGTAATGACCAACGACACGATAATAATCGTACTGGTGGCAACGGTCATCGGAACAATCATAACCATCGTGGGGGAAATTATCATGCCAAGAATAGTAACCACTTCGGTGGTAATCATGGCCAAGATAATAGAAGTCGAAATTTCAAGAAGAAAAGGTCATTTAGCCCGATTTTGTCATTCACCGAAAACAAGTTTAGCTAGGATGGAGACACCAAAGACTGTTCCAGAAAAGTAACAACCGGTAGTGCAAGGGAGAGCGTTTTTCGTGACTTCTCAAAAAGCGAGTAACCCGAACGAAGTTAGCACGGGTTAGTTATAAATTCTTGTGAAGTCTATACCTTATAAGATACCGATTCTACCCATTCTTTTATCTCTTTTTCTTGCGTTCAACGTTTAAATTTGACTCTAGAGAAGTTGGACTTTGACCTATCGGTTGAAACTCTGTTAGGAGAAACCTTCATTACATGTGCTATCCAAGTCTTGGATGAAAGTCACAGTTTTGAATGATATTTTTATTGTTAATAAATTTTCTGACGTATTCTTGAAGACTTCTTAAACTACCCCTAGAGCATGAAATTTAATTTTGTATTGACCCCAGTACAAAACCCATTTCTAAAAATCTCAAATATTTCATCAACTAAAAGGATCTGGTTACGTTGATTATAATGAGAGTCATAATAAAAGCGTTGGACTAATGAAAATCATGGGTATATATGGTATTAGTAAGTGTTATGATGAGTTACGTTAGTTATTATGTGAAAACATGAAAGTTTCTTAGAAATCACAAAGGGTTAAAAAATTAAATTTTGGTAAAAACGTAACATGAAATTCAATTGACCATATCTCCTATTATATTTCGAATTTTTGAGTGTGGTCAAGTCCTAGAGTTAGATCTATGAGTTTTGTAGCATCTCCAAGTGGAATCACTAGAAAAGGAGTTGTAGATTTTCGTGTGGACTGATTTTGACAAAGGAGTCAAAAGTTGGAAATTACCAAAAAGCTACTGATCTTATTTTTAAAAAGGGCATTTTCGGCCACTTAATTTATGAGAAAAATTCTGGCCTTTTGGGACATGAAAATATATGGTATAAAGAACCTCCTGTCCAAAAATGAGCTCATTCTGACTTAAAATGAACAAGTTATGACCTTTTCAATATTTAGGTTTTTCCGACTAAAAACGCTATAACCGGAGTTCTATAACTCCGATGACCATGAAATTTAAACTGGAAGCTCATGTTAACATGTGTAAGGTCCTGCCAAGATTTGGAAATTTTTGGAGTTAAACTTGAGGTAGCTAATTTCTTAAGGAATTAATTGGAAATTAATTTTTGAAAAATAGTAAATGAATTTTAAAAATTCCGAGAAAAATATATTTTCATTATGGGACTATATTATGCTAAATCTCAGAAAAGAAATATTTTTGGAACTGATTTGGTATTTTTCATGAAAATGATCTAGTTATGAGTAAATGAGTTAAATATGTTATGTGAAGTAACAAAATTAGAAAATAGGATTTTATGGCTAGAGAATCCTATATTGAGTATATACATATTTTTTTTTATGAGGAATTTGATCATTGGTGATGATATCTTATGAGTATGGCATTTTTGAATGATTAAATGCATTATATGGTAAAGCGTAAACAATTGAAATAAATTGTTTATAAGTTTAAGAAGTGATTAAAATATTGTTATAATATTAATGGTATTAGATTATGAGATTATTAAGTGATTGATAACATTGGGATATTCATGAACTCTGGATAAATTATATTATAAATGTTTAATATTTATCCTTTATCTCATTTGATTGATTCTTTATATCATTATACTCATGCTTGTATTGTGTTGAAAGTCATCTGTGGCTTACGTGCATAGATGGACTTGGTATGATTATGACCAGGGATTGTTCGGTATAATTATGACCGTAATTGGAAACACGATTATCTTTGGCACGTAGTGCATGGATAATTCGTGGTCGTGATACTAAAGAATATCCTTGGCCTATAGTGCAGGGATGATTCGACGATGTGGATTAATTATTGAAAGTTTGAGTCTCAAAGAATGAAATATTATTTCATGGATGTGTTCAAAGTCATCGTGGCTTACGTGCATAGATGGACTTGGTATGATTATGACCGAGGATTGTTCGGTATAATCGTGGTAGTAATTGAAAACACGATTATCTTTCGCACGTAGTGCATGGATAATTCGTGGTCGTGATACTTAAAGAATATCCTTGGCCCAGTGCGGGGATGATTCGACGATGTGGATTAATTATTGGTTTGAGTCTCTCGAATTAAATATTAACTCATGGATGTGTTCAAAGTCATCTGTGGCTTACGTTCATAGATGGACTTGGTATGATTATGACGAGGATTGTTGGTATAATCACGATCAGATTGAAAACACGATTATCCTTGGCTCGTAGTGCAGGGATAATTCGTGGTCGTGATACTATTAAGCTGAGTCTCAGCATTATTGGTTTTACAGTTGTATATCTTTAGCCTGTAGTGCAAAGATGAATTATTATGAATATCTTTGGCAGGATTGCAAAGATAAATTTAATGTTTTCAACGATAAAGGTATTAAAGGTATCCTCACCTGTTCGGCATACCAGGTACGTACGTAAATTTTTAGGGCGAAATTCCATAAGGAGGGGAGATTGTGAGACCCCAGATTTTATAAATAAAGATTTAAATTCCTTGAAATATTTTTTTTAAATATTATGGTGTGGATGTGATATAATGTTATAGTTGTGGGTAGTATTTGAAAATTTTGCAAAGTATGCAAGTTGTTATATAATATTCGTTTGGTCGGGGAATATTCTTTTTGTCGAGAAATATTAAATGCGACGACATAATCATTAGTGGACCCCTAATGTATAATCGTCGTGAGTTAGAAAAGCACAAAAAATATTTTATAAAAATAATTCATGAGGTTTTACAGTTAATCTTTGTTGAACTACCTTAGTAAAAAAGTATAAGTAATACGCGTGGTTGCATAGTAGCACACGGTATTAATTATTGATGCTTACGTGATAAGTTACTCAGTTTTACTCAATTATTACTACAGTAATTGCTGCATCATATCTCTTATATTATTGATTTGATTATTATTTCAGTATCATCTGCATAATATGTTATCTTATTAAATCAATAATTGAGGCGACAAAGTTATTCATATTATTAAATTTCAATATTTCTGATATGTCAGAAGTTACATCAAGGAGAGGTTAGGTAATTCTTGTATTTAGTGAGGAGAAATCCTTACCGGAAGGCCCCCTCTTTCTTGGGAATGATCTGGTTGATAAATATTGTGAGTTATAATATTAATGGTGATTATTAATTGAAGTTGTGTACAGAGTTGAATTTGGAGACGCGGGCGTGATAGTTGAGTCCGGAACGACGAAATTAGTAAAAATAGTCTATAAACACAAAATTTTCCGAAATTCACTATTTAGTCAAAAAGTCAACAGTTGACTTTTTTAGGAAAAGTCAAACTTCGAAATTTCAAAATTTATATTTTTGATAAAAATGGTTTCATTATGTTGGAATGGTTTGTGTTAGTGAAAATCGACATTTATTTCGATAAAAATTGATGTCTGGAGGTTATATTGATCAATCGGGTATTTAACCGAATAAATGAACAATTGATTGCTATTATTTCACATAATTATAGCTATTTGTTCACATGTGATACTATTGATTCACATTCTTGTTACTATTAGGGGAGTTGGTGCAAGATTGATAATACTTGCATGACTAAGTTAAAAATAGAGGTATAGATGGAGGTACTATACTGTAATTAATTTTATCACATGAATTACTATTGAGTCACATGATTTACTATTAGGGGAGTTGGTGCAAGTTTGATAATACTTGGATGACTGAATTAAAAATGAAATAAAAGTTGGAGGTATTGTACTGTAATTTTCCGAACCCCAAAACGTGCAATTATCGAAATTATGTTTTTCTATAAATAGAAGCTCATTCTTCTTCATTTCTCACTAATTCACCAATTCTTTAGAGCAGTTATTATAGAGAGATATTGTAGGGAGAAATTGTAGAGAGAAAATCTAAAGAAAAAGAGAAGTATACTACCTCACTACTCCTTTATCCAGTTTCTTTTACGGTAAGGGGTGTTATTCTTTCTTATTCATGAAGAGAACTTCTGTTATTCCATCCTTTATTATTCTGTTGGAATAACATGTATACGCGACATACCCTATACATAACCTGTATAAGCGGCATGCCCTTTACTTGGTGACATCCTTATGTTATTCCATTCTTTATATTCTATTGGAATAACCTGTATACGCGGCATACCCTATACATAACCTGTATAAGCGGCATACCATGTACTTGGTGAAATCCTTTTATTATTCCGTCATTTAATATTTTGTCGGAATATCCTGTCGGTGTGAATTTCACCTGACCTGGTTCCAATATTTATTATTCCGCATTTTATATTCTGTCGGAATATCCTGTCAGTGTGAATTTCACCTGACCTGGTTCCATTACTTATTATTTCGTATATATTATTATGTTGGAATAACCTGTCTATGCGAAGTACCGCATGCATGGTGATTTCTGTTGGTATTCCATTCTTTATTATTCTGTTGGGATAACCTGTCTATGCGAAGTACCGTATGCATGGTGATTTCTGTTGTTATTCCATTCTTTATTGTACTCAGTTGGTTAAAGTTTTAACTTCTATACTCCATGAAATTAGTGGAATATTCTTGATATTTGCGCTTCATCCAATATCTTTTCATGGAAATATTCTTCTGAGTATTCTTAAATTTTACACCACAAAACAATATCTTGTTGACAATTGGGAAGTTATTGGTTCCTGGACAAATTAATTCGTGAACTTATTTTATTGAATTCATATATCATTGTCATCATCCTCATGTTTATATTATGTTGAAAGTCATCTGTGGCCTGTAGTGCATAGATGGACTTGGTATGATTATGACCAGGGATTATTCGGTATAATCATGACCGTAATGTTACAAATTATGTGGTAAAAGTCCTCATTGGCCCGTAGTGCATTGATGGACAGTTGTTGGTATGATCATGACCATTGATGAATACACGAATATCCTTGGCCCGTAATGCATGAATAATTTATGGTCGTAATACTAAAGAATATCCTTGGCCGTAGTGCAGGGGTGATTCGATGATGTGAATTATTTATTAAGCTGAGTCCCAACGATAAAAGTGATGAAAAACTTTTTAAATCTTAAAAGATAGTAGATTTTATTCTCTATTTGACTCTTTTAATGAATTGTTTATTTCCGCTGCAGTTTTGATCTAAAACTTGTTGTCTATTATATTCTATCAGTTGTTATACTGTTGAAGGCTAAGGATAATTTATTCTGCATTATCCTAGTCATAATATTTCTTACTGGGCTAGTAGAGCTCACCCTTTGCTTTCATTATTTTCTTCAGGAAATGAGAACGTAGCAGGGACTAGTCGGGGAACAGAGTGATGGTCCTAGTTGGTGTATTAGTAGTCCTCACTATTCTGTGAAATAGTGTGATAATAAATGTAATGAGGACTCCATTGTGTTTGAATACTGTCTAGATAACAATATTCTTATTAAAACTCTCAATTTATGTTTTGTCGTATTTTACACGACTGTTGTATAATTAAGTTTTTATTTGATTTATGTACCATGTAAGTGGCGACTCAGAATAGGTGACGTATACCTGATTTTGGGGGCGTCACATCAGCACCTGTCGTTAAGGAAGGAGAACGACCACCTATCATATGCTTCAAATATGGAGGAGAGGGACACATCAGTCCAAACTGCTCGATGCCATCCAAAGCATGTTACAATTGTGTATGGGAAGGTCACTTAGCCCGATTTTGTCGTTCACCGAAGACAAGTCCAGCTGGGATAGAGGCATCAAAGGCCGTCCCAGACAAGACAAAGCCGGTAGTGCAAGGGAGAGCGTTTTTCGTGACTCCTCAAAAAGCGAGTAACCCGAACGAAGTTAGCACGGGTTAGTTAATTATAAATAACGAAGTCTATACCTTATTCTATACCGGTTCTACCCATTCTTTTATCTCTCTTGTTTGCGTTCAACGTTTAAATTTGACTACGGAGAAGTTAGACTTTGACTTATTGGTTGAAACTTCGTTAGTAGGAGCCTTCGTTACCTCCACTGTTTATAAATCTTGTTGATTCAAATAGACATTTTCACGTTACCTGTCGATCTTATCTCTTTGAAAATACTTTCCTTTATTGTGGTTTTAGGAATCGATTGGTTAACTACTCATCATGCTTTTCGTAAGGTTGTTAGCTTTTATATTCATAACCAACCTGTTATGCGAATTCAAGCAACCAAACCAATAAAGTCAATCACTGTCATATCAAGCCATAAGTAAAGAGCCCCGAACCTTTCGTTGTTGACTTCCTTGTGTGGAATGCACCAAAGCCAGACTTTCTGTAAGCGACATCATGAATGAAGATGGCAAGTTGATAGGTATCATTGCGAGGTGATATCCAGGTTAAGAGATAGAAGTCACAGTTGGTATCTGTGAGACCCCAGATTTTATAAATAAAGATTTAAATTTCTTGAAATATTTTTTTTGAATATTAAGGTATGAATTTGAAATAATATTATAGTTGTGGGTAGTACTTATAAATTTTGCAAAGTACGCAAGTTGTTATATAATATTCTTTTGGTCGGGGAATATTCCTTTTATCGGGGAATATTCGTACGACGACATAATCATTGGTGGACCCCACAACGGAAGCACTATCGTAGTTAGTAAATGACAAAAATATTTTATGAAAATAACGGCGGAGGTTTTACCGTTAAAACTGTTGAACTACTTGGTAGTAAAAGTACAGTAATACGCGTGGTTGCATAGTGGCACACGGTATTGCTTATTGATGCTTATGTGATAAGTCACTCAGTTTTACTCAATTATTACTACAGTAATTGCTGCATCATATCTCTTATATTATTGATTCGATTATTGTCACAGTATCATCTGCATGATATGTTATCTTATTAAATCAATAATTGAGACGACAAAGTTATTCATATTATTAAATTGCAATATTTACAATGTCTAGAAGTTCTATCAAGGAGAGGTTAGGTAATTGCGCGCCAGTGAGGAGAAATCCTTACCGGAAGGCCCCGTCTTTCCTGGGAACTACCTGGTTGATAAATATTGTGAGTTATAATATTAATGATGATTGTTAAATGAAGTTATGTTCGGAGTTGAATTTAGAAACGCGAACGTGATAGTTGAGTCCAGAACGACGAAATTAGTAAAAATAGTCTATAAACACAAAATTTTTCAGAATTCACTATTTAATCAAAAAGTCAATAGTTGACTTTTTTGGGAAAAGTCAAACTTCAAAATTTCAAAATTTATATTTTTGATAAAAATGGTTTTATTATGTTGGAATTGTTTGCGTTGGTAAAAATCGACATTTATTTCGATAATAATTGATGTCTGGGGGCTATATTGATAAATCGGGTAATTTATCGGATAAATGAGCAATTAATTGATACTAATTCACATGATTATAACTATTTGTTCACATGTGATACTATTGATTCACATTCTTGTTACTATTAGGGGAGTTGGTGCAAGATTGATAATACTTGCATGACTAAGTTAAAAATAGAGGTATAGATGGAAGTACTATACTGTAATTAATTTTATCACATGAATTACTATTGAGTCACATGATTTTATTATTTATTCACATGATTTACTATTAGGGGATTTAGTGCAAGTTTGATAATACTTGGATGACTGAATTAAAAATGAAATAAAAGTTGGAGGTATCAGATTATAATTTTTAGAGCCCCAAAAGCGTGTAATTATCGAAACTATGTTTTTCTATAAATAGAAGCTCATTCTTCTTCATTTCTCACTAATTCACCAAAGCTTTAGAAGCGCAGTTATTATAGAGATATTGTAGGAGAAATTGTAGAGAGAAAATCTAAAGAAGAAGAGAAGTTTACTACCTCACTACTCCTTTATCCAGCTTTCTTTTACGGTAGTGGGTGTTATTCTTTCTTATTAATAAAGAGAACTTCGTTATTCCATCCTTTATTATTACATTGAATAACTCAGATATGCCAGATACCCTATACATAACTTTGTATAATAAGCGATACCCTTTACTTGGTGAAATCTTTATGTTATTCCATTCTTTATATTACATTGGAATAACTCAGATATCTGTGACATACCCTATACATAACTCAGATAAGCGCAGATACCATGTACTTGGTGAAATCCTTTTATTATTCCGTCATTTAATATTCTGCCGGAATATCACGCGCTTGTGAATTTCACGACTGGTTCCAATAATTATATTTTCCTTCATTTAATATTCTCGTAGGAATATCACTGCTTGTGTAATTTCACGATTCGGTTCCATTACTTATTATTTCAGTATTTATTATTACATTGGAATAATGCATCATGCTAATACCGCATGCATGGTGATTTCATTGTTATTCCATTCTTTATTATTACATTGGAATAACCTTTTATACATCAAGACCGCATTTACGGTGATTTCTGTTGTTATTCCATTCTTTATTATACTCAGTTGGTTAAAGTTTTGACTTCTATACTCCATGAAATTAGTGGAATATCCTTGATATTTGCGCTTCATCTAGTATCGTTTCATGGAAATATTCTTCTGAGCATTCTTGAATTTTACACCACAAAACAATATCTGGTTGACAAATTGGACATTATTAGTTCCTGGACAAATTAATTCTTGAAGTTGTTTTATTGAATTCTTATATCATTGTCATCATACTCATGTTTATATTGTGTTGAAAGTCATACGTGGGTCTGAAGGTGCATGGATGGACTTGGTATGATTATGACCAGGGATTATTCGGTATAATCATGACCTTAATGTTACAAATGATGTGGTAAAAGTCCTCATTGGCCCGTAGTGCATTGATGGACAGTTGTTGGCATGATCATGACCTTTGATGAATACACAAATATCCTTGGCCCATAGTGCATGGAATTTGTGGTCGTGACCCTAATGAATATCCTTGGTCAGTAATGCGAGGATGATGTGGATTATTTATTGTGAGTCTCAAATGATAAAAGTGATGAAAAACCTTTTAAATCATAAAAGATAGTAGATTTTATTCTCTACTTGACTCTTTTAATGGATTGCTTATTTCTGCTGCAGTTTTGATCTAAAACTTGTTGTCTATTATATTCTATGAGTTGTTATACTGTTGAAGGCTAAGGATAATTTATTCTGCATTATCTTAGTCATAATATTTCTTACTGGGCTAGTTGAGCTCACCCTTTGCTTTCATTATTCTCTTCAGGAAATGAGAACGTAGCAGGGACTAGTCGGGGAACAGAGTGATGGTCCTAGATGGTGTATTAGTAGTCCTCACTATTCTGTAAAATAGTGTGATAATAAATGTAATGAGGACTCCATTGTGTTTGAATACTGTCTAGATGACAATATTCTTATTAAAACTCTCAGTTTATGTTTTGTCGTATTTTACACGACTGTTGTATAATTAAGTTTGTATTTGTATTTTGTACCATGTAAGTGGCAACCCAAGATGGGTGATGTATACCTATTTTGGGGGCGTCACAGTATCAATGTGACGTACTATCCAAGTCTTGGATGAGGGTCACAGTTTTGAATTATATTTTTTTTGTTAGTAAATTTCTTGACGTATTCCTGAAGACTTCTTAGCCTAACCTTAGAGCGTGAAATCGAATTTTGTATTGACCTCAGTACAAAACCCATTTCTAAAACCCTAAAGTATTTCTTCAACTAAAACGAACGTATCATGCACCAAAGACGTTGGCTCGAGCTGTTGAAGATTACGATCGTACCATTCAATATCATCGTGGAAGAGCGAACGTGGTAGCTGACGTGTTGAGTAGAAGATCGTATGCGGGTACGAGTGCGATATTGTCAACGCAAAGACCCATTTCGTATAACTTACAAATGATAAAGATAGAGTTAAAGACTCTAGCTACCCACGTGAAGATAACGAATATACGAGTAGAATCGATTTTAATTGATAAAGTTAAAGCCATGCAAGCTACATACTCAGAGCTAATGAATGTGAAGAAGAAGGTTCAAGAGGGCGTTATTCTAGAAGCAAGAATCGATGAAGAGAGGAAATCTCAACCCTCGATTTAATTGGCCCATTTGAAATCCTCGATCGAGTAGGAACTGTGGCCTATAGACTCGTTTTACCGCCAAAAATATCGCGTGTTTATAACGGTTGTAACGTATCGATGTTACGTAAATATTTGGACGACCCGAACCACATTATTGATTTAGAATCGGACGAGATAGCGGATAATTTAACGTATTAAGATGTACCTGTTAAAATCTTGGATAAGAAGAATCGTATTCAACACTCAAAGGTTGTATCTCAAGAGTTAGAATCTGAAATGAAGTCAAGGTATCCTCACCTGTTCGGCATACCAGGTACGTACGTAAATTTCGAGGGAGAAATTCCATAAGGAGGGGAGATTGTGAGACCCCAGATTTTATAAATAAAGATTTAAATTCTTGAATTTTTTTTTTTAATATTATGGTGTGGATTTGATATAATGTTATAGTTGTGGGTAGTATTTTAAAATTTTGCAAAGTATGCAAGTTGTTATAAAATATTCTTTTTGTCGGGGAATATTTTTTTTATCGGGAATATTCGTACGACGACATAATCATTGGTGGACCCCACAACGGAAGCACTGTCGTAGTTAGCAAACGACAAAAATATTTTATAAAAATAACGGCAGAGGTTTTACCGTTAAAACTGTTGAACTACCCGGTAGTAAAAATGCGATGTCTGGCGTGGTTGCATAGTAGCACACGGTATTGATTATTGATGCTTACGTGATAAGTCACTCAGTTTTACTCAATTATTACTACAATAATTGCCGCATCATATCTCTTATATTATTGATTCGATTATTGTCACAATATCATCTGCATATTATGTTATTTTATTAAGTCAATAATTGAGACGACAAAGTAATTCATATTATTAAATTGCAATATTTACAATGTCTAGAAGTTCTGTCAAGGAGAGGTTAGGTAATTGCGCGCCTGTGAGGAAAAATCCTTACCGGAAGGCCACCTCTTTCCTGGGAACGACCTGGTTGATAAATATTGTGAGTTATAATATTAATGATGATTGTTAATTGAAGTTGTGTTCGGAGTTGAATTTGGAGACACGGACGTGATAGTTGAGTCCGGAACGACGAAATTAGTAAAAATAGTTTATAAACACAAATTTTTTTGGAATTCACTATTTAGTCAAAAAGTCAACAGTTGACTTTTTTAGGAAAAGTCAAACTTCGAAATTTTAAAATTTATATTTTTGATAAAAATAGTTTCATTATGTTGGAATTGTTTGCGTTGGTAAAAATCGACATTTATTTCGATAATAATTGATGTCTGGGGGCTATATTGATAAATCGGGTAATTTATCGGATAAATGAGCAATTAATTGCTACTAATTCACATGTTTATAACTATTTGTTCACATGTGTGTACTATTGATTCACATTCTTGTTACTATTAGGGGAGTTGGTGCAAGATTGATAATACTTGCATGACTAAGTTAAAAATGGAGGTATAGATGAAGGTACTATAATGTAATAAGTTTTTTCACATGATTTAACTATTGAGTCACATGAATAAACTATTAATTCACATGATTTACTATTAGGGGAGGTGGTGCAAGTTTGATAATACTTGGATGACTAAATTTAAAATAAAGAAAAAGTGGGAGGTATTGTACTGTAATTTTTTGAGCCCCAAAATGTGCAATTATCGAAACTATATTTTCCTATAAATAGAAGCTCATTCTTCTTCATTTCTCACCAATTCACTAAAGCTATAGAGCGGTTATTATAGAGAGAAATTGTAGGGAGAAATTGTAGAGAGAAAATCTAAAGAAGAAGAAAAATTTACTACCTCACTACTCCTTTATCCAGTTTCTTTTACGGTAAGGGGTGTTATTCTTTCTTATTAATGAAGAGAACTTCTGTTATTCCATTCTTTATTATTTTGTTAGAATAACCTGTATACGAGGCATACCCTATATGTGAGACCCCAGATTTTATAAATAAATATTTAAGTTTCTCGAAATATTTTTTTAAATATTAAGGTGTGAATTTGAGATAATGTTATAGTTGTGGGTAGTATTTGAAAATTTTGCAAAGTACGCAAGTTGTTATATAATATTCGTTTGGTCGGGGAATATTCTTTTTGTCGGGGAATATTAAATGCGGCGACATAATCATTGGTGGTGGACCCCTGGCGGAAGCCTTTATCGTAGTTAGAAAGCGACAAAAATATTTTATGAAAATAACGGCGGAAGTTTTACCGTTAATACTGTTGAACTACTCAGTAGTAAAAGTACAGTAATAAGCGTGGTTGCATAGTAGCACACGGTATTGATTATTGATGCTTACGTGATAAGTCACTCAGTTTTACTCAATTATTACTACAATAATTGCCGCATCATATCTCTTATATTATTGATTCGATTATTGTCACAATATCATCTGCATATTATGTTATTTTATTAAGTCAATAATTGAGACGACAAAGTTATTCATATTATTAAATTGCAATATTTACAATGTCTAGAAGTTCTGTCAAGGAGAGGTTAGGTAATTGCTTACCGCTGTGAGGAAAAATCACTTAGGAAGCCCCCTGCTCCAGGAGCGACTTTGGTTGATAAATATTGTGAGTTATGATATTAATGATAAATGTTATTAAGAATTGAAGTTGTGTTCGGAGTTGAATTTGGAGACACGGACGTGATATTTGAGTCCGGAACGTCGAAATTAGTAAAAATAGTCTATAAACACAAAATTTTCCGGAATTCACTATTTGGTCAAAAAGTCAACAGTTGACTTTTTCGGGAAAAGTCAAACTTCGAAATTTCAAAATTTATATTTTTGATAAAAAAATAGTTTCATTATGTTGGAATTGTTTGTGTTAGTGAAAATCGACATTTATTTCGATAATAATTGATGTCTGGGGGCTATATTGATAAATCGGGTAATTTATCGGATAAATGAGCAATTAATTGATACTAATTCACATGATTATAACTATTGATTTACATGTGTGTACTATTGATTCACATTCTTGTTACTATTAGGGAAGTTGGTGCAAGATTGATAATACTTGCATGACTAAGTTAAAAATGGAGGCATAGATGAAGGTACTATAATGTAATTAGTTTTTCACATGATTTTACTATTGAGTCACATGAATAAACTATTAATTCACATGATTTACTATTAGGGGAGTTGGTGAAAGTTTGATAATACTTGGATGATTGAATTAAAAATGAAATAAAAGTTGGAGGTATTATACTGTAATTTTCCGAGACCCAAAACGTGCAATTATCGAAACTATGTTTTTCTATAAATAGAAGCTCATTCTTCTTCATTTCTCACCAATTCACCAAAGCTTTAGAGCGGTTATTATAGAGAGATATTGTAGGGAGAAATTGTAGAGAGAAAATCTAAAGAAAAAGAGAAGATTACTACCTCACTACTCCTTTATCCAGTTTCTTTTACGGTAAGGGGTGTTATTCTTTCTTATTCATGAAGAGAACTTATGTTATTCCATCCTTTATTATTCTATTGGAATAACTCAGATACTGCCAGATACCCTATACATAACTCATATAAATGGCGATACCTGTACTTGGTGAAATCCTTATATTATTAAAATCATTTATATTCTCGGAATATCACGTGATGTGAATTTCACCTAACTTTGGTTCCAATATTTATATTTTCCGTCATTTAATATTCAGCCGGAATATCACGCTTAAATTGTAATTTCACACGACACGGTTCCAATAATTATATTTTCCGCCATATTTAATATTCTCATCGGAATATCCCGCTTATTAATTTCACTTGACTGGTTCCAATATTTATTATTCCGCATTTTATATTACTCGAGAATATCACGCTCGAGTGTAATTTCACGACACTGGTTCCATTATTATTTATTTCAGTATTTATTATTACATTGGAATAACTTTTATCATCACAAGTACGTGCGTACGGTGATTTCGTTGTTATTCCATTCTTTATTATTACATTGGAATAACTCTCTCTATCAAGCAACCGCATGCATGGTGATTTCATTGTTATTCCATTCTTTATTATACTCAATTGGTTAAAGTTTTGACTTTACACTCCATGAAATTAGTGGAATATCCTTGATATTCAAGGCTTCATCCAAAGATCGTTTCATGGAAATATTCTTACGAGCATTCTTAAATTTTACACCACAAAAAAATATCTTGTTGACAAATTGGATATTATTAGTTCCTGGACAAATTAATTCGTGAAGTTGTTTTATTGAATTCTTATATCATTGTCATCATCCTCATGTTTATATTTTGTTGAAAGTCATCGTGGCTGTAGAGCATATATGGACTTGGTATGATTATGATCGGGGATTATTGATTGTAATCATGGTAGTAATGTTATAAATGATGTGGTAAAAGTCATCGAGGCCCATGGTGCATAAATGGACTTGGTGTGATTTTGACCGAGGATTATTCGAGTATAATCATAACCGTAATGTTACAAATGATATGGAAAAAGTCCTCGTTCGCCCGTGAATGCATTGATGACAGCGGTTTTGGTATGATCGTGGCTATGGATTCTCCTCCGATGGAGCAAAGATGAATTGTTTTATGGCATGATCGGAATGGTTGATGAATACACGAATATCCTTGGCCCGTAGAAGGCATGGATAATTTGTGGTTGTGATCTAAAGAATATCCTTGGCAGTAGTGCGGGGATGATTCGATGATGTGGATTATTTATTAATTTGAGTCCCAAATGATAAAAGTGATGAAAACTTTTAAATCTTAAAAGATAGTAGATTTTATTCTCTCTTGACTCTTTTAATGGATTGCTTATTTCATGTAGGTTTTGATCTAAAACTTGTTATCTATTATATTCTATCGGTTGTTATCTTTGTTGAAGGCTAAGGATAATTTATTCGCATTATCTTAGTCATAATATTTCTTCTTTGGGCTAGTTGAGCTCACCCTTTGCTTTCATTGTTCTCTTGAGTGAAATGAGAGCGAAGCGCGGACTAGTCGGGAAGCAGAGTGATGGCCCTAGATGGTGTATTAGTAGTCCTCACTATTACAGCGAAATAGTGTGATAATAAATGTAATGAGGACTCCATTGTGTTTGAATCTTTATCAGATGACAATATTCTTATTAAAACTCTCGGTTTATGTTTTGTCGTATATTACACTTAATCGTTGTATAATTAAGTTTGTATTTGATTTATGTACCGTGTAAGTGGCGACCCAAGATGGGTGACGATATATACCTATTTTGAGGCGTCACGGTTGAAATATCAAAGCTTAGGGATATGATCCTAGGCGAGATGTGATATAAGAACTAGGAGGGGAGGCAGGAATTCCTTCGTTAGTATGACCTACCTAAGTTTATTTGGTATTTAATTGGTTGGTCAAAGTATAGAGATAATATGTGATATGTTAATTAACCCTTGTTTTGTGGCAGTAATTGAAAATGGCATCCGAGAATGATGAGAATAGCAATGGAACACAGGAGACCGTTGAGTCTTCACAGATCAATAATCAGGACAATGTGCAACAAGATGGCGATAATCCTCCTGTAAACAACAATATTGATCAATTAACGAACGACGGTACGTTTAGGAGCTTTTTTGAATTTATGCAACATCAGGCGAATGCGGCTCCTGTTCATAATGCAGGTAAAAATAATGGCAACCTATGGTCGGTTACCACTATGCAATACAAGGAGCTGGGACCACCGGAGTTTTTGGGAAAGCCAGAACCACTTAAGGCGGAGACGTGGTTAAAACAGATCACCAAGATATTTGATGTCTTGGGATGCTCCGAGGAGCAAAAGGTTCCCTTTGCCACCTTTATGTTGCGTGAAGAGGCGATTCTTGGTGGGAATCAGTAAAAGCGTACTGACTGGCCGCGACTCAAGATGTCTTGGGAGAAGTTCGAGGAGTTGTTCAACGACAAGTACTTTCCCGAAAGTATTCGTCACATGAAAGAGGTAGAGTTCATCAAGCTAGAGCAAAACAATATGACCGTGTCGCAGTACGAAGCCAAGTTTGCCGAGTTGTCACGGTTTGCGTCCCATTTGGTTGATAATGAGGAGAGAATGACGCGAATGTTTCTAAGAGGTTTGAAACCCGAGATACGTCAATATCTAATCTTTCATAAACTGTGTTTGTATTCAGATGTTGTTAATAGGGCTCAGTTATTGGAGCGCGATAATGAGTCAACCCAACCAAAAGAGAGCAGCCGACAAAATGATAATACAAGTGATACCAGTCATCGAAGCGGTGACAATAAGCGTGGAGGGAATCAACATGCCAGAAATGGTAACCACTTCGGTGGTAATCTTGGCCAAAACAATAAGAATGGACATTTTAAGAAGAGGAAATTCAACAATGATGGAAAGACGTCAGCACCAGCACCCGTTGTTAAGAAAGGAGAACGTCCACCTATCATATGTTTCAAATGCGGCGGGGAGGGACATATCAGTCCAAACTGCGCGATGCCGTCCAAAGCGTGTTACAATTGTGGAAGGGAAGGTCACTTAGCCAGATTTTGTCGTTCACTGAAGACAAGTCCAGCTGGGATAGAGGCATTAAAGGTCGTCCCAGAAAAGACAAAGCCGGTAGTGCAAGGGAGAGCGTTTTTCGTGACTCCTCAAAAAGAGAGTAACCCGAACGAAGTTAGCACGGGTTAGTTAATTATAAATTCTTGCGAAGTCTATACCTTATAAGATACCGATTCTACCCATTATTTTATTTCTCTTGCTTGCGTTCAACGTTTAAATTTGACTCCGGAGAAGTTAGACTTTGACTTATTAGTTGAAACTTTGTTAGTAGGAGCCTTCGTTACCTCCACTGTTTATAAATCTTGTTTGATTCAAATCGACACTTTCACGTTACCTGTCGATCTTATCTCTTTAAAAATTTTTTCCTTTGATGTGATTTTAGAAATCGTTTGGTTGACTACTCATCATGCTTTTCATAAGGTTGTTAGCTTTCATATTCCTAAGCAACCTGTTATGCGAATTCAAGCAACCAAACCACTAAAGACAATCATTATCATATCAAGCAATAAGTAAAGAATCCCGATCCTTTTGTTGGTTACTTTCTTGTGTAGAATGCACCGAAGCCAGACTTTCTGTAGGCGACGTCATGAATGAAGATGGCAAGTTGATAGGTATCATTGTGAGGTGCTATCCAGGTTAAGGGATAGAAGTCACAGTTGGTATCAATGTGATGTACTATCCAAGTCTTGAATGAGAGTCATAGTTTTGAATGATATTTCTTTCGTTAGTAAATTTCTTGACGTATTCCTGAAGACTTCTTAGCCTACCCTTAGAACGTATTCCTGAAGACATTCCAAAGACGGCTTTCAGAACTCGGTAAGGGCATTATAAATTCCTAGTCATGTCCTTTGGATTGACAAATACTCCTGCTGCCTTCATGGATATGATGAACCGAGTATTCAAGGAATATTTGGATCACTTTGTGGTCGTCTTTATTGATGACATCCTCATATATTCCAAAACCCGTGAAGATCATGAGCAACACTTGAGGCTGATACTCCAAAAGCTTCGTGAATATAAGCTTTATGCCAAGTTGAAGAAATGCGAGTTACGGCGAGGAAGTAGCATTCCTTGGGCACGTGGTATCAAGTCATGGAATATCATTGACCCAAAGAAAGATTGAATCTATTCAAAGTGGAAGCAACCTAACTAAACGACCAAGACGTAGCTTTCTTGGTTTTAATTTGGTTATTATCGGAGATTCGTGGAAGGATTTTCTCGAATCGCTACTCCACTAACTTAGTCGACTCAAAAGATACAAAGTTCGGTTGGAGCGAGGAATGCGAGAAGAGTTTTCAAGAACTCAAGAAGAGACTCATTTCAAGACTCATTCGACAATACCATCTCGGCTCGGAGGATTTGTCATATCTGATGATGCTTCTGCAAAGGGTTAGGATGTGTTCTCACGTAGCATGGGAAAGTCATAGCTTTATGCCTCTAAGAACTCAAAGAATATGAGAGGAATTATCCTACTCATGATCTAGAGTTGGCAGCTGTTGTCTTCGCACTAAAGATTTGGAGGAATTACTTGTATGGGGAGAAAGTGGAGATCTTTACGGATCATAAAAGCCTTAAATATTTCTTCACTCAAAAGGAACTCAACATGCAACAATGACGTTGGCTTGAACTGTTGAAATATTATGATCATACCATCCAATACCATCTTGGAAAAGCGAACGTGGTAGCTGACGCATTGAGTAGAAGATCATATGCGAAGTTTGAAGTGCGATATTGTCAACGCAAATGCCCATTTTGTATGACTTGCAAAGGATGGAGATAGGGATAAAGACTCGGGGACCAACGGATGATGATGGCGAATATCACTGAGTAGAACCGACTTTAATTGATAAAGTTAAAGCTACTCAAACTACGGACACCGGAAATTTGAATCGTATGAGGAAGAAAGTGCAAGAAGGTCTTTGTCTTAGGAAGCAAGAATCGACGAAGAAGGAATACTTGAGTCAACTCCGCACTTTTGTGTTCCTAACCCCCGATTTAAAGTATAAAATCATGATGGAGGCGCACAACACACCGTTTCAATCCATCACGGGAGTACCAAATGTATCATAATCTTCAACATACATTTTGGTGGAACAATATGAAAGAGAGAGATAATATTTTTTATCTCAAGGTGTCTAACTTGTCAACGAGTCGGGCGGAGCATCAAGTACCAAAAGGTCCATCAGCAACCACTTGAAATTCCAGAATGGAAGTGGGAGCACATTACCATGGATTTCGTTACTGGTCTTCCCAAGGTTTCTCAAGGCATAGATGCAATTTGGGTCATTGTTGATAGATTGACCAAGTCTACTCATTTCTTACCAATACAAGAAACTTATACACTTGAACGTATTGCTCGTATGTACATAAACGAGATTGTAAGGCTGCATAGTATGCCAGTATCCATAGTTTTTAATCGAGACCCAAGATTCACTTCACGATTTTGGGTTAGTTTGTAAAAAGCTATGGGCACGAATTTACGATTTAGTTCAGCATATCATCCTCAGACGGACGGACAATCAGAGAGGACTATTCAAACTCTTGAAGATTTATTAAGACTCTGTGTCCTTGATTTCAAGGGAAATTGGGACAAGTTCTTACCATTGGTGGAGTTTTCCTACAACAACAGTTATCAAGCAAGCATTGGCATAGCTCCATCCGAGGCGTTATATGGAAGAAAGTGTCGCTTCAAAGATCTTTGGGATGAGGTGGGTGAAGCAACGTTGTTGGGACCGGAGTTGGTACGTATGACTATGGAAAAGATTCAAACGATTCGACAACGTATAAAAACCTCACAAGATTGACAAAAGAGTTATGTTGATCTTCATCGAAAGGACGTGGAATTCGATATTGGAGATCATGTGTTGTTACGTGTTGCTCCATGGAAAGGAGTTATGAGATTTGGAAAGAGAGGAAAGCTCAATCCTCGATTCATTGACCCATTTTAATCCTCGATCGAGTAGAGGCCGCGCCTCTGACTCGCTTTTACCGCCAAGTATGTCTCGTGTTCATAACGTTTTTCACATATCCATGTTACGTAAATATTTGGAAGACCCGAACCACATTATTGAGTTAGAACCAGACGAAATAGCGGAAGATTTAACGTATGAAGAGGTTCCTGTTCAAATCTTGGATAAGAAGGAACATATTTTACGCTCCAAGGTTATACCTCAAGTCAAAGTTTTGTGGAGAAACCACGATGTTGAGGAAATGACCTGGTAGTTCGAATCTGAAATGAAATCAAGGTATCCTTACCTCTTTGATATACCAGGTACGTACCCTAATTTCGAGGGCGAAATTTCTTAAGAACGGGAGGTTGTAAGACCCCAATTTTTTGAATAAAGATGAATTTTCTATAATTATCATTTTTGAATATTATGAAATAAATTTAATATAACGTTATAGTTGTGGGTAGTATTTATAAGTTTTGCAAAGTATGCAAGTTGCTATATTATATTCGATTGGTCTGGGAATATTCATTTTAGCAGGGAATATTCGTACAACAGCGCAATCATTGGTGGAACCCACAACAGAATTATTGTCGGATTGAGGAAATGACAAAAATATTTTTATGAAAATAACGACGGAAGTTTTACGATTGATACTGTTGAACTACTCGGTAGTAAAAGTACAGTAATACGCGTGGTTGAATAGTAGAACACGGTATAGATTATTGATGCTTACGTGAGAAGTCATTCAGTTTTGTTCAATTATTGTTATAGTAATTGTTGCATAGTATCTCACGTTATTTGATTCAATTATTGTTGATATTCTTTATATTATTAAATCAATAATTGAGACGACAAAGTTATTAATGTTATTATTTGCAATATTAACGATGTCTAGAAGTTCTGTCAAGGAGAGGTTAGATAATCTAATTGTGCGCCAATAGGGAGAAATCCTTATTGGAAAGCCCCCTCTATCCTGGGAACGACCTGATCGATTAATATTGTGAATTATAATAAAGATTATAAATGTTGTTAAAAATATTGAAGGGATTTTTATGAGGTGGTTGTTGTAAATTTGGCGTATTATTTAGACCCCCATTTACCTATTTTTCAACATTATTGATAGAAAGTTATTTAAATATAATGGGACCATTGTGATATTGACATGTTGGGGGGAGGGGAACATGTGGGGCCCACGGTATTGAAAATTAAAAGGTTGGGAGTTTTTTTTAAAGTTGTCAAATTATTTTTTTTGGTTTATACGGAGGGAGTATTATTGTTATTATTATTATTATTATTATTATTATATATATATATAATATATTTTATTTAAAATATTTTGCTTTAAATATGGATCGTCCGATTAAAAGTAAATCAATCTGGACCGTTCATGAATTAGTTACTATGCATTCCATTTTTCTATAAATAGAAGCTCATTCCTTCATTATTTTCTTACGAATTCATTGAAACACTAGAGAGATAAAGCGTAAGAGAGAAAAAGAAAAGTATTCTCGCTCATTGAAACTACTCTTATATTCAGTTTCTTTTACGGTAAGGATATTATTCTTTTGTATTCATGAAGAGAACTCCTGTTATTCCATTTCTTATTATTATACATTGGAATAACTTTTGTATAAGCGGGCTACCCTATACTTGGTGACATTCTTCTATTATTACGTCTTTATTATTCTCGTTGGAACATCCATGCTCATGCTATATCTGTGGGACACGGTTCCGATTTTAATTATTCATTCATTCATTTGGAATATCCATGCATCTTTATACAGGACTGGTCCGCTTTTAATTATTCGATTATTACATTTGGAATATCTGGGTCTGTCTATACTGTGGGACCGGGTTCTATTTTAATTATTTATTATTCGTTGGAATATCGCTTGCGGTGTAATTTCACCCGATTTGGTTAAGATTATTATTATTCATTGGAATAACTTTGCCTACATCGCAATCGCATGCATGGTGATTTCTTTTGTTATTCCATTCGTTATTATACTCAGTTGGTTAAAATTTTGACTTCTATACTTCATGAAATTAGTGGAATATCCTTGATATTTTCGCTTCATCCAATATCTTTTCATGGAAATATTCTTCTAAGCATTCTTGAATTTTACACCACAAAACAATATCTTGTTGACAATTGGAACGTTATTGGTTCCTGGACAAATTAATTCTTGAAGTTGTTTTATTGAATTCTTATATCATTGTCATCATACTCATGTTTATATTGTGTTGAAAGTCATCTGTGGCCTGTAGTGTATGGATGGACTTGGTATGATTATGACTAGGGATTATTCGGTATAATCATGACCGTAACGTTACAAATGATGTGGTAAAAGTCCTCATTGGCCCATAGTACATTGATGGACAGTTGTTGGCATGATCATGACCATTGATGAATACACAAATATCCTTGTCCCGTAGTGCATGGAATTTGTGGTCGTGACCCTAATGAATATCCTTGGCCGTAGTGCAGGGATGACGTGGATTAGTTATTTCGCTGAGTCTCAGCGATAAAAGTGATGAAAAACTTTTTAAATCATAAAAGATAGTAGATTTTATTTTTTACTTGACTCTTTTAATGGATTGTATTTTATCATAAACTTGATGTCTATTGTATTTTATCAGTTTAACATTGTTGGAGACTAATGATAATTTATTCTACATTATCTTAGTCATAATATTTTTCTTTGGGCTAGTTGAGCTCTCACTTTTCTTTCACCGTTCTCTTGAAATGAGAGCGTCATTTGAGACAAGTCGGGGAACGGAGTGATTGTCCAGATGATAGTATTAACTAGTAGTCCTCACTATTCTGTTAAATAGTGTGACAATAAATGTAATGAGGACTTATTTATGTTTGAATACTGTCTAGAAGACAATATTCGAGTTTGTCGTACTTTACACGACTGTTGTATAATTAAGTTGTATTTATATTCAGTACCACGTAAGTGGCGACTCAGAATAGGTGACGTATACCTAATTTTGGGGGCGTTACATGAATTCTACTTCACACTTGGTTATTATGGAGTGTTATTGAATATGGATAAACCGAAATACGAATCCCTAATATTTGTCCTTCGGTCTTACTGATTCGTTCTCTAAAATATTTTTCATCATCCTCAGTCCTGAATGGTGATACTTGATGAATATCTTTGGCCTGTAGTGCAAAGATGAATGATTAATTAATGAATATCTTTGGCCCGTAGTGCAAAGATGAACAGGTGTTGAGATGAACATGACCTACTGGTGATACAAATGAATATCTTTGGCTTGTAGTGCAAAGATGAATATTTGATTCAAGATATATTGATTGTTGTTACAGGGATAAAATATTGATGATGGACTTTTAAATCTTAGAAGATAGTAGAACTCATTCTCTACTTGACTCTTCTAATAGATTGTTGTTTCCGCTGCATTTGTTGATCTAAAACTTGTTGTCTATTATATTCTATCGATTTTTCCTCGTTGAGGACTAATGATAATTTTTGTATATTATCTTAGTCATAATATTCTTTCTTGGGCTAGTTGAGCTCACCTTTTCCTTGTTGTTCCATTTTTCTTCTCGGGAGGTGAGAATATACTTGAGGACTAAATGGGGTATGGAGTGATGATTCAAGATAGTTATTTTAGTAGTCCTCACTATTTTGTAAAATAGTGTTTCAATAAATGTATTGAGGACTTCTTTGGTTGTGGATATTGTCTAGAAGACAATATTTGTATTTAAACTCACAGTATGTGTTGTCGTATTTTGCACGACAATTGTAATAATGAAGTTGTAGTTTTCTTTCTGTACCATGTATTTTGGCGACTCAGAATGGGTGTTGTATACCCATTTTGGGGGCGTCACAGTTGGTATCAGAGCTTAGGGATATGGTCTCTGGCGGAGATCGGGGAATAGAACTAGGAGGGGAGAGATGAGTAAACCCTTTGCTAGTGTGTCCTACCTAAGCTTATTGGTTGGTCGGTCATAATATAGGGATATTATGTGACATGTTAATTTATTTAATTAACCCTTCTTTTATGGCAGTATTTAAGATGGCAGCTGAGAACGTTAACAATAGAGTGTATGAGACTGTGGAGACACCTTTAGTCACAAACCAGGATAACGTGCAACAGGAAGGCAATATTCCTCCTGTAAACAACACTGTCGAACAAACGATGAATGATGGATGTTTAGAAGCTTTTGCGATTTCATGCAAAATCGATTTGAGGAGACTCGTGTATACGAATACGGGTGGAAATGATAAGAACGCTAGCGATTGATCACTGACCAAGCGGTTTAAAGAGTTGGGACCACCTGAGTTCATTGGAAAGTCGGATCCGATCAAGGCGAAAACGTGGGTCAAGCAAATTACCAAGATATTTGATGTCTTGGGATGCACGGAGGAACAGAAGGTTCCATTCGCCACCTTTATGTTCCGTGGTGAGGTAGATTACTGGTGGGAATCGTGAAGCGTGCAACCCAACCACCAGCTTTTCAGCATGTCTTGAGAAATATTTGTAAACTGTTAATGACAAGTAATTTCACGAAAGTATTAAATCGCTATATGAAGAAGGTAGAGTTTATTAGACTAGAAAAGAATAACATGGCACGGTGTCCCAAAGACGAGGCGTAAGTTCGCGGAGTTATTAAGGTTGCACCTCATTTCTTTGGAGAATGAGGAGCGTATGTAGCGCGGATGTTTCGAGAGGTTTGAAACCCGACATACGTCAAAAGATCTTATTTCTCATAAATTTTCTCTATATTGAGATGTTGTCAATGAGGGCTCAATTATTAGAAGCGAGATAATGAAGTGCATTCAACCGGGCGACTTCTACAACTCGATGATAATCGCATTCGGTGGTAACGGACCATGGGACAATGATAACCATCGTGGAGGAAATTATCTTTCTTAGAAATGGTAACCACTTGGTGGTAATCATGGCCAAGATAATAGAAGAAATAACTCAAGTGGAAAATTCAAGAAGAGAAGATTTAACGATGGCGGAAGACGCGGCAAGAGAAGACCAAAGAACAAATTCTAGGGGAGGAGAACGACCGCCAGTTAGATGCAACAAATGCGGAGAGGAGGGAGACATGAGTCCAAACTATTCACAGCCTTCCAAGGTATGTTTTAGTTGTGGAAAAGACGGTCATATAGCTCGAGATTGTCCTGTAGCGAAACCAAGTCCAGCGGGGATGGTGACTCAAAAGGCTGTCCCAGAAAAGTCAAAGTCAACGGTTCTTGGAAGAGCGTTTGTCATGACTGGTCAGAATGCGAGGAACCCGAATGAAGTTAGCACGGGTTAGTTAATTATAAATTCTTACGAAGTTTATACCTTATTAGATACCGGTTCTACCCATTCATTTATCTCTCCTGCTTGTGCTCAACGTTTAAACTTGACTCCGAAGAAATTAGACTTTGACCTATCTGTGGAAACTCCGTTAGGAGAAACTTTCATTACATCTACTGTTTCTAAATATTGTTTGATCCAAGTTGGCACCATCACATTACCTGTTGACCTTATCTCTTTAAAGATACTTGATTTTGATATGATTTTAGGGATTGATTGGTTAACTACTCATCATGCCAAATTGATTGCTTTCGTAAGGTTGTTAGTTTTCATATTCTTAAGCAACCTGTTATTCGAATTTAAGCAACCAAACCATTGAAGTCAAACTCATTAATATCAAGCTATAAAGTCATTCGTTTATTGAAAAACGGATGTCAAGCTTTCTTAGCCATGTCATGGACTTAAACAAAAATACATCAGATTTGAATGATATTTCTGTTGTTAGTAAATTTTCTGACGTATTTCCTGAAAAAATTCCTGGCCTACTCCCAGAGCGTGATATTGAATTTTGTATCATCTTTGAATCCGACACAAAACCCACTTCTAAAATCTCATATCGAATGGTTCCTATTGAACTTCAGGAGTTAAAAACCTAACTGTAGAAGTTGGTACCCGAGCCTCTATCCGGTGACTTCCTTTGTGGAATGCACCGAAGCCAGACTCTCCGTAGGGGACGCCATATTCGTGCGATAGTAAAATCGATAGGTGTCATTGTGACGTCTTATCCAAGATTGGGATATGAGTCACGATTGAGAGCAACCTAAGTCGAGAATCGAAAATATGTAGCTTTTAAGCTTATTTGGTTACTATCGGAGATTCGTGGAAAGATTTTCTCGAATCGCCATCTCGATTAACTTAGTCGACTCAAAAGATACAAAATTCGTATGGAGCGAGGAATGGGAGAAGATTTTCCAAGAGCTCAAGAGGCGACTCATTTCGGCACATGTTCTGACCATACCATCCTGGAAAAGCGAATGTGGTAGCTGACGCATTGAGTAAAAGATCGTATACGAGTACGAGTACGATGTTGTTAACACAAAGACCCATTTTGTATAATTTACTCTAGGGATCCACGTGATGATATACGAGTAGAATCGACTTTAATCGATAACGTTAAAGCCGATCAAGCTACAGACCTGGAGCTGATGAATATAAAGAAGAAGGTGCAAGAAGGCGTTATTCTAGAAGTAAGAGTCGATGAAAAGAAGAAAGCTCAATCCTTCGATTTATTTAAAATCCTCGATCGAGTAGGAACTGTGGCCTATAGACTCGCCTTAACGCTAAGTATGTCGCGTATTCATAACATTTTTTCACGTATCGATGTTACATAAATATATGGACGACCCGAATCATATTATTGCGTTAGAACCAGACGAGATAGCCAAAGATTTAACATACGAGGAGGTACCTGTCAAGATCCTGGATAGGAAAGAGCATGTCCTACGCACCAAGGTTATACCACAAGTTAAGGTTTTGTGGAGGAACCATGCTATTGAGGAAATGACATGGGAGTTGGAATCGAAAATAAAAACGAGGTACCCTCATCTTTTCGATACACCAAGTACGTACGTCAATTTCGAGGATGAAATTTCATAAGGAGGGGAGGTTGTAAAACCCCAACTTTTTATAAATAAAATCGAATTTCCTCTAATTATTATTTTTGATTAATAAGGTGGTAATTTGATATAATGTTTTGGTTATGGGTGAAATGTGCAAATTTTTCAAAATAAGCAAGTGGTTATAAAATATTCATTTGTTGTCGGAGAATATTCGTTTGGACGTGGAATATTCTTTTTATCGGGAATATCCAAATGCGATGGCGCATGATCATTTGTGGGCCCCATAATGTAATAAGCGCCGGATGAGAAAAACGACAAAGTATGAGTTTTATGAATAATGGCGTAAGTTATTTACTGGTCAACACTGTTGGATTATCGGTGGTTAAAAAATACGATGTCTGGCGTTGTTGCGCGACGATGGCACACGAGTATTGCACGGTATTTTGAATTATTGATCCTTACGTGAAGGCACTACTCAATAATTGTTACAGTAATTCTTTATTCAATATTTTATTTTATTGGTTCAATAATTCTTTGCGTTGATATTTTATATTATTGTTGTTCAATAATTGATTAATCGCATAATATTTTCTATTATCAGATCAATAATTCATATTATTTGAATAATATTATTAGATAGCATTATTGGCAATGTCTAAAAAGTTACATCGAGGAGAGGTTAGGTCATCTAATGCGCGGCCAATGAGGGAGAAACCCTTATTGAAAAGCCCCTCTTTCCGAGGCCGCTTTGGTTATCATTATTGCGATTCTGTAATATTATTTGTGAATAACTAATTATTGATTTATATGATAAGGAAATATTTATTTAATGTGGATATAAATAATGAATTTATTTATGTGGTTATAAATGAAGGAATTAATTTTGAGGTGTTTTATCAGTATTTTGTCGAAATGGAGAACAAAATATGGGATTTTCAAAAAAATTAGTTTATTACTTGATTTTGTAAAATCCATATCTCTTTGTGTATAATGAGTTAAGAGATGAGCAATATATCAAAAGAAAGCCCTGGAAGTAAGCTAACTGTAGAAATTGGAATCACCCAAAAATTCTTTGTGGATATTTCGTGGTGAATTTTTGAATGAAATTGGTTCGAAGGACACATAATCCGAAAAATCAGTGTTCTTGAGGTATATTGTGTGAATTATAAATTTTGATCCGACCGCTGGATCGTTGTGATTTTTGGATATGTTATACATATATAAGTTTAGTATATGTCCACAAATTTTGAACCGTTAAAAATGAACGTATGATTTGTTATGAATTTTAAGAGGTAACTGCTTTGGAAATTAGGGTTATAAATGATTTTGTTGGAAAATTCTAGAATTGAGTGGGCCCCACCTGTGGTTGGTGAAGAAATGTGTTGAAATTGAATTTCAAATGTGGTGGGTGGCAATAGTAGCAGGTAAAGCCATCAGGTAGCAGGTCAAGTCTGCTTCGGCGTGCTAACATTTTTCTATAAATAGAGGACTAAGTTAGAATTGAAAATCACACCCGAAACAAGTTTTCTCTCTTTCTCTCTCTATATTATCGAGCGTATTCTTGTGAGTATTTTGATACTTTGAGTGTTGCTATACGGTGCAAGTTCCTTCAACACTATATCCAGTATTCCAGTCAGAAGTACTGTCTTTTTGAGGTAAGGGATATTATTTTCTTCATGAATGATATTATTTTCTTCAATATCATTATGCCGAAATATTGATCTGAAGTTTTTATCAAATTTGGAACTTTTTGTGTCGGGGTTACTATTCACGTATATGGTACTATTCACGTATACGACACTATTCACGAATACGGCACTATTCACGAGTATTATTCACGAAGTATAATTTTTCTTGTGGAATTTTTACCTTTTTGTGTCGGGGTTACTAATCACGTATACGATACTATTCACGTATACGGCACTATTCACAAATATGATACAATTCACCCGAAAAATGAAATTTTCTCTTTTTCTTCCAGATGTCTTTTATGGTTACTATCTTTGATTGTATCCATGTTTTGATCTTTATTTGTGAATTCTACTTCACACTTGGTTATTATGGAGTGTTATTGAATTTGGATATACCGAAATACGAATCCCTAATTTTTGTCCTTCGGTCTTACTGGATTCGTTCTCTAAAATGTTTTTCATCATCCTCAGTCCTTAATGGTGATACTTGATGAATATCTTTGGCCTGTAGTGCAAAGATGAATGATTAATTAATGAATATCTTTGGCCCGTAGTGCAAAGATGAACAGGTGTTGAAATGAACATGACCTACTAGTGATACAAATGAATATCTTTGACCTGTAGTGCAAAGATGAATATTTGATTCAAGATAAATTGATTGTTGTTACAGAGATAAAATATTGATGATGGACTTTTAAATCTTAGAAGATAGTAAAACTCATTCTCTACTTGACTCTTATAATGGATTGTTATTTCCGCTGCATTTGTTGATCTAAAACTTGTTGTCTATTATATTCTATCAGATTTTTCCCTGTTGAGGACTAATGATAATTTGTTGTATATTATCTTTGTAAGACCCCACTTTTATGAATAAAAATGAATTTTTTCTATAATTATCATTTTTGAATATTATGGAGTAAATTTGATATAATGTTATAATTGTGGGTAATATTTACAAATTTTGCAAAGTATGCAAGTGGTTATATAATATTCGATTGGTCGAGGAATATTCATTTTAACAGAGAATATTCTTACAACGGCGCAATCATTGGTAGACCCCACAACGGAATTATTGTCGGATTGAGAAAACGACAAAAATATTTTATGAAAATAACGGCGGAAGTTTTACCGTTAATACTGTTGAACTACTCGGTAGTAAAAGAAATACGATGTCTGGCGTGGTTGCATAGTAGCACGCGATATTGATTATTGATGCTTACGTGAGAAGTCATTCAGTTTTATTCAATTATTGCTATAGTAATTGTTGTATAGTATCTCACGTTATTTGGTTCAATTATTGTCGATATTTTATAATTGAGACGACAAAGTTATTAATATTATTATTTGCAATGTTAACGATGTCTAGAAGTTCTGTCAAGGAGGGGTTAGGTAATTGCGCGCCGGTGAGGAGAAATCCTTACCGGAAGGCCCCCTCTATCCTGGGAACGACCTGGTCGATTAATATTGTGAATTATAATAATGATGATAAATGTTGTTAAAAATATTGAAAGGATTTTTTATGAGGTAGTTGTTGTAAATTTGGCGTATTATTTAGACCCCCATTTACCTATTTTTCAACATTATTGGTAGGATTCTTGAATTTTACACCACAAAACAATATCTTGTTGACAATTGGGACGTTATTGGTTCCTGGACAAATTAATTCGTGAACTTGTTTTATTAAATTCATATATCATTTTCATCATCCTCATGTTTATATTATGTTGAAAGTCATCTGTGGCCTATAGTGCATAGATGGACTTGGTATGATTATGACCAGGGATTATTCGGTATAATCATGACCGTAATATTACAAATGATGTGGTAAAAAGTCCTCGTTCGCCCGTAGTGCATTGATGGACGATTGTTGGCATCATCATGACCATTGATGAATACACAAATATTCTTCGGCGTAGTGGCATGAAATTTGTGGTCGTGACCCAAATGAATATCCTTGGCCGTAGTACAGGGATGATGTGGATTATTTATTTAGCTGAGTCTTAGCGATAAAAGTGATAAAAAACTTTTTAAATCATAAAAGATAGTAGATTTTATTCTCTACTTGACTCTTTTAATGGATTGCTTGGTCGCTGCAGTTAAACTTGATGTCTATTGTATTTTATCAGTTTAACATTGTTGGAGACTAATGATAATTTATTCTGCATTATCTTAGTCATAATATTTCTTGTTGGGCTAGTTGAGCTCACCCTTTCTTTCACTATTCTCTTCAGGAAATGAGAACGTAGCTGGGACAAGTCGGGGAACGGAGTGATTGTCCAGATGATAATATTAGCTAGTAGTCCTCACTATTCTGTTAAATAGTGTGACAATAAATGTAATGAGGACTTATTTGTGTTTGAATACTATCTAGAAGACAATATTATAGTTAAAACTCACAGTATGTATTTTGTCGTACTTTACACATTGTGTCAGATAATTAGTTTGTATTTGTATTCGAAGACTGTGAAAGCCATGACCCAAGATGGGTGATGTATACCTAATTTGGGGAGCGTCACAATCTTAATCATAATATTCTTTCTTTGAAATTTAGTTGAGCTCACCACCATTTTCCTTGTTGTTCCATTTTTCTTCCGGGAGGTGAGAATATAGCAGGGACTAGCCGGGGTATGGAGTGATGATTGAATATAGTTATTTTAGTAGTCCTCACTATTTTGTAAAATAGTGTTTCAATAAATATATTGAGGACTTCTTTGGTTGTGGATATTATCTAGAAGACAATATTTGTATTTAAACTCACAGTATGTGTTGTCGTATTTTGCACGACAATTGTAATAATGAAGTTGTAGTTTTCTTTCTGTACCATGTATTTTGGCGACTCAGAATGGATGTTGTATACCTATTTTGGGGGCGTCACATACATAATATGGGAGGAAGTGTATTCAATTACATAAAACGATATCGAATTTATATGATAGCTCACACAATCATTTGTAATATCCCTCACATCTTTTATTGCCTTTATTTTATTACATTTTATTTTTTTGTAAATTTTTATTTTTAAAAAATTGACCCCACTGAAATAAGAGCCTGGATCCGTCCCGACTATATATATATATATATATAAACATAAAAAGTATTTATAGTGTGATTAGATTCATAAGTATATTTGTTTTGGTTATGCTAACAATCTTATATATGTAGTTATGTAGTTACACGTGAGGATAGAAGTAGGTTGTGAGATGCGAATGGGGGCAAGTGTAGTCTTTTATGTCGGAATTATTTGAGTTGCTTTTACCTTCTTTTTTTTTTTTTTTTGATGGTTCTGTTTTTTGTACTACCAAAAGATAATGTCAATGTGGCACATAATTAATTGGAGGGAGATAAAAGAAAACGACAAAAGAAATGGAGCCATGCATGGGTTAGATTCATGTGTGAATTTATCGAGTGAATTTTTTCAAGGTTATCTTTAGAGATACAAGTCCGAGGTTAAATTTGGTTTAATAGGAATAATTTGTAAAGTTAAAAGTATTAATATGTACTGTAACTAGTTGTGTCTCGTGATTTCGATACTATATGAACAGTGAGATTTATCTTAAATTTTGGACGATTCAAATGATTTATTAGGATGAACGAAAAATTCAAAATAAGTTGTATTTTGTTAGATATATTGTACCAAATGAGTAAAATTTAATGTTGTCTCACCAAAAACAACTTAGTAGACGTGAATGAAATTTTTAGAGTGGTTAATATGGAGTTAATTTTGATTAATTGATCAATACAATGTCGATACGCATGCGGAAGGTGATCTCTCTCTGCGTGTCTGTCAGTACTATATAATCAATTGATCAACTTAACATAAAGTTAATTTCATAATAACCGAATCTCTTAAAATTTTAAACGTAAAAACGACAATACTTAATCTAAGAATCTAAATTCGATGCTTCACACACACATAGTTCTGAAATTATTTTAATAAAATATTGTAATTACCCTACCCTTTTTTTATTGTCCTGTACATTATTATACTTAGTTTGTGTCAAAATTGTATATGATTACAATTTGGGTGTCTAGCTTAAATACTTTGTTTAGTATCCTTATTATTACAAGTTAGCAAATTGAATTTGCTTGTGATTTTTTTTTTTGTTTATAATTTGAACAAAAAATTGTACCTTAAAGCATAAAGTCTTTTATATATTACGTCATAATTTAATTTGACTAGGTAAATGGAGTTAAAGTTTAATCTATGAAGTCTGATATAAAAAAAATAAAAATAAAATTAAAGTTAAAGTTAATTATGCTAAATATAAGTTTTTACAATTAAAAAAGTATATAAGAATAAGATTCATTTTCGAAAAGAACAATAAAGATGAAAGATAATTTAATATTTAAATTTTAGTGGGAAAGATATAGGAATATAAGTACTCACATGCTAACTTATAAAAGTGACATCTTTGTTTTTTATAATATCTATTTAATAAAAGACAATTAATTTTGAATTTATTATTCACTTTAATAAATTATCTGAAGGCAAATAAAATTTATAATAAATCTCACCGTCCATATAATACGGAAAGCACGAGATACAACTATTAATATAATACAGTAACAGGGTTACTCTCATTTAATTAAAGTAGTAGTCCACTTGACAGAAAATTTAAATAAATCACATAGTCGGTGCAATTTTCACAATAATGGCCTACATAAAGATGCATAAGATGTCAACTCTTTATAAAAAAAAATAAGAGTCTTATTTTCAAGTGAACATGACCTACTTTTTTTTCCTATTATTATATTGATAATGTATAATTTATGTTTATCTCATTATTTTTTTCTTAATACTTATAAATGAAAATAAAATAAATTTTTTACATCGATAAAACCAAGCTTTTATTTCAATATTATGTTTTAATTTAAATTGAATAGAATATAATTTATTTTGTAAATTGTACTTTATTTATACATGGTTCTATTTGTTTACATATTTTATAATCACTTTTTACATATTGTATATGTTGGACGTGATATTTCTCCTATATTGGTAGAATGGATTGGGCTACATATTGATTAATTAATCCATTAGGTCTTCACTATTGGGTGTTGACATTATTGGATCTAGTCACTTTATTATTTTGTTAAGTCCTTCTAATATCGGACCAAATCGGTGGGTCGATTCCATCATATATTTAAATATCTACATCTTTGCCGTTGATGATGACAAAGATATGGTAATCGATATCTTACATGGCATTAATAAGGATTGGACGATTGGCCGGGATTAGAGGAGGAGATGGGATTAACGCAGTGTCGGGGAGGGTTAGTGGTACAGTAAGAAACTGTGTCCCAGTATATCATGCAAGGAGGTCTTCACAAGTGATGCACGTCTTCATTCATAATCACATACACACAGAGAATTATTATCTCTCTCTCAATACACTGTACATTACATTCCTCCATTGGTTAATCTTGTGAACACGTATATCGACTCTCACGCTCGAAGCTATCCCCTGCTGCGGACCGCAAGTCGAGCTTTTGGTGTCTTATCGTGTTTCTTGTGCGAGGATCGGCGTCTTACGTGATTGGGACGTGATGTAAGATCTTGGCGTTAACATCGGGCGCTGTAGAAGGAGGCCTTTTCTAGTGTTCTTGAGCTATCAATCACAATATTTCCGGTTGTTCTACATCGGAAGTTATGGCACCAATCGAGGGGTTCTCGTTCAAGATCCCACGGCAAAGCTTAGAAGATGGTTGGTCTTTGTTCTTCGACAAAGAACATGATCGTAACCAGAAGGCAAGTAAAAGGCACCCCGCCTGGGTAACTCCCTAACCAAAGTAGTCGGTGATGAAGATGGTGGTCAAGCGAGTAAATGAAGACCCAATGACCATTTTCTGATTGATCAAGAGGGTAATCCGCCTATTGGTCTTGAGATTATGGTCGAAGCGAGTAGATGAAGACCCAACAACCATTTTCCGATTGGAGAAGAGGTAATCCGCCCTATTGGTCTTCGGGATTATGGTCGAAGCGAGTAGATGAAGACTCAATGACCATTTTCCCCGATTGATGAAGAGGGTAATCCGCCTATATGGTCCTCGGGATTATGGTCAAGCAGAGTAGATGAAGACCCAATGACCATTTTCCGATTGGATCAAGAGGTAATCCGCCCCTATTGGTCTTTGGATTATGGTAAAGCGAGTAGATGAAGACCCAATGGCCATTTTCCGATTGATCGAAGAGGGTATTCCGCGCCTATCGGCTTTAGGGATTATGGTCGCAGCAGACGAAGAAACCGATCTAGGGAGCATGCACCTCGAGAATCACAAATAAGGCATTCGCTACCGAGTATCCTCACCACCGCGTGAGGAGAGTTTCACCAAGTAGATCCGAAATCACACTCCAGAGAGTCCACCGAGGGCACCGCTGTAGATGCTTTTCTTGGAGATGCCGTCTGCAAAATTGTCGGAGATTGATTCAAACACACAAAATGCACCCATATTCCTAAGCATCCGAAGAGGGTACCTCATCTTAGGGGTTCTCGGGACTATGGCACAAACAGACGAGGGAGAAATTCAAGAATATATTCACCCGAGAATGCAAAAAAGGCACTCTGCCTTGAGTGTTCTCGCCGCAGCGAAGGACTCGTCACCAAAGCAGATCTATAAGCCGCACTCTTGGAAATTCGAACACTTCGGTAATTATTTCCGAGGTCGATTGACATTATGTTCGGACAATTCTTTTAAAGTCGATAATAGTTAAAAAGAGAAGCGAGGAGTCGACAAAGCCGTTGCAGTTCTTGACAGAAGCGAGCTCGTGGACATTGCATGCAGATGGATATTCTATTTTGGACATCGAGACATCAGGGCTATCGAGGGTCGATCACAATAACAATTAGTTCTTGATGCATTATCGAAGTTGGCTACTATGGATGCTTATAACTTTGATGGCATATGGTGTCCTTCCTTCGGATCGGATCTTTGGCTAAAGAAGATCAAATACAAGAGTGTCAATTTTGCTCTCATTGATGAGAATCTTTATCGAAGGACCTTTTTCGTCATCATTGCTCAAACATTTGGTTCCATCCAAGTAGAGTATGTTCTTGGGAAATTCACAAAGACATCCGTGGCGATCATTTGACCGAAGTTGTTGGCCTATAAAGCGCAATGAGGATATTCATGAAAGAACCGGGGAGTCAAAGACGCGAGATGATTTGATTGGCTCATCCACATTCACTTTTTCATTTATTGATCCCGGTCCTATTTTGTCTAAGGTCACAATGGTGTAAGGAGGTATAGTAGGACTCATTAGCCATTCGATGGTAGCCCATTTATTTGTTGCCTGTGTGGTATAAATCCTATGATCCTATATTGATTTTACGAAAGTGGTGGTAAGTCAATGGTCACTATTGATCCTGGTCCTATTTGTCTAAGGTCACAATGGTGTAAAGAGGTATGGTAGGACTCGCTGGCCATTCGATGGTAGCCCATTTATTTGTTGCCCCGTGTGGTAGACATATCCTATGATCCTATATTAATTTTACCAAGGGTGGTAAGTCGATGGTCACTATTGATCCCTGGTCTATTTGTCTAAGGTCACAAATGGTGTAAGGAGGTATGGTAGGACTCATTTGGCCATTCGATGGTAGCCCATTTATTTTGTTGCCCCGTGTGGTAGACAAATCCTATGATCTATATTGATTTTACCAAGGGTGGTAAGTCGATGGTCACTATTGATCCCTGGTCTGTTGTCTAAGGTCATGATGGTGTAAGGGGTATGGTAGGACTCATTGGCCATTCGATGGTAGCTCATTTATTTGTTGCCCCGTGTGGTAGACAAATCCTATGATCCTATATTGATTTTACCAAGGGTGGTAAGTCAATGGTCACAATTGATCCTTATATCTTGATCCTTATATCTTGATCCTTATATCTTGGTCCTTATATAATTGTTTCACCCTAGAGTGGTAAACAAATGTCCTTATATACTTGTTCTACCCCGAGTGATAAGCGAGGATTTTGATGGTGCGAGGAGGATCAACCGAATTCACCTCACATACATGGCCAGATATTACACTTCTTGAAATGATAAGTATACATTACTTTATTTTGTTCAAGTGTTGAGTTCGATTCATTCAATCGTTCATTAAATTCTATCCATTAAATTGATTCACTTCATTTCATAAATTAAACGCCTTATCTAGTTCATGTCTAAGTTAAGTTCATAAAGATTAATTGATCTTGAATTATCGACAAGAAATGTTCACTCGTAAGTAATAAGGCATGAAGTTGATATTTTAATATTAAGCTATTTCACAACAAGTTAGAATTTTTACAGAAAGTTCTCTGACTAAAGATAAGGAGAGGTCATCTTGAAGCTTCTTCCTCATCATCGTCACCATCTAAAGAGTCTAGAAGAGATGGATCTACCTTGCCCCAAGCTTTTCTTGTCTTTACTTGGCAGATTTCATATCCTTTGGCATACATATGGGACGATCTTATTGTTCATTTCGGCGGATTTTCTCGTATTTTGCTGGATCTCCTTACGAAAGTCTCTTGATAAATATGGCGGACCTAAATCTCTAAGGGCGAAGCCCTTTGAGCTCTTCTTGAGCTTTCGACGATTTACGGATGCTTTGATCCTTTAGCTCGACAGATCGACATTTATATCATTGATGACCGATGAGTGGCCTTGGTCATTTTCGGTTCTTCTTTGACCTTGTCGATATCCTTCCGAGAGGCATTCATTGTTGAGAAGAACAATGTCAAGGTCAGCTTCTTTCCTTTTGCTTAAACACGACTTAGAATGGCTTTCTCCTTCTTGGCATTATCTTGAGATTCTCTTCAGATTCTCTCCGGTATTATCTTGACATTATCTTGGTATTCTCTTGGAGATTATCTTGGTATCCTTTTCGGCTTCTTTGTATTTGAGGCGGAAACACACGAAGACAGTGTTTACTTGCAGATGATCCAATATTAATCGATCGATTCGGATCGATGGTCAAATCTCAACTTCCTTTATGCGGTATTTCACTCCTTCACCCATCGGGCCCATGATGGAATTATTCACGAAACCGATGATCATCGTTGTCGCCACGACTTCCGCCCAGATTCGAAGAGAATGGTTTTTTTGTGGCAAAAAGTTTGGGTTGTTCGAGAGGCGGTGAAATATTTGTTGTTGTATGTTAATTTAGGCGGGCTCTTTAAATGGACTTCAATCTTAATTTATGTTGCCATTTGATGCTCACTAGATGGGCTTGATGGCCGTATTTTGGACCTTCATTGGTCTTATATTAATTCTTTTCATGTCTGAACCGATGTCATTTATAGTTTCCTTAATAACCTCCATTTTAATAAAAAACTAGAAAGCAATGTTGGGTCGTGATATTTCTCCTATTGGTAGAATGGATTGGCTACATATTGATTAGTCCATTGGGTCTTCACTATTGGGTGTTGACATTATTGGATCTACCACTTTATTATCTTTGTTAAGTCCTTCTAATATCGGACCAAATCGATTGGGTCGAATTCCATCATATATTTAAATATCTACATCTTTGATGGGTGATGATGACAAAGATATGGCCGATCGATATCTTTACATGGCATTAATAAGGTTAGACGGTTGGCGGTGGTGACGAGAGAGGATGGGATTAATGTGTGTTAGGAGGGTTAGTGGCGTACAGAAACCGTGGTCCCGTAGTATATCATAGAAGGAGGTCTTCACAGCAGTATGACGTCTTCATTTATAATCACATACACACGAGAGAATTATTATCTCTCTCTCAATACACTAGACATTACATTTCTTCATTGGTTAATCTTGTGAAGAACACGATATCGACTCTCACGCTCGAAGTTTATTATCAAGCCGGACATACGCCATCAAGCTTTTAGTGTCTTTATCGTGTTTCTTGTCATGCGGGATCGAGGCGTCTTACGTGATTGGGACGTGACAGAAGATCTTGACGTTAACAGTATAATTACAAAAATTGTCTATTTTTCCTATTAAGTTTAATCATCGGCTCTCCCAATTTTTAAATCAAGATTTAATGCTCCTCTTTTTTTTTTTTGAATTATATAACTAATTATAATAAACATATATTTAAAGTAATTAATTAAAAGAATAATCACTTGTGGTTTATCAAAAGATTTACATCAGTTCCTTTAGTTTAAAATCGATGCATGAAGGCCTATGATTTTATAGTCAAAGTGCAAAAATATAAATTGAAACTCAAAAAATCTTTAGCAAAAAAATTTAAGTTTATGAGTAATGTTACAATAACATAAAACCGCTTACATATCAGTTATATATATTCACATATATATTGGTATGGTCCACATAATTTGTTATTCACGTGGATCATATCACGTGGATCATATTGTTATTCACGTGAACCATATAAATATGCATATGAGTGTATATGAGTGATTTTTATGTGACAGTAAATTTATTGAATTTATTACATAAATTATAGCTCAATATAATGATAAATTAAAAATAGCATGTGATTTTACCGGATTTGGTTAGTATGAAGTTTATTTTTTGGTAAGTTAATCAATTGATTAATTAAATTCTGACACACATAGAAACTTGTCTACGTGTCAACACTCTATTGATCAATTGACCAACTTATTCAAAAATAAACTTCATGCTAACCATTTTCGATTTTTCCATAAGACGCTACATAGAGATAGATGGGATGGACCCAACCCAAATGCCCCTTTTCTTTTGACACCTCTCGAGTCACACCAGTGGTCTCACACTCCCTTAACTACTGCAGCCTATAATCCAGATAAGATCTCTCCAGTTCTTGATAGACTTTCAATTGAAAACTATTGAAACCACACAAAAATCAACTCTTTCTCTCTCCTCTCTCTCTCTATATATAAAAAAGAAGAAGCTTTTAAGAATTGGCCGGTGAAAAGTTTAGATTGAAGGTTTATCTGAGGTGGGTAGAAGAAAATTGAGTTAATTAGCTTTTGGGTGTTTGGAATTTTGATGCAGCAGGAGGCAAAAAAGAAGTAATAAAAATGGAAATTGAATTAGCTCCCCAGTATGTGAGAAGACACCACAAGCATGAGCCTGCAGAGTATCAGTGCACTTCCTCTGTTGCTAAGCACATCAAAGCTCCAGTTGATATAGTAATTTCTTCTCTCTGTATATACTTTTATATGTATGTATAGTCGTATGTATATATTGTTGAATTTGTTGTGGTATTTGTGTTTGCTTAATATTTTTTTTTTGGTGGGTAAGAGCTGAAAAATGGAGGAAAATATAGGGACAAGTTTGAATTTTACCTTTTTAGAGTTTCATCTTTTTGGGATAGGATTTTGTTTTTTTTATTTCTTTTTGGTAAAGGAATAATTTTGGGTTTTTGCTTTTATTGGTTTTTTTACTAATTTGCAGATCTAAGAAATAAGGTTGATGTACAATTTGTTGTTTTCATATGTAATGAAGTTTGTTAAGTAGACTTTTTGTTTATTTGATGCGTAGATCTAAGATTTTGTTAGCAGTGTTTTGTTTCAGATGGGTTGTTTTTAAGGAATTTAGGAGTTTGTAATTTGATGGATAACCAAGCCTTTTGTGGTGTACTTGCTATATCTTTGTTTGTTGTGAAGAAAGTATATTGAAAATAGGTAAAGTGAAATTCAAATATATAATATTGGTATAAATTGAGAAATCAGTAGGCGAAATACTATTATAAGACTACATCACTTGGTTGTTGTAAAAAAGAATCCGTTTTTTTAAAGCAATTTTGGTATGGTTATTATTGGCCGTCAGTGTATATAATTTGTTCATTTCTATTTGCTTTTGCAAGATTCTCTCTCTCTCTCTCTCTCCCCCTAATATAAGACTGCATCACTTAGTTGTTGTATAAAAGAATCCATTTTGTTTAAGCAATTTGGGTATAGTTATTATTGGCTGTCGGTGTGTTTATAATTTGTTCATTTACATTTGCTTTTGAGCTCGCGAATTGTGTTTTTCTAACTATATTCTTTAATAGGTTTGGTCATTGGTTAGGAGATTTGATCAGCCCCAGAAGTATAAGCCCTTTGTTAGCAGATGCATCGTGCAGGGAGACCTTATGATTGGTAGTGTTAGAGAGGTGAATGTCAAGTCAGGTCTTCCAGCCACAACAAGCACTGAAAGGCTGGAACTTCTTGACGATACTAAGCATATCCTTGGTGTTAAAATTGTTGGCGGTGATCATAGACTTAAGGTACTGGATTCCTTTACAAGCTCAATCTACTTATTCTATTATGATAATTGTTGCTATTTAAGTATTAGGCCCTAACAATAAATTGTTGTCAGCATATGAACCTGAAGCATGATGCGAGTCCTTAATTCTTAAAAGCTAGTTTTACTTGCATGTGAGTTTTTTTTTTATAAAAAAAATATATATGATGAAATAAAAAAATCTTATCAGTTTGTAAGTGGAAAATGCAAGTATTTTTGAAGGATCTCTCAAAAGTCAGAACTCGGAAGTATGGGATGTGAAATCTTGCAGGCTTGCAGCATATAATATTGCCCTTATAAGATGAGGCAATGTTGTTCATCCTCGTAGGACTAAGGTGGATATCAGTTATAATACCCGTTTGGCTGGCTTCTCAATGCAAATGGAGAACCAAATTGCCCTCTCATGAGCATCATGCAAATTTAATCAGACCTCTAGGAGATTCATATCAGTCATAACCTATGTTATATGGACTCAATTATGAGTGTTGGTTGTGTTCAAGCTGTGGGATTAATCCACTTCCCCACACCAGTGCATATAAATTTAATATCTTCCGTTTATTCTAGAGTAATGTGATCTTATGTGTATACCAGCATGTTGAAAATCGGTACTTCATTTGTTTGAAGTAAATTATGTTATAAAAGCAGCATATAAAAAGAGGGTTGGTAAAATTATGATGAGGTTTGAGTTGTTGGATATGGTTTCTAGAGGTATGAAGATCCTCTTGACACTTGATTTGGACAAATATGGTATTTGATGCATTTTGAAGGAGTTCATTTAAAATAGATTATAGCACATACGCATCCTTTAAACTTTTGCGGGAGCATCAGATTAATCCATTCTATACTAATTCTCCTCGTGTTCTCTTTCTGTAAACATTCTAATGTTATTTTTATGTTAACTTTGGCAGAACTATTCTTCAGTCATTACTGTCCATCCCGAAGTGATTGATGGGAGAGCTGGCACTCTAGTCATTGAATCGTTCCTGGTGGATGTGCCTGATGGTAATACTAAAGAGGAGACTTGCTACTTCGTTAAGGCCCTAATCAACTGCAACCTCAAATCACTGGCTGAAGTCTCCGAGAGGATGGCCATGCAGGATCGCCCTCAAGTTTGAGTTGCTAGGTTAGAGGTAAGCGATAGAGTGTAGTTACTTTGATGAACTCTGCAAGGGTTTAAGATCCCAAATCTTTGTGAAGCGTGTAGTTGGAGCCGCTCGCCAGGTTGTACGGGGCCTAGTTGTAGCTTTACCAGTGTCACTGTTTTTCCAATTTGCTTTATAGCTGCTGTCCTATCTTCCATTGTTATGTTCTTATGATCTTGGGTTTTCAAAATGGTGGAGTATTGGTGGTTGTTGTGTTGTTTATAGATATAGGTGTAGGAAAGTGCTGTAATACTCTCCACCGGAGTACCTGAACTTTGGGTTTCTATGTTGTTTTGTTACTTGTCTTGTGTATATACTTTATCACTACGTTACAAGTAATAATCGTGCTTATGCTATTGTTGTATGTTTATCTCTGTTTGTGGTGAAGAAAAAACTACAAAGAAGAGGAACAATACATTGCCTTCCACCCTTTTTTGATTCCATAGTGCTGACTTGCTGAAACCAAATCTGCATGCAAATGTATCATGTCTTTGTATGCCTTGAATGTACTAGTGAAAGTGTTGAACTGTTACTTGTCGACAATGCCTTCCAAATCCCTTGGTTTGACAGAAAGAATGACAAACTTGCATAGCTTGTATAAAATTGACGAGTAAGATGTGAGCAGGGATTGAAATTTTACTTCTGAATTCCAAATTCTTGGGAATCTTTATGTTCTTGGCATGCCTTATTTTGACTGAATCCAAGGAGTTGAGCTCATTCATATGATCAAATGAATATGGACAAAAGTTTGATAAAAGAGAAATAGAGAGCTAGGTATCAAGAGAGCTTTGCAACATTTAGAACACTAAAATTGGGCATATAGTTTCTGGATTATCCTCCCTAGAAATATAAAAGTTGGACCATTTCTCGATTTGTGCGTGTCATCCTTGCACAAGAGCCATGCTGATCTTTTTTGTATTGTTCCAATTTTATCGGATGTCCCCAAAGGGACAAACTTGGTCGATGTGGGACTATTTTTCGGATGCTCGCCTTCAACGAACCTGACATGGTTAGCAGGGGTATTAATGTCTAGGTGGCAAGTACTCCTTTAGGCCTAATTCCCTCCAAAAAAATTGACATCAACCCAACATAGCATTAGATTAAACTTGGCTGTTTTAACAGGATTAAATCTACACTACTGAAATTTCTACATATTTTTTATGCAAGCATTACTTGGTATTAGCGGAATCTGTAGAAGCCTTTGTGACAGATTCTTTAACCCAAATGGCAATCCAAGGTGCAAATATTGTACCTAAAGTATCTGTAGACCTACCGTTGAAAAATATGCTTTATAGTAACATATAGAACAACAATATTAACAATATTTCTGTCTGAATCAAATGGTTGACCACTATTTTCTTAAGACTATATTCGCCCCTTTCTTTAACTACACAGGGTTATTGCGAATTAGTCTCCCAAGATAAGACAGACCCAGATTTAATTTTGTACTAGAATTTGTTGTGTAGGAACAAATCTAGTGCTAAACTATAAATGAAAGAAGAAAATTATAACAACAAAATATATAGAATAATAATTAGAAAATTATAACAACAAAATATATAGAATAATAATTTTCTTAAGTACTTGAAAAGGATTGGATTGAATAATTTTTAGTGGGGTGAATTTGGTAAATTTTTGATCTATTTATAGGTTGCTCGTATCCAATTCTGATGGGTCGTATCCCAATTAATTTCTAATGGGTCGTATCCCCATTAATTTGGTCGTATACCAATTATGGGCCGTGTCCCATATTTATGGGTTTCGTATCCCATACTGATGGGTAGTATCCCAATTATGGGTCGTATCCCAACTATGAGATAAATATTACCGTTGGCTTACACGTTTTATAATTTTATTAAAAAAAATATATATAAATATAAGAATGTTATTGCCATGACTTAAACCACCTCTCTCTTATTTAACTGAATCAATGAATAATATATAATATATTTATTATATATTTTTAGATAAAGAAAATATGTAACACTTACTACGCAGCATCTTATCTTAACCATTAGCCTTTCGCTGGAAGTAACCGATATAATTTCTTAATAGAAAAATGGATGGAGGGAAGAGTAAGCAATATAAAGAATAATTGGTCTGTCAAATCAAACAATTTTTTAGTGTAAACATTGGGTCATTTGTTCTTTACATTATTTTTCTTTCTAAACCATTATGTTTTTTACTGAGCTTATTCTAGAGCTTGTATATTCCAAGATAATTGGTAAAATGCAGAAATATTCGTTACAACGATGAAAAATCCTTCATTATCATCGTGTGTTTCTCTCTCTCAATCACGCTATAATAGAGAAGAAATGTCACGTGATGAGACAGATAAACATGCATACCGAATAATGAAAGATGTCAAATGCATGTAAATGAACTTACAAGGATAATGCACTAATTTGTATTTGGATCTGAACTTAATCATGCTCTTAAGTTGTGATTTTTCTCGAGGGAATAATTGACAAGTAGTATTTGTTCATCTGTCACATAATTAAATTTAAATATCAAAATATTTTATACGATACATCATCCAATGATTTTGGATGAATCGATTCAACTGATCTCAGAAAGATATCCAAGTTTATTCATATTGCTTTGACTATTTCATGAATATATCTACTGTTTAAGCTTAAGAGCTTTGATTTCATCAGGAAAATGGCTTAAAAGAATATGAATATGAAAGCGGACATAAAAGATGCTAAGTTGCATATAAGTATGCAAAGAAAGTCAGGCTGCAACATGTTCATAAGCATTATAAAACTGTAGTTATGTTGTTTGAGATCTTAAGTTTGTATTACAACAGCTCAGTAGTGCTGATCTGCCTTCGACTTTGGAAACTACAAACACCATTTTTTCAAGGCCAAGTTTTTCCTAAAGCTGATATTATGATCAGAAACTTCAGGAAGCAGTTGGCTTCCAAGGGTACTTATGGATTCATTGAAGTGGTTAGCATCATAGTTGTGAGGGGGAATAGTTATTTTCAGACAAAGCTGATATATCATATATGATATATGAGGGGATCGACCAGAATGTTTTTAAATATCATGAGTAGGTGGAGTGTGTGAAATCTGACGCAATGACCAAGTAAAACAATCAAGAGTTGTACGTAAACAAACACTATATAGAGAGGAAGTGAGATGACCTATAATCCAGGATGATCCATGCCAGTACGTATGGTGATGCTGTGATAACATTTTTACTATAATACCTGCATACAATAACACCAAAGACAACACTAAAACTGATGCTATTTCTGTATCAATTGGCAAGTGCAGAACATCATGAAAACTTTTGTCCACTCCCTCCAAAGACTCCTGGCTTCTACACACTTGAGGTAGTGCTAGAAGCCTTTGTGGGGGGAGTGAGCAAAGGCTGCCTCGGTAAATAACTATTGGACATCGAGTTCTGTAAGCAAGGCACAGCCTGTTAGCTCTCCCTCTATAGCTCCTAGCCACAGTGCCCTAACTCCATATGCAGGCGTTGCATACATATTAACCATGCTAAGGAAATTAAGCAGGCCAGAAGCCCTTGAGGGAGAGTGAACAACCAGTATCTTGAAGATTTATTTATGAACTGATGCGTTTGCTGCGTTGATATTAGGAGTGGGCTAATGCCTTATTTATACTCCCCTCCGCTCCAAAATAAGAGTACATTACTGAAACGACGACTTTTAAGTCCCTTTTTTATTTTGCGAACATATCTGACATTTGCTAGAAATGTAAAAATAATGGCATGATAGTATTCAATCTACCTAGAATATAAGTAATGACATGTTAGGGACTTCATGTCACTTTATATCCTTGACATTTGCTAGATATATAGAAACGTTGACATGATAATATTCAGTCTGCCTAGAATATAAGTATTCATGTTTAGCCTAAAACTAAACATGTATCTCTATCTTTGAAATGGACAAAAAAAGAAAAATTTATCTCATTAATTAATAAAACGATGATTTTTTTAAGGAAAACTCTATTATCCGAACATGAAATTTGGTAGAAATGTAAAAATGGTTGCATGATAGTATTCAATCTACTAAAGAATATAAGCAATGCCATGTTAAGAACTTCGTCAAACTTTATAGTATAAAACTAAACATGTATAGGATTTTTGAAATGGAGAAAAAGGAAAATTTCTCTAATTTTGGATCAAAAGTAGTTCACACAATGTTGCGCTAACGCGCACAGACAGATGCTGGCGGGGCCTCAAAATCTGTTCACTTGATATGAGGGGCAAACCAGACCTATACTGCATGTTCACAAAAAAGGGATCTTGCAAAACTAAATAGACAGAGTTGCCTGTGAAGGAAAGAATCACAACTTTTTTGAGTAAAGAATAAAACAGCTTGCAAGGCATCTCAACCATATTCTCTTTAAGTTTTACTGCATTTGGTATTACTAGAACAAAATCATGCATTGTCAACGCTTCCCTATCCCCAAATCTCGGAAAATATGCAACTCAAATTGGAATAACAGTACAATAACTCTAATTTTTATCAATGACAAGTTCAACTTAGCAAACAGCTTTTTATATGTTTTGATACTCTTGTTTTCAAGCTTTAATTAAGCCTTTCACCAAGTTAGTTGTACCATTTCAGCGCATGCTGCTGTAAGAGACGAGTCCAAGAACTTCCGCTGTGCCACGTCTCAACCATTAGGCCTTTGCTGAAGCCTAAAAGCCTAAAAGTAACAATTTATTTTAACAAGAGAGAACACTGAATGAGGGCAGAATATAACAATAAAGAGAATGAGGCCTGTCAAATCAAACAATTTAAAATTCGAAACATTGGCCTAATTTTCTCGTACTCTCATTTCTTTCTAAGATTTAAGGCAATGCTGCAGGGCCCTACGAGAAGAACTTTTCGGCATGCATCCATTCGAGTTAGACATACAATCTGCTGTCTGATGAGCATCATGATTATTACAGGAGTTTAACAAAAGGAACAAAGCTGAAGCTCTTCTTTGTTGGCTTGCTCGACTTTTGTACAGCAGATATGACGCAGAAAATGGTTCTCTAAGAGTTTAATTATCATTCAAATTTTATTTTCTTCCTTTTATTTAATAAATTAAAGTCTCTCAAAAGATTTTAAATGAAGATGATTTATAGTTGAGAGAAATAGTTTTCATATTTTTTTCTTTGACAAGTGATAAGAACACAAAGATAAAAGCAAGTTAGGACTTTGATTAACTTAGTAATACACACTTCGCCGCCTTGCCAGTATAGGCAAAAGCTAAAAGCTAAACACTATGAAATATGATCGCACATTATAAGCTGAAATTCTAAACTCAACAGTTCAGGTCCTTCTAGCCCTTCAAGCCCCATTCTTCCCTTTGTCCCTCTTCCTCTTCCTAGAATTCACAAACATAATGCATCAAAATGTGGTAAGAACTTTACCTGTTTAGGTGGTAAAAGAGTATATTTCAATTACAGCAAGATGGAAGCAGGGGCTTATAGCTCCATTCTTTATACCACACTGGAAATAGTTTACATCATCTGATATGAAGGAACCACAAGAAAAAGTAGCTGGAACCAATGGAGTCTAGATATGTCAATTCAACACTAAGAATTATGATATTGAACTGAGCCATTCATTTTATATTCCAAGTCCTTACAAAAATGATGACCGAGGCTGGAAACACCTTGCACCCACCAATTTCTATTACCACTTCAGTTCACAGAGAATTATTAAGGCAAATTCTATCTCCAGGTGCTAGCAAGTAGGTATAACCTCATGCCATCCCCCATTTATTGATCCCTCCCCTACTTGTAAGGTCCCCATGGTAAACTGATGCTAGTGGCCCCCAAATTGAATGGAGAAATGAAAGGAGGCAAAGAAGGCATACTATAAAATAAATGATCACTAGTGCTCTTAGAAATTACAAGTAAAATGTTACATTAACAAAAATCATATGTTGTTGCATATATAACAAGCTCAACAGATGCAGCAGTCACATACAGATTTCTGTTTCCTGATCTAATACATGTGGATATAAGAACTTTCATTCTGTTACATAAAAAGCAAAGAGAAGATAATTATGTAAGAGAAGTCCATCTCTTTACAAAGCATTTTCCTGGGCCTTGTATTGAGAAGAAGATCCAAGACTGACGGTCCAAAAAATATGCCAAACCTCCAATTCTAAAAATGGCTTTTTTCACCTGAGGAAGACTCAAAAGATAGGTAATTCAATCCCAAAGCATATGTCAAAAGGCTTCAGGTGGAACATGCACGTTTGGTCCTTCAAAAGTATGCAGAAAAATCTATCTTATTTACCAGCGTTCTCTGGGTTGACCATCAGGGAAAATTGGAGCAAGAACCTTCTCTGCATCTTTCATGGAGTCATCAACCTGTTTAGCTTGTTTGAATGGCCCAAGCTTCACATTTCCATCATCTTCATCGAAGTCTGGCGGCATACCATCATCATCATCATCATCTTCATCGCTCCAATCAACCTCATCACCTTCATCTTCACCATCTTCGTCATCATCATCATCAAACCCATCACTAACTAAATCGTCAATATCAGACCATTCTTCATTCTCCTCCCCACCACTTCCATCTTCTGCCTCATTACTTTCTTGGCCCCCATCTGTATCAGTTTGAACACCCCTCCGTGGGAAGCGTGGAACAGCAACAAGAGAACGAAGCTTCTCCTTGATAAGTAACAATCTATCCTTCTCTACCAGATGAGAATCGCGATATGCTTCCCTGAGGAAAACAGAGTCCCTATCACCTTTCAGTGATACATAGAACATATCAGGGTGCCTTATCAACATCCCTCTAAGCTGCTGTGAGAATCTAAACTCCTCTCTAAAATGAGTAAGGTGATCCACCAGAGTTCTCTTCTCAATAGTGAGGCTTAACATCTCATGAATAACAACGCAAGCATGCTTTTCTTTCTCTGCTGTACCAGGCCTCAAAGCAGAGAAATCAGAATAGGGTGATATAAAAGGCATGTCTCTAAACTGACAAATCCTTTTCATCTCCCCTTTTGAAAGCTGAAGACCCTTTGGTAGCTTCACCCTATTAAACTTCGGCGGCCTGTCAATAATAAGATCTTTCTCTTCTAGCTCTCTTGCCCTATTCTCTTCTTCCTCAAGCTCGGCAGCGGAAACAGCAAGCTCAGGATCCCAATGAGTCAATTCTAAGGCTGGGCCTCGACCAGTTGAAACAATCCTGAAATATTGCGGGTATCGATGACAAATTGTGTCGCGAAATTCCAATGGAAGCCCAAGATCAGTTCTGAAATGGGCAATCTTCTCCAACAAAATCCGTTTCTCCAACGACATCATCAACAATTTCCTCAACTTAATAACCAACAAATCCTCCATCTCATTCCTAACCTTCATTTCCTCCAAGTAAAGCCTCTCGGCTTCAGGTGACAATTTGAACCTAAGGGAATAAACCCCTTCTTCCACAATCTCAAAAACTCTTGGAAATTTTCTCAACAATGCAATAAACCTCCTTTTCTTCTGAAGACCCAATGCTCTTCTGAACCTACCCAATTCCCGTAGTGACATTACTCGATCAGGCTGACTAACTAGAATCTTCTGTATCTTTAAAACCAATTTAAGCTTCTTGTCCCTTTGGATCACATTATCAAAAGGAAGTTCTTTTCTTCTCTTAACAACTGCTCTTACCGGAGCAAATGGAACATGGGATTTTCTTAAATTACCCAAATGATTAATACTCTCTTCTAAAACCAGATTTCTACCCAAAAATGGTGTCTTTTTTGATTGTTTAGTAGAAACTGAGACAGAATTATCCAGAGAAAGATGTGGTCTTTGAAGCAAAGATGATTTATATGAGAGGGAATAGGGGAAAACAGCAACAAATGGTAGTGTTTTTGTTTTGGGGGAGAACATAAGAATTTGGGTTCCATGGTGAGTTCCCTTTTTGGGATAATAGAACTAAAAATTATATAAATAAATATCATGCATCAGAGAGAAATAACAGTGAAATCTATCTAATAAAATACAAATGATTTTAAATTTCCCGTCCACTCAATAAATCATCTAGATCGTCCAAAATTTGGGATAAATCCCACCGTCCATACATCTATCTAATAAAAAACATCTATCTATCTAATAAAATACAAATAATTTTGAATTTCCCGTTCACTCAATAAATCATCTGGGCCGTTCAAAGTTTGAGATAAATCTCATTGTCCATACAGTGCCAGAGTCACGGACCAAGCTAGTATACATATATAGAGAGAGAAAAAGCTAACTGAGGTAGATGGCCGACCTGATATACTTGAAGCTGGACTAGTTAATTTTTGTTAGGGTTTATGAGAGCAAAAACCCTTCAACGGATGTTTCTGTACAATATGTGCTTATTATCTTCATGTCAAGGAAGTAAATGTTAATATGTGGAAAACACAAGGGTAAAAATGTCTTACTACATAGACAGAAAGGAAATGGCAACAAATAGAAGGCTTGGTGACCAGAGCCGGCCCTGGGGCAGGTCTACCAGGGTGACCGCCAGGGCCCAAAGCTGAGGAGGGCCCAATTTGTTTTAAAAATTATGTATATGTGTATAAAAAAATAATTATAAAATATAATATAAAACAAATCAATAAATTAATATGGAGAATCAAAATAGACTCTTAGCCACAAAAAAAAAAAAAAAAAAAAAAACCCTTCAACCCTCTTAGTTCATATTTGATTCACGGTTTAACTGTAAAATTTAAAATATTTTGTATTAACTAACGAGAATAAATATTTGATTCACGGTTTAACTGCAAAATAAGGCATACTTAATTAAAAAGTTGTTTATATTACACATCTCAATATCATAGATGCTAACAACTTAAGAAAACACAAAAGTCCTATTTTGATTTTTGATTATGAGTTTTAATATTATATTTATTATTACCTCCGTAATATGATAAAAAATTTAGTTGACTTTTTATGTATATTAAAAATATAAAAAATATAAAATTTATCGATATTTAAATTCTCATTTAATTGTATAATTTATTATACATAATTAATGATATTTCATAAATATGCATTTAAAATAAAAATACGACAATTGAACTTAATATATGGCCAGGGCAGGGACAAAACTGCTCTCGAGATAGTAATTAACCTTTAACAAAAAGATATTAAAGTGAATTTTATATAGTTATATAAACAAACTAGTACTAATATATAGTGAATTTTATATAGTTATATAGTGTAAATTATGTGTCTTGTGTTGAATACACCTTCAAAAAAGACACAATCCGTACCAAATAGAATTATTTTGTAACAATCCTTGTATCTGTAGATATGTAATAATCCTAGATATTCTTAAAAGTTAAATAAATTATATTAATTTTAAAAAATTAAATTTGATTATATACTTTAAAAATAATTTATAATACTATTAAAATTTTAATTGATTGAGATATGTAGTTAATGTAGGTAATTAGAATTATTGTTTATTATAAATTATTTTATTATTTTTAATATTTATTATTATTATTATTTTTGGTGTAACAAGATTTTACAAATAAATAAATAAATAAAAGAAGAAAGCCATTTCTTTCCTTGTACTCAATAGCCATTTTGCCTCACAATTTTAAATTTCGCTAAAATCCTAATAATTTGGACCCGTTTGCCACCCTAAAAGGGGCACATTTGGAATTTTTTGCCCTGGGCCTCGCAAAACCCAGGACCGGCTCTGTTGGTGACTCGGCGGTGAATCGGGGGCGGAACAGATGGCGAAAAAGCGAGATCGACGAGTCGGACTCAGCTCCGACCGCCTATCAAACAGAGTCGAAACGCCGATTCCTGAAGACCAGACTAAGGACTCAGCTAACTCGCTCGCCAAGACAAACCGTAAACTCAGAACAATACTTTTCCTTCTCTTCTTCATCGTATCTCCCGCCATTTCTGTATTATTGTACCGTAGAATATACGCTCCGAGCACAGAAACTACGGTCACCTCCGTATATCAACGAGGCCTCGTCAAAACTGATGTGAATTACAAAGAAATCCTCAGTGTAAGAACTTCAAATTTTTACGTAATTTCAGTTTTTAATTTATTTGTTCCTTCTAATTTTGTAAGTATTTCAGGAGCATACCAAAGTATCGGAAAATTCATCTGGCCGGAATTTTAAGCATCCTGTACTAGCTTACATTACTCCATGGTATGTGTTATTTTAAGCTTTAAACAACTGTATGGTCATTTTTTGTAAGGTTCAAATTATGTGGTACTTTTTAAATTAATGCAATGTGTTTAGTGTATTTTTGGTGAACTGTACTTGGAAATTATGAATGAGGAAAAGTTGATGAGTTCGTGTTTTTTGTAATGCCTTTGGGTGGACAAGAATATTAGAATAATATGAAGGATGGTGGAAAAGTAATTTGTTTCTAAGTTCTAACTCAAGACGATGGAAGAAAAGTAATCTGTTTCTAACTCAAAGTTACCGAAATCATTATATAAGAACAGCAAAAACAAGCAATTTTCAATGTTTTTTCTTTTGTCAGAACTAGACAGTTCTATTTTCTTGAATGTTTGTATGTATGGATAATTGGTTTTGAGTTGCATGTTTATTTATGGTGCATGGTTGTAATGTTGTAGCATGGTCAGAACAACATTAGAAAGATGTTTTTATCTAGCATAATTTTTTAGTGTAACAAAATATCTTGTTTATTTTGATAATGATATACTACACTATTATGTTTCTTAGCAAGCCTGCATTAATGAACTAAAGTTTTATTCAACTTATTCTGTAATGGTGCAGGAATTCTAAGGGCTATGATTTGGCGAAGAAATTCAGCTCTAAGCTTACTCATATATCACCTGTATGGTATGACCTAAAGAGGTATACAGCATTCATTGTTAAATGTTTCTCAATTTCACCAAGTCCTTGTTTGTGCCCGGTTCAAAACTGTCATGTTTTGAAGAATTTTTTTTACTTCATCACTTCTAAAATCTGCCATCCTTCTGGTTGTAGTTATCAATGTCAGCCAAAGGATGCTAATAATGAATCTCAAATCGTGATATAGCTTTCAAGCATTTATCGTTTTTTTATTTTAAAATACTTTATTTTAAAATGATTGTTGCCCCGTACTTGTAAATTGCAATACATGGTTATCATGAAATGTTGTCACCAGGTCAATCACATTGCCTGATTAAATGGCCAACTTTTGTTGGAAGGTAACTGATGTTGACATCAGAGGGTTAGGATGGGAAAGTGACCCTTACTCAACCTTCATAATGTTGATATTATGCTAAATGTAGAAAAAGGAGGTGATAATAGTTTATATATATATATATATATATATATTTTATAATGTCTTTTTTCTGTTTAATGTCTTCAGCTCTTTGTTTTGCATTCCAGCGAAGGAGCTAGTTTAGTTCTGGAGGGAAGACATAATGCTGATAAAGGATGGATTTCAGAGCTTAGAATGAAAGGAGAGGCACAGGTATCATCAACTTGGTGCTTGGAAGTGTAGATTCTTTTCTCTGCATCGTACCTAAAATCATTTAAGGAGTAATAGTTTTATGTAAGTGTGTCATAGGAATACAAAATATAATATTTAATTATATGACTTTTTGCTCTGAGAATTTACTCTTACTTTATGTCGTAATCAACCGTTAATTCTTTGAGACTTCAACTGCTAGAAAGTAAAGATAAATAGAAAAATGAGTATCAGTAAATATTTGATGTCAAAGAATCAAGGCATTATTCAACGATCCGAAATGTTCACATCATTTAATTTTCTGGTTTTTAACAACAAATTCTTCTAAAATTGGGAGAATTCATATTTAACTCATTGGGTCTGGGTTATTGGTCTTTCAATTACTCCCTCCTTTCCATAGAAAGAGTCCTATTTGCAAAATTTGTAAACTTAAGGTTATATTTTTCATTCATATTTTCCCCTAAATATAACTAGTGCATGGTAGTGAAATTGTGATGTTAAACTTGAGGACATTGTGTCATGTTATACTAACATAAATAAAAAGAGGACTCTTTTTATACAGCTTTTTTTTAAAAAAATGGGACTCTTTTTGTGGGAAGGATATTTACTATGTATTTCCAAATTTCCCGAAATGTAGAAAGATGCTTCTACTGATTTTGTTTCTTTCAGTTGATAGACATTGTCTTTATGTTTATATAGCAGAAATTGTTTTGCCTAATCATACTTTCTTGGTCTGTAAGGATTTATTGTTACTGGTCAAGAGATGGAACTTTATGTTCTTTTTGACAAGTAGATGGAAGTTTATGTTATCATTACAAGTATCAGTATGTAAACAAAGTGCTTTGTTGATGTCCCTTTTTATGATATGCTCAACTTATAGTTGTTTATTACATTTTAATTTTAATTTTTGATTTTGATATAGCAGATTTTACCTAGAGTGGTCCTAGAAGCGATTCCTATGAGCCTGTTAAAAAAGAAGAAGCAGAGGGATAAAGCAATTAACTTAATAATAACAGAATGCAGGTAAGTTTATGCTTTTGTTTTATGGAGATATTCTTTCATAGAAATCTTAGGAGGTCTCTTAAGGGAACTTAGGTATTGGCTATTCCAATTCAGTTGCTGTAGGCTCTTACTTATTTTTCTTAATAGTTTCCATGTCAGTAATCTTTGGCTGTCATGTGGTGCTTCTTATATTAATTATATGCATATTTGTCAAATCGTGAATAAAAAATGTATGAATCGTGAACCGAATCATGAATCATATGCATATCGTAAGATTCAGCATAAGTTGCAATCTAAAGGTCAGCTTGCAACGTGTTCACGTTGCCTAGATGGTAATGCCTTCATAGCAGTAGAAACACCTTCGATGCATTGTTCTTCAATTTGATGTAGTTAGCCCATGTGGTCACTAGCCAGTAATCCTATCCAACCCAAGATCCCAATACCTGACCACCACTTGAGAACAACTATCTACACAACAAGAAACAACCAAAAGTTATAAACTATAAAGGATTACAACATTAAAAATACTATCTGAAAAGTGAGTTTTAATATGAACTTCCATGCATGTGCCTTGCCTTCACGGAAAATCCTTTTAATATACTTGTATATTAAGTTCATAACTTACAATTTTCATGGATCCTCTTTACCTATAGTGAAATGGAATATGATGGTATTGTGCTGGAGTCTTGGTCAAGGTGGGCAGCTTATGGTGTTTTGCAGGATCCTGACATGCGGAATATGGTAAATAGGAAATCTTCACTTGTCCTTCTTTTCCTTACCTATAGTGAAATGGAATGTGACTTGTTTTCATTTAGCTTCTTGTGTAACAATATATGTTTGTTTCAAAATAATAATAAAAATTCTCTTATGGTGATTGCTCATCTAGCAATTTACTATTTCTGTTGCATAATCTTTTACCTTTTTCTGCTTTAATTTTAACTTTTACGAGAAGAAAATCTTAATTCTGAAAGAGGGACGTGTGATTCATTTTCTCATATCCACCAATTTGAGCTTTGCAAAATTCAAGTTCACCAATTTCAACTTGGAATGTCTGTTCATTAAAAGACATTCTTACATACTTTGGTGTTAAAATTCCTTTCACGTTTAGGCACTGAAATTCATTCAACAACTTGGACAAGCCATGCATTCTGTGAGCTTAAAGAGGAAAAGCGAGCAAAGTTTACAGTTAGTGTGACGCCCCCAAAATAGGTATACATCACCTATTCTGAGTTGTCAATACATGGTACAGAAACAACTACAACTTTATTATTACAACGAGAAAGCTGTGAGTTTGAATACAAATATTATCTTCTGAGCAATATCTATACTCAAATAAATCCTCATCACATTTATTGATACATTATTTTACAAAATGGTGAGGACTACTAAACAATCCTTTCTAAAACCTTCATTCCATACCCCACTGCGTACTCGCTTATATTCTCGCCTCCCGAGAAAAATGGAACAAAAGGAAAAGGGTGAGCTCAACTAGCTCAAGTAAAGAATATTATGACTAAGATAATATACAACAAATTATCGTTAGTCTTCAACAGAGGAAAAATATAATAGAATACTGATAGACAACAAATTTTAAATCAATATTCATGATGAAATAATAATTCATTAGAAGAGTTAAGTAGAGAATGCAAACTACTATCTTCTATGTATGAATTTAAAAGTTCATTTGTCATCTTTTATCCCTGTAACATCAATCAATATACATCCGAATCAAATATTCATCTTCTTTGACTCATGGACAAAGATATTCATCGATTGATCATATTCATTTAAACACTGTTTATCTTTGACTACTTCTGAGCCAAAGATATTCTTCAGAAATCATTCATCTTGCACTTCTGTGCCAAAGATATTCTTAAGAAATCATTCATCTTTGCACTACAGGCCAAAGATATTCCATAATATCATCATTTAAGACTGAGGATGATGAAAAATATTTTTTTTTAAAGAAACGAATCCAGTAAAACAAAATGACAAGGATTAAGGATTAAGGATTCGTACTTGGTTTTATCCACGTCCAAAAATACCTCAAAAATAATCATAGTGGTGTAAAATTCAAGAATGATCAAAACATGGATACAATCAGAGTTAGTATCCAGAATAGATGTTTTGGACGAAAAGAAGAAATTTTATTTTTCGGTGAATAGTACCGTATACGTGAATAGTGCCGTACACGTGAATAGTAACTCCGACACCAAAAGATAGAAATTCCACAAAAACATCTTCACGCTTCATGAATAGTACTCGTGAATAGTAACTCGTGAATAGTAACTCATGAATAAGAATCATGAATAGTAACTCCCATATATGAAAAAGTTCCAAATTTGATAAAACTTGGATCAACATTTCAAGTATAATGATATTGAAGAAATAATATCATTACTGAAAAAAATAATATCCCTTACCTCGAAAGATTTGTAGATTTATTTGGAATAGGGTATAGTCTTTGAAGGAACTTGCACCGTCTAACAATACTCAAAGTATACTCAAAATACTCACAAGAATACGTTCGATAATATAGAGAGAAAACTTTAGTTTACGGGTGTGATTTTCAATTCTAACCTAAGCACCTATTTATAGGAAAACGCTTAGAACACCAAAAAAAAAAATTTAATATAATATTAATATAATTATACAAATTTTTCTTAGCCCACCTTTTAAGTCAAAAACACCAACCACACATATGTTAATGATGTCCAAAAAATACAAAAACGTTTTTCTAACAAAAATAATTTAAACTCCCAAAAATCAATTATTTTGAACTTTAACTTCAATAATTCATAATAAATAGCCCTTTCATCGAGAAAATTCGAATCTTGCGAGTTTTATAGGAATTTCAATTCTACAACGTCTGCGAGAAGAAAGTTTTCCAAATTCCAAATAGAAATTGATGAAATCCACAAGCAGACGATTTTATGTGCTATAATCAAATTTCGGTCAATAAATGGGGTCCAATGAGCATGTTTAACATGTTTTAAACATTTATTGCAACAAAAATACTCTTCCTCCTCGTATACTCATATATCCCACATTCGTTGTAAAAATATCATAGTTAATATATTATTAAAATAATATATTTAAATGAATTATTTTATCGAAAAAGATAAAATATTAATTTTCAACAATTGTCATTTTAAAATTTTCTCCATCTATATCCACATAAAATCAATATTTTCCTCATCATATAAATCAATAATTAATTATTCACAAATAATATTACAAAATCACAATATCGACAACCGGCGGGTTCAGAAAGAGGGGGCTTTCAATAAGAATTTTTCTTCATCTTTGGCCTTGCAATTAGGTGACCAAACCTCTCCTTAGTAGCGTAACTTTCTAGATATTGCCAATAATGTTATCTAATAATATTATTGAGATAATATGAATTATCGCTTCGATAATGAAAAATATCGTGTAATGACAATTATTGAAACAACAAAGAATATAAAATATCAACGCAAGCAATTATTAACTCAATAAAATCTTAATAAAGTAATTATCGTAACCATTATTGAGTAGTAGTAGGCTTCACGTAAGAATCAATAATTGGTGCAATACTGGTATGCTTCTTGTTCAACAACGCCGTATTAGTGTGTTTTAACCACCGGGTATTCCAACGAAGATTAAGCAGAATAACTACGCCGTTATTTAAAAACAACTTATATTTGTCGTTTTCTTCATCCAATCGCTTTTCAGTTATGGGGCCCACACATGGTCGCTAGTGCGTCGCATACGAATATTCCCCGACAAAGATTGAATATTCCACGACCAAACGAATATTCTAAGCGATAATGAATATTTTATAACCACTTGCTTATTTTGAAATATTTGCAGTATTTAACCCTTAACTATCAACATTAATCAAATCAACCCTTACTATTTCAAAATAATAAATAAAGGAAATTCCTTTTTATTTAAAAATTTTGGTCTCTACAACCTCCCTCCTTATGAAATTTCGTCCTCGAAATTGACGACGTACAGTGTTTGAAAAGGTGAGGATACCTCGCTTTCATTTCCGTTCCAATTCCCGTGTCATTTCCTCTATAGCATGATTCCTCCACAAAACTTTAACTTGTGGTATGACCTTTCTTGGCGTAGGATATGCTCCTTCCTATCCAAGATCTTGGACAGTACCTCCTCATACGTTAAGTCTTGGCTATCTCGTCCGGTTCTAACTTCAATAACGTGGTTCGGGTCTTTCACATATTTATTTAAAATGAGATATGTGAAACACATTATGAACACGAGACATACTTCGGAGGTAACGCAAGTCTATATAAGCTACATTTCCTACTTTCGGTCAAGAATTTGAAATGGACCGATAAATCGTGGATTGAGCTTCCTCTCTTCCCAAATCTTGTAACTCCCTTCCGTGGAGCAACTTCATGAACAATACATGATCTCCTACATTAAATTCCACGTCCTTTCGATGAAGATCCGCATAACTCTTTTGTCGATCTTTGTGCGCTTTTATACGTTGTCGAATCATTTTGGATCTTTTTCGGTAGTCATACGTATTAACTTCGGGTCCCAACAATGTTGCTTCACCCACCTCATTCCAACATATTGGAGAGCGACATTTTCGTCCATATAATGCTTGAATGGAGCCACACCTATACTTGCACGATAAGCTGTTGTTGTAGGAGAATTCCACCAATGGTAAATACTTATCAACTACCCTTGAAGTCTCAGGACACAGAGTCTTAATAGATCTTCAAGAGTTTGAATAGTCCTCTCTCGATTGTCTCGTCTGGTTTGGGGATGGTATGCGAACTAAATCGCAAATCCGTGCCCATAGCTTTTTTTGCAAGCTAACCCAAAATCTTGAAGTGAATCTTGGGTCACGATCCGAAACTATGGATACTGAGCATGCCGTGCTGACCTCCTGATCTCATTCACGTACATACTAAAGCAAGACGTTGAGGAATAAGTCTCCCGACGGCAAGAAATGAGCGAGACTTGGTTAATCTATCAACAATAACCCAAATAAGATTGATGCCTTGAGAGAAACCGTAGGAAGACCCAAACGAAATCCGTAGTAATGTGTTCCCACTTCCATTCCAGGAATCTCAGTGGTTCTGACGGACCCTTAGGTACAAGATGCTCCGCCTTTACACGTTGGCAAGTTAAACACATCGAGATAAACTTTGCAATCTCTCTTCATATTGTTCCACCAAAATGTATGTCGAAGATCACGATACATTTTAGTACTTCCGAGGATGGATTGCAAATGGCGATTGTGTGCCTCCATCATAATCTCAGACTTCAAATCGAGTCGTTAGGAACACAAAGTCTCAGAGTGGACTCAAGTATTCCTTCTTCATCAATTCTCGCCTTAGGAATAGCTCCTTCTTGTACTTTCTTCTTCATACGCACGCATTTCCGGAATCGGTGGCTTGCAACCTTAACTTTTCTATTAAAGTTGGCTTTATGCGTATACTTGACATCATCGCACTCGCGTTCCGCATATGATCTTCTACTCAATCGTCACTACTACATTCGCTTTACCGGGATGGTATTGAATAATGTGGTCGTAGTCTTTCAATAGCTCGAGCCAACGTCATTTTGCCGCGTGTTGAGTTCTTTTGAGTGAAGAAATATTTAAGGCTTTTATGGTGCGAATATATCTCCACTTTCTCCCATATAGATAGTGCCTCCATATTTTTAGCGAAACGATTGCCGCCAACTCTAGATCATGAGTTGGATAATTCCTCTCATACTCTTTAAGTTGTCATGAGGCATAGGCTATGACTTTCCCACGTTGCATGAGAACACATCCTAACCCTTTGCTGAAGCATCGTCAGAGATAACAAATCCATCCGAACCGGATGGTATTGTTAGAAGCAGTGCGAAATAAGTCTCCTCTTAAGCTCTTGGAAACTTTTCTCGCATTCTTCGCTCCAAATAAATTTTGTATCCTTCCGAGTTTAATGAGTTAATGGAGTAGCGATTCGAGAGAAAACCTTCCACGAATCTCCGATAATAACCAATTAAGCCCAAAAGCTACGTACTTCACCACCGACTTTGCTTGGTTCTAACTTCAGATTGCTTCAATCTTCGCCGGATCAACAGATACTCCATGTTTCGACACCACGTGCCCGAGGAATGCTACTTCCTCGAGCCGTAATTCGCATTTCTTCAATTTGGCATATAGTTGGTTTTCACGAAGCCTTTCGAGTACCAACTTCAAATGGTGCTCATGATCTTCACGACTTTTGGAATATATGAGGATGTCATGATAAAGACAACAACGAATTGATCCAAATATTCCTTGAATACTCGGTTCATCATATCCATGAAAAGCCGCAGGAGCATTAGTTAGTCGAAAGATATGACTAAGAATTCATAATGCCCATACCGAGTTCAAGGCGATCTTTGGAATATCCTCGATTCTAATCTTGGTGATGATATCCGAGCGAAGATCGATTTTGAAAAGAATTGTGCCCCTTGAATTGGTCAAACAAGTCATCAATACGAGGTGAGGATACCTATTCTTGATGGTGACATGGTTCAATTCCGATAGTCAATCTGAAAGTCGCATACTCCCGTCTTTCTTCTTTACAAATAAAACAGAGCACCCGAGGAGATGTCTTGGGGACGAATGAAACCGATGTCCAACAATTTCTCGTAGTTGGACCTTTAACTCCTGAAGTTCAATAGAGCCATTCGATATGAGGTTTTAGAAATGGGCTTTGTACCGAGTTCAAGATCAATAAAGAATTCAACTTCACGTTCGGGGTAGTAACCGGGAAGTTCTTCGGAAATACATCGGAAAGTCAATAACAACAGGAATATTATTCAAATTTGGCGTGTCTTTATTCAAATCCATAACATGGGCTAAGAAAGCTCGACATCCGTTTTTGATAAACGAATAGCTTTATGATTAGATATGATAGTGATTGATTTTAATGGTTTAGTTGCTTGAATTAAATGCAACAAAGTTGGTTAGGAATATGAAAACTAACAACCTTACGAAAACAATCAATTTTGGCGTGATGAGTAGTTAACCAATCGATCCCTAAAATCACATCAAAAGCAAGTATCTTTAAAGAGATAAGGTCAATGAGTAAGGTAATGGTGCCAACTTGAATCAAACAAGATTTATAAGCGGTGGATGTGATGAAAGTTTCTCTAACGGAGTTTCCACAGATAGTCAAAGTCTAATTTCTCCAAGTCAAGTTTAAACGCGTTGAGCACACGCAGGAGAGATAAATGAATGGGTAAGACCCAGATTAAGTAAGGTATAAACTTCGTAAGAATTTATAAATAGCTTACCCGTGATCACCTCGTTTGGGTTCTCGCATTATGATGATCAATACAACAAACGCTTTCTTCCGGAATCGTTGACTTTGACTTCTCGGGAGACGATCTTTTGAGTCACCGTCCCTCATTGAACTAGGTTTTTACATTTGTCTGATCTCGAGCGATATGTCCTTCCTTTCCACAATTATAGCATACCTTGGCTGTTGTGGGCGGTTTGACTGATATGTCCCTCTTTTTCGCATTTGTAGATATATGGCCCGGTGGTCGTTCTCCTCCCTTAGAACCGATTCTTTCTAAGACCTTTGTCATCTTCACACGGTCGTTGTTAAATCTCCTCTTTTTAAAATCTCCTCCGACTCACTTCTTCTATTTTCATGGCCATGATTACCACCAGAGTGGTTACCATTTCATAAATCTGTTTTTTCTCGCAGGTTATCATTATTCATTGATTGCTATCTACGATACGATCTGGTTGTGGTCCTCGATTTGACCGTACTCGTTATCTCGCTCTAATAATTGAGCCACATTTACAACATCCGAATAAAGAGAAAATTTATGAGAAATGAGATCTTCGACGTATCTTAGGGTTTCAAACCTCTAAGAAACATCCCAGCGTCATACGTTCCTCATTCTCCCACCAAATGAGGTGCAATCTGGATAACTCGCAAACTTTGCCTAATCTTGAGACACACGTCGTGTTGTTTTGTTCAATCGATGAACTCTACTTCCTTCATACGTATAGCGAACACTTTCGGGAAAGTATTTGTCATTAAATAACTTCAAACGTCTCGAGGCATCTTGAGTGAAAAAATTTGGATGGGTACGCTTCTGAGACTCCCACCGATGAGTCTGCGCCGCCACGGAACATAAAAGGTGGCGAATGGAACCTTCGTTCTCCGTGCATCCCAAGACATCGAATATCTTGGTAATTTGTTTGACCCCATGTTTCCGCCGTGATCGGATCCGGCTTTCCCTTAAATTCTGGTGGTCCTGACTCTTTGAATCGCTTGCATTGTGATAACCCGTGAATCTTATCATTTCCTCCTCTGTATTTTGAACACGAGTCTCCCTCGTCTCGATTTTTGCATTAAGCTGAAAAACTTCTAAACATCCCCTCGCTCATCATCGCTTTCAATGGTGTTGTTTCACGGGAGGAACATTCACACCACTGTTGCACGTTCTCCTCGTTGGTGAGTCTGAGCATCTCCACGGTCTCATTTCCATTGTTAATATTCTCGGTCGACATTCTCAAATCCGTCATAAAAACAAGGGTTAATTAAGGAAATCAATATATCACATAATATCCCTATATATTGACCAACTAACAAATAAGCTTAGGTAGGACACACTAGCGAAGGATTTACTCGTCTCTCCCTCCTAGTTTATTCCCGATCTCCATGGGAGATCATATCCCTAAGCTCGATACTAATCAGTATGGCGCCCCAAAATATAGGTATACATCACCTGATACGAAGTTGTCAATCGTAGTACGTAAGCATTACAACTTTATTATTACAACAAGAAACTGTGAGTTTGAATACAAATATTATCTTACAGACAATATCTATACTCAAATAAATCCTCATCACATTTATTGATACATTATTTTACAAAATGGTGAGGACTACTAAACAATCCTTTCTAAAACCTTCATTCCATACCCCAGGACTGCATTTCATTTATATTCTCGCCTCCCGAGAAAAATGGAACAAAAAGGAAAAGGGTGAGCTCAACTAGCTCAATAAAGAATATTATGACTAAGATAATATACAACAAATTATCGTTAGTCTTCACGAGGAAAAATATAATAGAATCTGATAGACAACAAATTTTAAATCAATATTCGCAATGAAATAATAATTCATTAGAAGAGTTAAGTAGAGAATGCAAACTACTATCTTCATGTATGAATTTAAAAGTTCATTCATCTCATCTTTTATCCTCGTAACATCAATCAATATACATCTGGAATCAAATATTCATCTTTTACTACAGCCAAAGATATTCATCGATTAGTCATATTCATTTAAACACTGTTTATCTTTTTACTACTGTGCCAAAGATATTCTTTAGAAATCATTCATCTTCGCACTTCTGGGCCAAAGATATTCTTAAGAAATCATTCATCTTTGCACCACAGCCAAAGATATTCCATAATATCATCATTTAAGACCCGAGGATGATGAAAAATATTTTTTTTTTAAAAGAAACGAATCCAAGAAACAAAATGACAAGGATTAAGGATTAAGGATTCGTACTTGGTTTTATCACGTCAAAAATACCTCAAAATAATCATAGTGGTGTAAAATTCAAGAATGATCAAAACATGGATACAATCGAGTTAGTATCCGAGAATAGATGTTTTTAGACGAAAAGAAGAAATTTTATTTTTAGATTGAATAGTACTATATACGTGAATAGTCTTGATATCGTGAATAAAGTCACAGTATCGTGAATAGTAACTCCGACACCAAAAGATAGAAATTCCACAAAAAAACATCTTCACGCTTCATGAATAGTACTCGTGAATAGTAACTTCGTGAATAGTAACTTCATGAATAGTAACTCGTGAATAAGAAACTTCATGAATAAGTAACTCCCATATGAAAAAGTTCCAAATTTGATAAAAATTCGGATCAACATTTCAAATTATAATGATATTGAAGAAATAATATCATTACTAAAAAAAAATAATATCCTTACCCGAAAGATTTGTACTTCTATTTGGAATATCGCATATAGTCTTTGAAGGAACTCAGACCGCCTAACAATACTCAAAGTATACTCAAAATACTCACAAGAATACATTTCGATAATATAGAGAGAAAACTTTAGTTTCTGGTGTGATTTTCAATTCTAACCTAAGCACCCTATTTATAGGAAAATGCTTAGAACACCAAAGCAGAAAATTTAATATAATATTAATATAATTATACAAATTTTCCTTAGCCCACCTTTTGGTCAAAAACACCGACCACACATGTTAATGATGTCCAAAAAATACAAAAACGTTTTTTCTAACAAAAATAATTTAAACTCCCAAAATCAATTATTTTGAACTTGGAACTTCAATAATTCATAATAAATAGCCCTTTCATCGAAAATTGAATCTTGCGAGTTTTTATAGGAATTTCAATTCTCTACAACTGCAGAAGAAAGTTTTCCAAATTCCAAATAGAAATTGATCGAAATCCACAAACCAGGCGATTTTTGTGCTATAATCAAATTTCGATCAATAAATGGGGTCCACCGACATGTTTAACATGTTTTAAACATTTATTGCAACAAAAATACTCTTCCTCCTCGTATACTCATATATCCCACATTCGTTGTAAAAATATCACCGTTAATATATTATTAAAATAATATATTTAAATGAATTATTTTATCGAAAAAGATAAAATATTAATTTTCAACAATTGTCATTTTAAAAATTTTCTCCATCTATATCCACATAAAATCAATATTTTCCTCATCATATAAATCAATAATTAATTATTCACAAATAATATTACAAAATCACAATATCGACAAATGAGCGGTTCAGGAAGAGGGGCTTTCAATAAGAATTTCTTCTCATTGGCGCATGCAATTAGGTGACCAAACCTCTCCTTAGAGATGTAACTTTCTAGACATTGCTAATAATGTTATCTAATAATATTATTAGGATAATATGAATTATTGCTTCGATAATGAAAAATCGTGTAATGACAATTATTGAAACAAATGACAATATAAAATATCAACGCAAGCAATTATTAACTCAATAAAATATTCAAGCGGTAATTATCGTAACCATTATCGAAAGTAGTGCCTTCTTACGTAAGAATCAATAATTGGTGCAATACTGGTGTGCTACTTGTTCAACAACGCGTATTAGTGTGTTTTAACCACGGGTATTCCAACAAGATAATACGGTGAATAACTACGCCGTTATTTAAAAACAACTTATATTTGTCGTTTTCTTCATCCAATCGCTTTCCGTTATGGGGCCCCATATTTGGTCATTGCTGCATCGTCGCATACGAATATTCCCCCCAACAAGACGAATATTCCACGACCAAACGAATATTTCCCGACGATAATGAATATTTTATAACCACTTGCTTATTTTGAAATATTTGCGTATTTAACCCTTAACTATCCACATTAATCAAATCAACCCTTACTATTTCAAAATAATAAATAAAGGAAATTCCTTTTTATTTAAAAATTTCGGGGTCTTACAGTTAGTGTATGTTATAGGCCCACCACGTTCAAAGGAGCTCCAGGAGTATGATTTTGGGCCTGAAGATCTTAAGGTTTTGAGTGATGCTGTAGATGGTTACTCGCTTATGACTTACGACTACTCAGGCCCCCAGAATCCTGGTCCAAATGCACCTTTGAAGTGGATCCACTCCATCTTGCAGCTGCTCCTTGGTACCAGCCATAGTAGCAGTTCTCAGAGCTTGGCTCAAAAGATATTTGTTGGCATCAATTTTTATGGAAATGATTTTGCCATTTCAGGAGGTATTTATCACATCAGTTCAATTGACTTGAATGTCTATTGCTCTTGGCTTTAATTGAGTTATAATTTTGACACTTATCAGTTTGGCTGATGAAGATACATGTAAAAAGAAATGAGAGGTAGGTGCTTCACAATATATTCTGGTTTGGGTGACTATTATATAAGATTATTAGTTTCATTTTTTCCCTGCAATCTTAAGTAACTAAAAAAAGTATCACAAGTCATAATCCCTTTGGAAGTGATTCTAGCAAAAACAATTAATTCTTTCTAGTCACAATTCAATGATTCAATATAACGATAAAGCTAATTTGACTCCAGAAGGACTATTAATTTACTATATTTGGATAAGTCTCTAGAAGGACTATCCTCAGTTTTTTAGTGATGCGTTTTATTTAAACAATGATCTTGTAAATTATAATCACAAGTTATCTTATATGTGCAAGTGCATATTGAACTAATGCTTGTTTTTATAGAGTTGAGGGTTTTTTTTCCAATTTTTTTTTCCCTGGTGAGATAGAGTTGAGTATTTGAACTTTGGCCAAGTTGGATGTAGTTGAGTGCATAGGAATTATATGTGAACTGTAAAGCACTTTCTTGGGTATAGGAGCCCTAAACATATAGAGTTCAAATGTATTGGTTTGCTGTAAAAATTAATATAACAGGTTCATCTTCTCTATCCTTCTTATGGAACTCTCTTATAGTATTTGTCTCGTGTTGTTTTATTTCGTATTTTTGAAGAGTAGTCTTGGGTTTTGTTTTGGGAGGCTCTGTCCAACAAATCCTTGTGTGGAAAGGATGAAAGGGACTCAAAACAGTTTCTCTCTCTCTTTTTTTCACTCACTAGTCATAACTATGATGGTGAAATAAACTCACTCCCACTTCCTTAAGTGAAACAAAAAGAGGGAAAGGCTGGCTACCCTTTCCCGGCGCACCTTTTTATCCTTTTTACTTTGAATTTCATTGCTGTATTTCTTCACTTATGCCGCACAAAACAGAGTATCTAACTGTGTCATGTTTGCTAATTGGTGACTGTTCATTAGGATTTCCTTAATTAACTTATGATACACATTGAGAAAATTATTTCTTGCAAAAAACAGGCTTAGGTGGTGGTCCAATAATTGGAACGGAGTATCTCTCTTTGTTGGAGCGTAACAGACCCTCTTTGCAATGGGAGAAGATCAGTGCTGAGCATTTCTTCTTGTACTATGATGATCAGCATGTCAAGCATGTGGTATTTTACCCATCCTTGATGTCAATTGCAAGGCGCCTTGAGGTGGCACAGTCCTGGGGCGCGGGTATCTCAATTTGGGAAATTGGGCAAGGGCTAGATTACTTTTTTGATATTCTTTAATTACAGTGTTTCTTCCTACTTAAACTGCGTAGATGCTGTACAGTAGTTTGGTTACTTCTTGTTACTTCCTTCAGACACGATAACAAAGTTTTGGTTAATATACTAGTGTTAATGAAGTTTTAAGCAGTCGTAGCAGGCATTGTATCAGAATGACTTAATATGATACACTATGTGATGCTGTCTGTTCTAAAATTCATTTCAAACGGAGAAGTTCGTTTATTAACACAATGGACCAAAGGAAATGCAAATGCAGTAGCTAGTTGTATTCAACTTAATGCAATTTGTTTCCATTACAATCTATAAATCCGAAAAAGTTATATAACAGAGGAACTTGTACTCGTAGAACTGGTTAAAAAGACGCATTGAACTCGTGGAATTGATTAAAAAACACATTGAACTCGTGATTACACCGTGAACAATTACATTCTCAAGAGTACTACAAGAACGTATTAGTGCACATGGTTGTACTACAAAGATGTACACGAATCTCGTGTTACTGGGCCATTTGGGCTTCATAGCTTGTACTAGTGTATTACAAGAGAGCATTTCTCATGAGACTATGAGGAGAGCAGATCTTCTGTCCTCAAATTTTTTGTCTCTTTTGTGTCCCTCCATTTATATTTTGAGTCAAAATTTAAGTTGAGAGACAGGGACAGATAATTTGGGAAAGAGGATCTGCTCTCGACCATGAGAGAGCTTTCAACACTTCTTTCAGCCATTTCTCAGCCACACAATCTGTCATCAACCAAAAAAGGTCAGCCCCATCAACAGCTGATCCTCAGTTAACACGTGTCGTGCATAAATTGGGTCCTTTCTCATCTTTCGGTAGCCCAAAAGACCCCAGTGGTGTGATTTTGAGAATTATGCTATGGAGGCCCTTAATGCAGTTGGCTTGACCCCAATTTCTCTTCTTTCAGACAGGAGAACAAAACCCAGAAAAATCTCATCACTCCCCACAAATTCTCCACACAAATTGCCATTTTCTGCTAATTTTAGCACCAACCCACAAAAATTTCCACAAGCTTTATCAAGAAACTTTCATGGGGGTCTAGTGCTTTTATCATCTGTTTTCAATACAGGATTTGCTAGAGCATTAACATATGAGGAAGCATTGCAAAAGTCAGCGAGCACTGGTGACCCATCAGATTTTGAAGTTGGTGGCCTTCTTGACAGTGTTAGCAATTTTGTAGTGGAAAATCCTACAGTGATAGCAGGTGGCGCCGCCATTTTAGTTGTCCCATTAGTACTGTCTCAATTGTTTGGTAAGTCTAAGCCATGGGGTATTGAGACTGCAAAGAATGCTTATGCAAAATTGGGGGATGATGCCAATGCCCAATTGCTTGATATAAGAGCATTAGTTGATTTAAGGCAAGTGGGCGGTCCGGATATTAGAGGTTTGAGTAAGAAACCTGTGTCAATTGTGTATAAAGGTGAAGATAAGCCTGGGTTCTTGAAGAAGTTGGCTTTGAAGTTCAAGGAACCAGAAAATACCACATTGTTTATATTGGACAAGTAAGATAATGATACCAATTTTATTTTGTTCATTCCTTTTATGTGTGTTTCTTAATTTTAGTATATTTTATTTATAAGAAAATTATAAATATATATATATATATGGTCCGGATCTTAAGCTCACCGGGCAACAGACTGGGCGACGATTCGGTCCGTCCCTATATGTAGAACCCTCGTCTTAGCTTTTAGCGACGGACAACATATAACGAACGGACCGAACATATAGACGGACCGAATCGTTGCCCGGTCAAAAGTGACACCAAAAAGAAATTGTCAGTTATAATTAGTCAATTGCAATATTAATTCATTAAAAGGAACACAAATCCTTCCTTTGGTGTGGACATAACTGATGTCTAGAATCTGCTGCAGGGACCCTTTGACAGAGTAAAAAGTTAGAATATGATGCACATTTTCTGAACACAAACATCATTGGGTTATTAGGTAGATACCTTGTGGAGCTACTTTAGCTTAACTACTTTAGCTAATACTAAAACCTAAATATTAGAAGAGGTTCCTTACCCACCCATCCCCCCGGGATCATTCTAATATTTTCTTTCCTTTTCCTTCTTCCTTTAAAGAGTACATATTTAAAAGAGAATGGTTGATGGTAATAGTGCTTCCAGTTTGTAATTTACTGAAAACTAACATATGAAATTGATGAATTTGAGATGAAGCCAGGTTTGATGGAAGCTTTGAACTGGTTGCAGAGTTGGTCACAGCGAATGGCTTTAAAGCTGCGTATGCAATAAAAGATGGTGTAGAAGGAACCCGAGGATGGATGGTTGTTACCATTTTAGTGTCTCTTATCTCTGTTATCCAAAGTCTTAGTTCTGTTTGCTACTTTTAGTTGTTTGAAAGTTTAAGGTGAATTCTAATGTTTTCAGAACAGCGGTCTCCCCTGGATACAACCAAATAAAACTTTTACTTTTGATTTCAGCAATTTGACCGACGTAATTGGTGAAGCACTTGGAGTATGTTTCTCACCTATATTTAATTACCTCACTTTTTATTAGAGCTAGTTAAATGTTGCCGTGTCCTGAACTGCTAAATACTCATTTCTCTCTCACCAAATATATCAGAAAATTGTTTACGCGAGAGAATACAATAGGGTAGTTGAACTTAGGATCTTAAACTGGATGCTGAATGAAATTGAATGCATTTGAACTATACGTGGCATCAATTCTGCTCCATATGACTACAATTTGTTGAGATAGTAAGTTTATGTAATTGGGAGTTGGGATAGCTGCTGAAGAAGGAGAAAATGTGATTTAGATTTTAAGGGATTCAAGGACTTGAATTAAAATTGCAGCCATGATCTATTGGCACAGGAATAAACAACAGTAAAATAAGAACTACTATAACAAGACAGAATCAATGCCAAATAATTTAGATGATCAGACACACAGAATGAGGGAGCGATGATACCACCTTATCTTGGATCCATGGGTGCGAAATGCTGCAGAAAGAACCATTGTCATAACTTGCATAATAGCTCCCGATCTCAATATCACATTCTAACTCTTGGAAATACCTGAGCATTTTATGACTGCAACAAACAATGACCCCTAGTACGAGTTTATAACGCCACATTTGAAAATTACTACTCACTTCATATAAGCTGATCATTGCATTCTGCATGTGCCAAACAATTTGAAGGATAAAGAGATTCCTTTGCATAGTCTGATCCAATTATTTAGTATCCTTATATATATATATATATATATATATATATATATATATATATATATATATATATATATATATATACTTTTTAAAATCATCGGGGTTAGACATTAGTTCAGCATTTCTTAATCCTTTCAATGTCATCAACATACCCCTTGTTATTTCTTTCTTCCAAAGCATCATATGATAAAGTAAAACTTTATTTTGTAGTTTTTCTTATTCTGCTAGGCTCACTTAAATTTTCACTTCTTTATGTTGTTTTCCTTTTAAACTATGGTGAAAACAGAAGCACGTGGAAATATATCTATACTCGTCTAAACTTTCATTATTCATATATTGCTCCTCGAATCTTATCCCTACGAAAAGCATTATCTTTTCGTTTTTGAGTAGAAATACGATAATATGTAACATGTATATTATTGGTAATGTATATAGATTGTAATTATTTCTATCCACAAGTATAATCAAAATTAATTTTGTGACTTTTATGTTATGCTAAGCCTTATTAAATGAGTTTTAATGACGACCAGGAGGGGTCCGATGTTGTTTCTGTTGCTTTTGGTGTAGCTGCAGCTACTGGCTTAGGTTTATTTGCATTTACAGAGGTTTGGATCGAGTTTTACTTATATACCATTCTTAGTTTCCCCTTTTCTACAAACTTGGTCTGAAATTTTTATAATTGAGGGCTTCGCTAAATCATTGCAGGTAGAAACACTGCTTCAAGTATTAGGTACAGCTGCGCTTGTTCAATTTCTCAGCTAGAAACTCCTGTTTGCAGAGGTCAGTCAATAGTTTGTTTCTTGTTATAACTGTAATTTCTCCTTCCTAAAGTGCTCTGGGATTCGGTGTTGTGTGCCTTCAAAGGATAAGTTCTATTCCTTTTCCCTACTTACTGTGTAGCATTATGCTAGATTTCTAAACTCCATAGAATGCTCATTTTTATGTAAATCACCGGCATATTGATTGTGAATAGAGGCTACCGTGTAATATGACATCAAGATGCAGTTTGTTAACCTACATCCACTCTTTTCCATTGTAGGATCGAAAGCAAACTCTGCAACAAATTGACGAGTTTGTGACCACAGAAGTTACCCCTAAAGAGCTTGTAGACGAGATAAAGGTACTTAATACTATGCATTTTGTGAAAGCCGAATGATGCATTTTATCTTCCTCCTAAAAGTTATTATTTTGATGATCCATCTCTTTGCCAACATGCTGAACATGCATCTAGTTTTACTACATGAAAAGAATCTCGGAAATAATGATTTGTATCTCGTCATTTTTCTCATGTGGGAACTCAGGAAATCGGAAAGGCTCTTCTACCAACACCGGTGACAACAAACAAGGCTCTTCTTGCACCTGCAGAGGCTAGTGCTGTTGCCACTGATAGCACTGTACAGAAAGCAGAAGCAGTTCCCGAGTCAGATTCTGCGCCTCCTCCTACTGTAGAAGCAGCTGCAGAATCTTCTCCAGAAGTCAATTCAGTCCCTCCACCAGAAGTTAAAGCAGAGTCACTCCCTGGACTCTCAAGACCTCTTTCGCCATTTCCATCTGTACGTAAATTTCTTTCAACCCTCTACAAAAGCTCTGAAACTACGTTTGGCAGGCAACTCACTTCAAAACCTCGGAATTGGAGTTGAGCATCAAATGTTAACCAAATTTAAACAAAGTGACACCAAAAGGAAATTGTCAGTTGTAATTAGTCAATCCCAATATTAATTCATTAAAAGGAACACAAATTCTTCCTTTGGTGTGGACATAACTGATGTCTAGAATCTGCTGCAGGGACCCCTTGACAGAGTGAGTAACAAGTTAGAATATGATGCTCATTTTCTGAACACAAACATCATTGGGTTATTAGGTAGATACCTTGTTGAGCTACTTTAGCTAATACTAAAACCCCCCGATCATTCTAATATTTTCAGGAGAATGGTTGATGGTAATAGTGCTTCCGATTTGTAATTTTCTAAAAACTAACATATGAAATTGATGAATTTGAGATGAAGCCAGGTTTGATGGAAGCTCTGAACTGGTTGCAGAGTTGGTCACAGCGAATGGCTTTAAAGCTGCCTATGCAATAAAAGATGGTGCAGAAGGAACCCGAGGATGGATGGTTGCTACCATTTTAGTGTCTCTTATCTCCGTTATCCAAAGTTTTAGTTCTGTTTGCTACTTTAGTTGTTTGAAAGTTTAAGGTGAATTCTAATGCATGTTTTCAGAACAGCGGTCTCCCCTGGATACAACCAAATAAAACTTTTAGTTTTGAACACTTAGATTATGTCTCATGTCTGTTATTTACTATGATCTGATTTTTGTAAAATTTTTGGACTGTTGAAGATCAATATTGTAAAGAAATATATACTAAAACATATCACGTGTCATTTTGAAGTTGGAGCACCATTTAGGAAGAGAACTTGTGTATCATGCCAGAAATTGAGTTGCAATGACTAAGCTGCTAAAATAACCAAGCCTGCATTGTTAGTTACAATTAGTCAATCACAATATCAATTTGGTTAGAAGGAACACAAATTCTTCCTTTGGTGAGGATATAAATGATGTCTAGAATCTTCTGTGGGGACCCCTTCGACAGAGTGAGGAAAAAGTTAGAATATGATACACGTTTTCTGAACACAAACATAATTGGATTATTATGTATATACCTTGTCGAGCTACTTTAGCTCAACTACTTTAGCTAATACAAGAGTGGCATCATTAACTACTTTAGCTTACTATGGCGAGCTAACTCTTTCAGGACCCCTGTTTACCTTGCATAATATCCTCGAGCCACTTAGTTTGTCTTCTTCAAGTTGAGAGAAGATTCAAACGTTAGGTTATTGATATATACACCTTGTCTATGGCAGAAGCAAGCAATTTTTCTGAATGTTATCTAAAACCTAAATATTAGAAGAGGTTCCTTATCCCTCCCTTATATTGGATCATTCTAATATTTTCATTGTTTTCCCCCCTTCTTCCTCTAAAGATTACATATTTACAGGAGAACGGCTGATGGTAATAGTGCTTCCAATTTGTAATTTTCTAAAAACTAACATATGAAATTGATGAATTTGAGATGAAACCAGGTTTGATGGAAGCTCTGAACTGGTTGCAGAGTTGGTCACAGCGAATGGCTTTAAAGCTGCCTATGCAATAAAAGATGGTGCAGAAGGAACCCGAGGATGGATGGTTGCTACCATTTTAGTGTCTCTTATCTTTGTTATCCAAAGTTTTAGTTCTGTTTGCTACTTTAGTTGTTTGAAAGTTTAAGGTGAATTCTAATGCATGTTTTCAGAACAGGGGTCTCCCCTGGATACAACCAAATAAAACTTTTAGTTTTGATGTCCGCAATTTGACCGACGCAATTGGTGGAGCACTTGGAGTATGTTTCTCACCTATATTTAATTACTGCAGCTTTTATTAGAACTAACATGTTGCCATGTCCTGAACTTCTAAATATTCATTTCTCTATCAGCAAATATATCAGAAAGTTGTTTACGCGAGAATACTGTAGGGTAGTTGAACATGGGACGTTAAACTGGATGTTGAACGAAATTGAATGTATTTGAACTCATAGGTGGCATCCATATGACTACAATTTGTTGATATAGTAAGTTTATGTAATCGGGACAGGTAGCTGCTTCATAAGGAGAAATGTAGTTTAGGTATTAAGGGATGCAAGGACTTCAATTAAAATTGCTCACGAGATCAATGGGTACAAGAATAAACAACCATAAAATAAAAAAGTACGACAACAAGACGGAATCAATACCAAATAATTAGACGATCAGACGCTTGAAATGAGGGAGCAATGTTACTATCTTATCTCGGATCCATGGATACGAGGTACTGGATAAAAGAACCTTTTACATAACTTGCATAAAGTGGCTGCTCCCGATCTCAATATCACATTCTAACTCTTGGATCGATCCCTGGACATTTTATCACTGCAACACACAATGACCCCTTGTAAGAGTTTACAACGCCGCATTTGAAATTACTACTCATTTCAAATAAGCTGATCATTCCCTTCTCTATGTTGCCAATCAATCTGAAGGATAGAGAGATTCCTTTGCGTAGTCTGATAAAGGAACACTTTATTTTGTACTTTTTCTTATTCTTCTAGGCTAATTAAATTCTTTATTTATTTATATTGTTTTCCTTTTAAATTGAAAAGAGAAGCACGTGGAATTATATTCTAAACTTTCATATTCATATATTGTTACCCAAATCTTATTCCTAAGAACAACAGTATATTTTCCTTTTTAAGTAAAAATGCGAGTATGTACTAATGTACATGTATCATTATTGGTAATGTAGATAGGTTGTAGTTATATCAATCCAAAAGTATAACCAAAATTGACCTCTAAATTATGCTAAGCCTTAATGAGTTTTGATGATGATCAGGAGGGGTCTGAAGCTGTTTTTGTTGCTCTTGGTGTAGCTGCAGTTACTGGCTTAGGTTTATTTGTGTTTACAGAGGTTTGATTTGAGTTTTACTTGTATACCTTATGTTAGTTTCCCCTTCTAAGTTTGCTTTTTGCAAACTTGGTCTGATTTTTTTTGTAATCGAGGGCGTCGCCAAATTATTGCAGGTAGAAACACTGCTTCAAGTTTTAGGTTCAGCTGCGCTTGTTTAATTTATCAGCAAGAAACTCCTGTTTGCAGGGGTCAGTTTGTTTCTTGGTATAACTATAATTTTCTCCTTCCTAAACTGCTCCAGGATTCGGTGGAGTTGCGTGCCTTCAAAAGAGAAGTTAAATTCCTTTTTCCCTGCTTACTGTGTTGCATGCTTGCTAGATTTCTAAACTCCATAGAATGCTTACTTTTACTGTTATATCTATTGATTGTTAATAGAGATGCATGATACCAGTGTGTACCTACATCCACTCTTTTCCATGGTAGGATCGAAAGCAAAGTCTGCAACAAATTGATGAGTTTGTGAGCACAAAAGTTGCCCCAGCTTGTAGAAGAGATAAAGGTACACCATTTTCTCTTACTCCTAAAAGTTACTAGTATTATTTGGATGATCCATCTCTTTGCCAACATGCTGAACAAGCATTTAATTTTACATGATGAAAACAATCTTGGAATGAATGATTTGTGTCTGGCCACTTAGAACGGATGAGGAAATTGGAAAGGCTCTTCTACCAACACTGGGGACAAGCAAGGCTCTTCCTGCTCCTGCAGAGGCTAGTGCAGCAGCAGCAGTAGTTCCCGAGTCACCTCCGGCTGTAGAAGCGGCTGTACCTCCATTTTGTCCCTTTCTTTCCCCTCTTATGAAAAACTCACTTTTTCACAAAAATCACACTGTGCAATCTAAATATGGCAAATGTTCATTAATTTAACCATGTTCATCTAGTTTGTGTGTTTTTAAGATCAGACCACAAGTGAATCTACTTAATATTCCATTGTTGGATTACATGTAAATCTAGAAGCTATATATATTTTCTAAAACTCTTTACAAAGTGTTTCTAGTCCATTTCATTACTCAAATTATTATGAAATATTGATAAATAAAAAATTGCAAACTCTCTTGAGGTTTGACTCCCTTGTCATTTATAACTATAACTATAGAATAGTTGAGAAAAAATAAATAAAGATAATAACCGTAATATAAGATTTTCTAAAAGACTTTTAAAAGCCAACATTTTATCTTTTTGACGAAACAAATGGGTTCTATTTTCTCATGAAATGTAAAAATATAAATCTCATCACTAATGGATAATTACCTCTCAAATCATATTCTACAATAGAAATTTTACTAGTCAAAAAATTCCAAATCCAATTTTCCTACAAATTGTAATCCCGACCGATCATTTTTTTTTTATTACTTTCTTTTACTATTTCATTTTTTTCAAAAATAACATTTCCCACTACATAAGAGTCCATTTACGCGCGTTAAAAATAATAAATTAGGATTACAGATTTACAGTACAATTCAAATCAATTTCTCCTGCTCCATTTTCACTTTTATCTGAAAGTGCCAGATAAAGTGGGACTTTCAGCTAAAACCGTCGAGGCATAGTAGTTGGATTGGATAATCCGCACAAGAGGTTCCCATCATATTCATCTCTCTACACACGCGCGCGCTCTCACACACATGTATATATATATATATATATATAGATTTCTTCTATAAGAACCTATTCTTTATGGATCAGATCTTAACACCCCTTTTTTGATCAGTTGATAAACTTATTGGACCGAGATTGAAACATAAATATACAAGCCAAAGACAACTTGCACTTCGCTTTTATTTTAATATGAGGACCCACCATAGTCAACACGTTGTCATTGTTTAACTAAAACGTAAATTTTAATATTAAATAATAATTTAAGACAAATTGCACTTTAGCAGCATATAAAAAAAAAAAAAAAAACCGGACATGCTCTTACTACTTGTAAAAAAAAAAAAAAATAAAATAAAATACCAACACGTGCTTCTTACTATTGTAAAAAAAAAAAAAAAATCTAAACCCATACAACCTCTTCCTAACATATAAAAATCTAATAGCCAAAGACATGCTTCTTTTATTTCATATTTTTATAATAATATTTGTTATTTTATAAAATAAATATTTTTATAATAACAAATAAAGAATATAAAATATTTTATAAAACAAATATTTTATAATAACAAAATATATATATATATATATATATATATATATATATATATTTGTGTATACATATATGTATTTAATGATCGCTGAGTTTATGTATTCTCTATTTCGCTTCATTACAAACCCTATTTTTTCTCCTCTCCCTAAAATGGCAGCTGCATCGAGTTCGGTACTACTCTCTCCGACATCTCTCTCTACATATTTGACATTGAGAAATTAGTATTATATCACTGATTTGGCGTTTTATCTGCGACAAATTAATCATACAGACACCTACGAAAAGAAGAGGAAGAAATGTTCCACCAAGTGAGTTTAATTTTGATTTTCATTTCTACATTATTTATTTATTTATTTATTTTGAATTGATAATTTTTAACAGTGGTAGTTAGGTTTTAATTTTTTGAATGATTTGAAACTGTTTTTGGTGGTGGGTTTAGGTGGGGGAGGGGGACAAACACAGAGAAAGGCTCACCGTTACAGGCCTGGAACTGTGGCTCTTCGTGAGATTCGTCACTTCCAGAAGTCCTGGAATCTTCTCATCCCCGCTGCTCCATTTATCAGAACTGTAACTTCTCACCTCTCTCTCTGTATGCCATACATACACATTTATGCGAGTGTCTGATTGTGTGTTGTTAGATGTGTTTAGTTAGGTAACCAAATATTTTATTAATAGATAGTTTAAATTATTCAGCACTGGATCACCGTAGGTGGATGATATTCCTCATATAATCACCTTAAATGTAGATATACCAAAATTGTAGGCTGAGAAGAACCATTGTGGTATGGTTTAAGACACACTTTGGATACTCATTTCTATAGTGTACAATATGTCGTGAAAGCTTATGCATATACTTGAACAAATATTCTGCTAATTTTCTAAATATAATAGCAGGTGTATTGATATAATTTATAACTATATCTGTGTGGTAGTTAAAAGCTCTTGATTAAACACTTTTATGTGGTGGATTATTGTTGTTTAGGTGCACTTTTTGCTTCTTCTTGTGCTGATCTTAGGGCTGGGTCATTCACCTTCTTCCTTGCCTTGTTGTAGAAAATCTTTTAAGCAGTATAACTGTTATTTTTTCTTTCTTTTGAGGTGGGGCTTTGTGTAACTGAAAGAAAGAACAAATATCCAAATTGAGACAAACGAATTAGAATTGCAATTGTGCCTAATACTACTAGTAACGTAAGCAATTGTTCAACAAATTCTTTACTGCAGTTAAATACCTCTTACAACTCCGAGGTTAACTTTTACTTGCCATAGTTGTGCTATTTTATTTGTTGACATGGCTCCTTGTGGTTCATGCAACTAGTGCTTAAGGTCTTCATAATTTGTAACAGGTAAGAGAGATTAGCTACAGTCTAGCCCCCTCAGTCACACGTTGGCTAGCTAATAGCTCTAGTGGCAATTCAGGAGGTAATGTAAATTTCTCTTGCCTCAGCCCCCCAAGTTTAATTTGCAATTTGTATGCATGTTGTTATGAGTATGGCAAGGTAAATATATATTCCTGTAGATCTAGGTAGGCATGAATCCTTCTTGGGAATTGAGTCTAAACTTTGTGAGATTATTAATTAAGATCATTTTAGGTAATTATATTGTTGGCACTTTCAAGTTTCAAATTTCTTATAACTTGCACCTTGGTATATTTGGCATTATTGAAATTGTAGCTAATAATGCAGGATTGTTGTTGTGTAGATACTCTGCTCAATTCCCATCTCCTGCAATTATTATTATAAGTTTATAAGATTTGATAATCCAATTTTAGTCGAGAAAATGACAACATAGTCTTGCCTTTTATTTTCATCTTGTAACAGTGACTTTGCAGTACTGCCTTTAGCATAAAAGAGAAAAAGTTAGAAGAATGATATAATATTGTTGGAGTTCCTTCATGCACTTGATTTGGTAATTCACTATTTATGATTTGACCTTTAAATTTACATGGATCAGTTCGAGTGATTCTTTTCAGTTTCATTAAAGGGTCTTATGTCCAGCATTATATCAAACATATTGGTTTTACAGTGTGGAGGTGCTTTATCTTTTGAATGCCATAGAAAGTTAATAAAATATAAGGAAATTGCACTTTGGTAGGGATGAGTTGCTGGATTGCCATTTGTAGGTCACGTCGCATACACATACTAATATTTTAACAGTTACTGTTGTGAATAATTATTACCAAATTTATGTTACCCATAGCATATGTCTGCTTATTGTTATAATTGTGTTTTATGTAATTTATGTTTTGGTTTTGGATTCAGGTTTAGAAATGGTAATGTCAGTTGTGCTATCGTGATAGAGAGCCATTGAGGCACAAATTTACTTTATAGCAATTTAAAAGTGTTTGAGACAGTTATATAATTGGAAAAACTTTTAAGATAATCTTAATTGTGCAAAATTGTCATCCTTAGTGTTTACTTGGTGGAAATTGGCACCCACTGCTTTGGTTAAGGAACAATATTGATGAGTTATGTAACGTTGCTGAAACAATTTGAAGGATTGATCTGGCAAAAGTCTTGGTTGTATACGACCTTCCGTTGACCTAATCTTTCTCCCATCTTATTCATAATTCAATATTTTTTTCCTTTTTTTGGCATGAGTAACATCTTAGACTTATAAATAGTTCATAATCAAACGAAGCCTTTTAAGTATTTTTTTCGGGTATCATTCTAATGTAGTCTCTTAAACAATCAAACTTCCACATGCTATTAATTAACAAAGAACAATAAAAGAATCAAATTGCCTCGTGTAATTTAGTGAATGAGGTGTTAGAATGTGACTTCTGCAGCACCAAAGCAGGAGTGTAGATCTTTCAGATCTGGATAGTCTAAAATTCAAAATAAAATTGTGATGCAAAATGGTGGAGAGCAAATAGCAATTGTTTGATTGTAGAAGAAATTTTAGGAAATGAAGCTGTTCAGTTTTTATTATTGTTTAGATATGTAATGACTGTTTCTTTTACTTCTCAATAAATAATGAAGATGAGCTTGTTTAACTGATCACAGAGGTACATGTTATACTTAACGGTGGTTATCTTTGCAGGCAGCGGAGGATTATCGTGTTCATCTTTTTGAAGATGCAATGCTATGTGCAATACATGCAAAGCGTGTCACAGTTGGTAAGTGTAGTTTAATTTTTAATCTCCATCTGAATCCCGTCCTTTCTTTTGGATGCATCCTCAATTTGTTTCTGCCATTGCATCAATTTGCCACTTCTTGCAGTTCTTTTTGCATATTTGCATTCTTAACTTGTACTCTACTAGTCCAAAATAATGATTATAGTTTGATCCTACTTAAATGTGCATCTTTAGTTAATGACTGTTATAGACCCATTTCTTTCAGTTTTAGCTTTTTTTCATCTCTATTTCAGTTCGATTGTGGGAGATTTAGTTTTTCAGTAAGCTATTATTCTGGTACTTGGTCTAGGACCCGGATAATAGTTGTACTTCCCTGAGTAGTTGCATTTGTCATCCATAAAAATCACTTTATGCTGATGGGTGTGGAGGTTTTCAATAAATTGGGCTTCATTTCTAACCTTTTCTTTGTTCCTCATTCCCATCTGCTATTCATTTGCCATTTTTATCAATTCAACCTGATTCAACTGCTCTCTTAATTTCATCTATCAAGAAAATGTTGGAGAAAAAATGATCAAAAAACATAGCAAGAAAACAAAAAACAGAGCATCAGTTTAAAAAAAAAAAATGCAGAGCAGATTACCGGCAACGGCATGAAAGAGCATGAGTTGCTGGTCATCCTCACGTGTGCCAAACTGATGGTCATCTGTCTTGGTGGAGAAAAAATGATCAAAAAAAACTAAAAAAAACAGAGATCAAAATAGAGCATCATAATCTAAACCCATTAGATACATTACCTTTGGAGAGAATAAGTTGGAAATGGAAAAGAAAGAGAGGGTTTTAGGTGGAGGTTTAGAGAGAGAGACTGCAGTCTGAGTCTGAAAAAGTTTAGAATACAGGGAGGGATGAGTCTGAGAATATAAGGTGGTATTCGGCCAATAGGACAGTACCATTTGTTCTGTTGAAAAAAGAATTTCTTGCAAATTTTGTTCGTGAGTTGCAATAACTAAATAGACTAATTTGTAGTATTAATTTTGTATTTTGCATTTCTAATGTTTGATTAATGGAGTGTGGTTATAGTAATGCCTTTACTTAAAACACTGTAATTAAAGAATATCAAAAAAGTAATCTAGCCCTTGCCCAATTTTCCAAATTGAGATACCCGCGCCCCAGGACTGTGCCTCCTCAAGGCGCCTTAGATTAAACTTTTAGTTTTGAACACTTAGATTATGTCTCATGTCTGTTATTTACTATGATCTGATTTTTGTAAAATTTTTGGACTGTTGAAGATCAATATTGTAAAGAAATATATACTAAAACATATCACGTGTCATTTTGAAGTTGGAGCACCATTTAGGAAGAGAACTTGTGTATCATGCCAGAAATTGAGTTGCAATGACTAAGCTGCTAAAATAACCAAGCCTGCATTGTTAGTTACAATTAGTCAATCACAATATCAATTTGGTTAGAAGGAACACAAATTCTTCCTTTGGTGAGGATATAAATGATGTCTAGAATCTTCTGTGGGGACCCCTTCGACAGAGTGAGGAAAAAGTTAGAATATGATACACGCTTTTCTGAACACAAACATAATTGGATTATTATGTATATACCTTGTCGAGCTACTTTAGCTCAACTACTTTAGCTAATACAAGAGTGGCATCATTAACTACTTTAGCTTACTATGGCGTAGCTAACTCTTTCAGGACCCCTGTTTACCTTGCATAATATCCTCGAGCCACTTAGTTTGTCTTCTTCAAGTTGAGAGAAGATTCAAACGTTAGGTTATTGATATATACACCTTGTCTATGGCAGAAGCAAGCAATTTTTCTGAATGTTATCTAAAACCTAAATATTAGAAGAGATTCCTTATCCCTCCCTTATATTGGATCATTCTAATATTTTCATTGTTTTCCCCCCTTCTTCCTCTAAAGATTACATATTTACAGGAGAACGGCTGATGGTAATAGTGCTTCCAATTTGTAATTTTCTAAAACTAACATATGAAATTGATGAATTTGAGATGAAACCTGGGTTTGATGGAAGCTCGAACTGGTTGCGTAATTGGTCACAATGAATGGCTTTAAAGTTGCTTATGCAATAAAAGATGGTGCGTATGAATTGATTAAAGATAAAGAAAATGATTTTATTTAATCGAGAATTTATCAGAAATTGCAATCAATTTTAAGCCTTCATCAATTTCAAATTTCATGTCTTCAATTTTCAATTTCACACATTTTTCCATTTTTCATTTTCACACCTTGACTTCCACATTCAATTTTCATCTGTTTTTAAAAGTTCTTATTTTTGTATTTTGATTAATGGAGTGTGTTATAGTAATGCCTTTACTTAAAACCACACTCCATTAATCAAACATTAGAAATGCAAAATACAAAATTAATACTACAAATTAGTCTATTTAGTTATTGAACTCACTTAACAAAATTTGCAAGAAATTCTTTTTTCAATGTAACAAATGGTATCGGCCCTATCGGGTCAATACCACCTTATATTCTCGCACTCATCCTCCCTCAGATTCTAAACTTTTTCGCACTCTGCATCGCCGCCTCTCTAAACCTCCACCTAAAACCTCTTTCTTTTTTCCATTTCCAACTTATTCTCCAAAGGTAATGTATCTAATGGGTTTAGATTACGATGCTCTATTTTGATCTCCGTTTTTTTAGTTTTTTGATCATTTTTCTCCACCAAGATGTATTTAACCATTAGTTTGGTAATATCGTGAGGACGACTCAAAGAACTCATGCTCTTTTCATGCTGCTTAGAATCGCTTCCCATTTTTTTTTTTTAAACTGATGCTCTGTTTTTTGCTTCTTAGCTCTGTTTTTTGATCATTTTTTCTCCAACATTTTCTTGATAGATGACCATCAGGTGCCAACCTTGCAGGGTGAGAATGGCCAGGAACTGTGGTGGCTCTTTCCTGCTGCACAGGAGACCAATGTGTATCAACGGGCAAACTTCCACAAGCCTCCAGTCCGGTAACCGTCCGGCGAAGCCCAAGTTTATCCAACGATTCATAAGGGTATTGGCTAAGATGGTCCTTATTAGGATCTTGGTTGACAAGACCGCTCGGACAATTGTGTGGAAGGTCTCGTTAGGTCTGTTAAAACAGATCTATTCCAAGGTGATAAATTGGGAGGACTTAGACCCTCTCGAAAAAATAATTGGAACCCTAGCTGGACTGTTGTCCATTTACGAATTTGTACGAAAGAAAATGGAGGCCATTTACGAATTTGTAGAAAAGAAAATGGAGGCCATTTACGAAGTTGTAAAAAAGAAAATGGAAGGTAAGCGGGAGTAAGGAGAAGAAAACCAGAAGGAGAGAATAGAGACAGTAATATATATATATTGATTAAAGCAACTTTAGTAGTTTGCTATGAAAAAAGTAGTACTCCGATATATGTATTTTTGTTTATGAAAATTGTAGTTTCTAACTCAGCTAGATAATGATGCTGTTATTAGTAAGGCATGAAATATTGGTGTTCAATGGATATGTTTTTCCTTCTAATAATTTTTCTTGATGGAATCTTCTGTGCTTTAAATCAGAATTTTATTTATTTATGCCAAACTTTAAAATAATGACATGTATCTCACATTTTATTTTATTTAGTTTGTGTTTGATAAAATTGATGATTAAAATTTAAATAATAATCTATTATCTATATATACTGCTCCAGATCGTTATCTATGGCTTTGTTTGATTTGCTTATTTCGTCTACTCACCAAACAAACAGAGCTGGGCTAGAATAATTACACATTAGCAAGTCCATCCTTTCCATAATCGCGATTCACCCGCTTTTTAATGGTCCAGATTGTTATCTCAGGCTTTGTTTGATTTGCTTACCAAAACCACTATACTTATCAAATTCACATCTGAATCAAGGGCCAAATTTTCGTGCTTATTGATTCTCATTGTTTTTCTCGAACCATTTCCGCCTAAACAAACAGAGTGGGTAACTCCATCCTCATTACATCGCGATTCAACTATCAAGGCTTTGATTTTTCCACCAACGAGATCCACGTAACAACCGGATACCATAAGGTTTGTGTGTGTTTCATATATATATTTTATAATGGTGGTTTGTAATATATACCGCCGATTATCTTGAATTTGATTAGGTGTGTAATGTGTTAGCCACGTATTCTCCTTCCGAAAGTTACAATGTAAATTTCTTAATTATTCATTTATGAAATATATTAATTAGCGCTTTTTTGTCTATCAATACCGCTTTAATAATTTCTTTCATATAGTCGAGTTTAGATGCTATGGTTGTTGTTCATTAGATGATTTAGATGCTTTATTGGGTTTTTGTTGTTTTCACGCGACTAATCGTGATTTTACACATTTGAATCCTATATTCCTGCAAGGTTGTTTACAATATTGAATAGCATATTTCAAAATTTGGGAAATCAACCTAAGCCATACATGTCGAATACAATGAAAAACATGAAGAATTTACTATCAACCGATTCAACAAAACTCACCAAGAATGCGTAGAAGGATGATAATCTTTGGAAAACAAGAAAAAAACTGCAACGTATACTTTCTAATTATTTATTCATTAATCAATTGTATAAAAATATTATTCATCTCGCTAAACTATCCTATGCATATTGATTGTGTTAGAATCCACCAACAAAATGAGCACGCAGTACTACATCTATGAGAGTAAAGCAAAACATCCGTAATGCATCTAAGTGACATTTCAAATGGTAATTATTTCATTCAATCTTTGTATTTATTTTACCTTAAAATTAATTGTTTATCCTAATATCATATGAATTTTTTATGTAGTTTGTACAGATCTCAATTCAAATTTTCGATGAAGTTGTGCATTAGAGTATTTATCCAAAGACCAACTAATGGTATTCACTCTGATTTTCTTTATTTTTGAGCTTTGAAATTCAAATTAATTTCATTAAATCTAATTTATGTTAATCATGACACACAAGTTATTCAAGGAAATGAAAACATCTCGGTTAGCGAGAGAAAATCGTGTTCATCTTTCGGATTATGCCAATCATCCTGAATCATGTTCTACTGAATCGATGCAAGCATCAAGGTTTAATCAACAATACACTCCGCATTCCAACATACATAATGTTACTCATAGTATGAAGAGTAAAGCACCTCAACCAGGAATGGTACATATTGGTGATCATGATAATGCTTCTATTGATCCCCCTGACAATGGTATGATGTTACCTTATTATACTAATAAACACCGCACATTTAAATTGATAATATTTTAAAAATATTCTTCTTTATCTAAAAATTATATTAAGCATTAATATGTTTAAAAACTATTTAGTATTTATTTATAAATTTTAAATAGAATTTTTACAATCTTTTTCAATCATTTAGCTTTGTTCCATTATTTTAATTTTTAATTACTATCAGACTTTAATAATGATAAATCCACTTAACTTTATTAAATTCAGATTACTGGGACATCGGTGACCCAAATTGGGAATGTTCATCATGTAATGCGTTGATGTGGTATCACGAAAGAATAAACAAAAAACGAAAAAATTGCCTAAATCCAGAATTCTCAATGTGTTGTGCTGGAGGAAGAGTTCAACTGCCTCTGCTAAAAGAACCACCACATATTCTGAAAGCTCTTCTCAATGGTTCTCGATCACGTAGCGGGCATTTCATCGACAACATTCGATGTACACATATGACCAATCTCCATACTTGGGACCATTCAATTTTTAATAATAAATATGCATGTATAATTATCTCTTTTTCATTGTCTCTCTTTTTTATATTCCATTTTCATTTAACTACTTGATTTTGTTGGTCTTTAGTTCCAATCTCCATACTTGGGACCAACATTACTTATCATTGTTATTTGATTTTAAAACACCAAAAAGAATAAAAGAATCACCTGTTTCTTCTCAATTAATTACATCATGCTTGATTCTTGCAATCGAAATTCCCTTTAAAGAAGTTCGTATGGACAATGAAGCATGGATAGCTTGGATACTTATCTCGTTATATTTATAAGCATAGAAAATATGATCAAAATTTGAATTGTAATGTTGGGACCCCGGGATGATTACTCTTTCGATCTGTGACTTAATAGAAAATGGATACGCATGTATAATTCGTAATTTCCATTAATTGTGTTGGGGATTAAGTTATAATTTCGTAAATCAAGAGTTTATAGAAACTTGGGATAACTTGAGCCTAAAATGGATCGGATAGTAAAATTAGGTTTTGTTTTGATTTGTTTTCAAGATGTTCATTATGATTTAGTTATTTAGCTTCATAGGGTTGATTTTTAGTTTAGAAAATATTTCACTTCATTTTGTTTAAGTCGTTATTTGAATTTCACGAGCTACATTTTTCGTGAATATTTACTCGCTTATTGTTTCATATGCTTTGATATTTATGCTCCATCATTATTCATTGCTTGGCCCCGCTTCTTTTGGTTTAATATTTTTTCATTTGAAGATTAGTATGTCTTTAGTGAGTTTCTTACTTTGCAAATTTTATAAGGCTAAAATCGAGGAGATCAGCAAGCAAGAGATGCAAGATGTGGTATGAAAGCATCCAAGTTTTTATGATCTTCATTTTATCATAAGTGCCTCAGGAGATATCAATTTGTGAGACCCCAGATTTTATCAATAAAGATTTAAATTTTGTCGAAATAATTTTAATATTATGGTGTGAATTTGAGATAATATTATAGTCAGGTAGATTTATAAATTTTACAAAGTATGCAAGTGGTTATATTATATTCGATTGGTTTGGGAATATCTTGGTTTAGTAGGAATTTCTTTGAGAGGCCCTCATCGCAGATATATCGCTATCGCTTCAAAGACTACTGATCTTGCTTAGCTTCCCACATTTCGTTGATCAAATTTTGGACAGACTACTAGCCTATTTGTTTCTTTCTAGTCATAGATCAACCTAACATTTTTGATCTGTCACTAAGTCCTTGTACATATATTTCTAGAAGGACTTTACACACAATCAAGAGTATTTACAATAAACATCAAATCACCATGTGCATTCTTCCAACAGATTTGAATTAGAGTCGATTCTTTTGAATTAGATGACCAATTTTGTTCGAGTGTTAAATGGATCAAATTAGTTATTAATTTATTCGGACTAATAATGTAAGACCCCGAATTTTATGAAATAAAATTATTCAATTTTTCTTATAATTATTATTCAGTAAATGGTTAAATTGATAAAAGTTTAAAGTTATGGGTGAAATATGCAAATTTTATAAAATACGCAAGTAGCTATAAAATATTCATTATTGTCGGAGAATATTCGTTTGGTCGTGGAATATTCTTTTTGTCGGGAATATCCGTACGACGATGCAATCATTTGTGGGCCCCATAACAGAATAACTGTCGGATGAAGAAAACGACAAGTTTGAAGTTTTATCATTAACACCGTTTGAATATTCGGTGGTTAAAATACGAATACGCCATTGCAGCACAAGAAGATTACCAGATATTGCACAGTATTTTCGAATTATTGATCCTTACGTAAGAATGTATTACTCAATAATTGTTACAGTAGTTACTGTTCAATATTTTATTTTATTAATTCAATAATTACTGCGTTGATAGTTTATATTATTGTTGTTTCAATAATTGTCACGCATAAAGATTTCCCATTATCGATTAATAATTCATATTATTTGAATAATATTATTAGATATCATTATTGGCAATGTCTAGAAAGTTCTGACAAGGAGAGGCTTGGTCATCTAATCATAGGCCAAGAAGTAGAAATCCTTATCTGAAAGCCCCTTCTTCCCGGAACTACCGGTCATTATAATGTGATTCTGTAATATTATTTGTGAATAATTAATTATTGATTTATTTGATAATAAAATATTTATTTGATGTGGATATAAATGATGGATTTATTTATGTGGTTATAAATGAAAGAATTGATATTGAGGTATTTTATCAGTATTTTATCGGATTGGAGGTATTAAAAACTCAAATCGGTGTTCTTAAAGCTTTACTGTGTGAGTTATAATTTTAATCCGACCGTTGGATCGTTGTGATTTTTGGATATGTTATACATATATGAGTTGAATATATGTCCACAAATTTTGAACCGTTAAAAATGAACGCATGATTTGTTATGAATTTTAAAAGGTGTTGGAACGGTGTTTAAAATCATCCGTTTGTGGATTTCGGATATTTTCGGTCTGGAATTTGAAAAAATTTCTTCTGCAAAGTTGTAGAGAATTCGATTTCGTGTGGAATGGACATAAAAATCATATTTTTCTGATAAACGGACTATTTTATATGAATTGTTGAAGTTTCGATAAATAAAATGATTTTTATTAAAATTGGGTGGGACCCACTTTTGTTTTTTATGAAAATTTTTTGCTGGAATTCAATTGTCATGTGCTGAGATATAGTCTAAGGTGGCTGCTAAGTTTTCAACAAGGATGGCATAGAAGAAATAAATAAATTAATAATATTTTATTAATTTACTCCTTCATGTTCTAAAGATTTTTACATAAATAAGCTTTATGTTAGAATTGAAAATCACACCAGAAATAAGTTTTCTTTCACTCTATATTGTTGAGAGTATTTTAGTGAGTATTTAGATACTTTGAGAGTTGTTATTCGGTGCAAGGTTCCTTCGGCTTTTCATCCGATATTCCAATGTAAGATCGCTTCTTTTCGGGTAAAGTGGATTTTAAGGGTTGTTATGTTTTTCATGTTTCGTAACTTTTCATACCTTCAAAAATTCTGGAAAAATTTAAAATAATAATTTGATGAGTTTTGTTGATTGTGTCCAAAAATGGCAATGTTTGGATGTATAGATTTAGAGTTATGAATTTTATGGGAAAAAACTATTTTTAAAAGAAAACCCTTATAACTCCTTGTGGTTAACTCCAAAATTGATGAAATTTTTATTTGGAGTACATGTATATAACATGAGTATATTCTGTAAATTTCGGAATTTTTAGACTAAAGTACAATTTATGATAAATGTCTAAATATTCGGCGGTTTTGGCCATATAAAAAATAGTAAATGACTTTTAAAAATTCTGAGAAAAATATATGTTCAATATGGGACTATATTCTGCTAAATCCCAGAAAAGAAATATTTTTAAAACTGATTTGGTATTTTTCATGAAAATGGTCTAGTTATGAGTAAATGAATTAAATATGTTATGTGGGGTAAAAAAATTGAAAAATATGATTTTATGACTTGAGAATCATATATGAAGTATATGAAGATTTTTGATGAGGGTTTTGGTTATTGGTGATGAAATCTTATAAGTTTGGCATTTTATGATGATTAAATGCATTAATTAGTAAAGTGTAAACAATTTAATTAAATTGTTTATAAGTTTAAGAAATTATTAAATATTGTTGTAATATTAAGAATATTAAGATTTTGATATTATTAAGTGATTTATAACATTTGGATTAATGTGTTATAAATATTGATATGGATTTTATGTGAAACTTTATCTCTTTCAGGTTGGGGTTACTATTCACGATACAAAGACTATTCACGATATGTATACTATTCACCAAAAAATGTAATTTTTCTTTTTATCCAAGATATTTATTATGGTTACTATCTTTGATTGAATCCATGTTTTGATAATATTGTTTTTATTATCATATATAACATTTTTATAATTCTAGTGTTGAAATTTCTCTTTGATTTGAGTATAAAGATGGGTAGATTATTAGTATGATCGTGACTAGGGGTTCTCTTTGGCCTGTAGTGCAAAGTTGAATCATTGACTGGTATGATCATGACCATTGAATTTACAATTGAATATTTTTAGCTTAAGTGCAAAGGTGAATTGATCAACATGATTATAATTATGGTTTATATAAATTCTGAAATGATTATGTATTTATTTGAGATATAAATATCTTTGGCCCGTAGTGCAAAGATGACCTGTTGTTGAATATCTTTGGCCTGTAGTGCAAAGATGATCTGTTGTTGAATATCTTTGGCCTGTAATGCAAAGATGACATGTGGTTGAATATATTTGGCCCGTAGTGCAAAGATGATGATTTGCATTGTCAATAATATTTTGGCATGTAATGCAAAGATGAACTGTTGATGAATATCCTCGTCCAGTAGAAAAGATGAATTTATTAGTATGATTATGAATGTAAGCGTGATTTGGTATAACCACGATCTTTGATGTTTCGTGTAAAGACAGTGGTGAAAATTATCTTCGTCCCCGGATGAGAAGAGTAATTAGAATCACAATTATGATTATGAAAGTTATTCATATGATTTTGTGGGAAAGGAACCGTTGATTGATGTTACTGAGGATAATACATTGTTGGTGGACTTTTAACGGAGAAGATAATAGACTTTATAGTCTATTCGACTCTTCTAATGAATCGCTTCGTTCACCGCAAACTATGGTTGAAAAGTTTTTATCATCTACCATATGTTCTAAATCTTTGATTTATTATCGATGAAGGCTATTGATAATTTAATTATCTTTAGTCATGATATTCTTTATCGAAGTTAGTTGTGTTTCACCCTTTTGCTTCACAATTCCTTTCGTGTAATAAGAGTGTAAATGGGTCGAAATGGGGATAATAGGGAATAGTGGGATGGTCCGAGATCACAAAGTTTTTCTACACATTATAAAACGGCACGACATACAATATATAATTATATTGAGGACCAAAGAGGTGTGTGTCGTATATTATACGTCACGTAATATTTAATTTTGGTGAACTATAATAGGGTGAAGTGAACTTAACTTTGGAAGGGTGTTTTGCCACTATCATACAAGATGTCTAATGACATACAAACTCGTGTTATCATAAAACAGGGTTGTGCACATCCACTTGCCGAGTATATCTACGAGAACTACCTATATAATCTTGGAGTTTATTTGAAATATAATTTTCAACTGAAGACAGTGGAGATATTTATATGTCAAGAGAAGACTCACCATTGGAAAGAACATGATAGTAATCTTCTCATTTTTCTTTGGGGTCTATTAGGTCAACCAAGGATAATTTCGGGCATATGATATCTATTATAACCTGTACGCATGGCCTCCCACGTATACGAAGGTTTTCAGAAGACCTCAAATTTTTAAATAAAAAGGAATTTCCTTTATTTATTATTTTGAAATAGTAAGGGTTGATTTGATTAATGTGGATAGTTAAGGGTTAAATACGCAAATATTTCAAAATAAGCAAGTGGTTATAAAATATTCATTATCGCTTGGGAATATTCGTTTCGTCGTGGAATATTCGCATGCTTTTGGGGAATATTCGCATTTACATAGCATGCCCATGTGTGGGCCCCATAACCGGAAAGCGATTGGATGAAGAAAACGATAAATATAAGTTGTTTTTAAATAACTGCAGAAGTAGTTATCAAGCTATTACTATTGGAACCCGGTGGTTAAAACATAAGAATAATGCTGTTGTCAGACAAGAAGATACCAGTATTGCACCAATTATTAAAGGTACTACTCAATAATGGTTACTGATAATTCTTTGCTCAAAGATTTTATTTTATTGAGTTAATAATTCTTTGCGTTGATATTTTATATTGTTGTTGTTTCAATAATTGTGTCATTACACAAGATTTTCATTATCGAAGCAATAATTCATATTATCCTGAATAATATTATTAGATAACATTATTGGCAATGTCTAGAAAGTTACGTCAAGGAGAGGTTTGGTCACCTAATTGCTTGCTACCAAGAAGGAGAAATTCTTATCGAAAGTTCTCTTCCTGAACCCGCCTCGGTTGTTAATATTGTGATTCGTAATATTATTTGTGAATAATTAATTATTGATTTATATGATGAGGAAAATATTGATTTTATGTGGATATAGATGGAGAAAAAGTTTAATGTGACAATTGTTGAAAATTGAAATTTTATCTTTTTCGATAAAATAATTCATTTAAATATATTATTATATTTTAATAATATAATAATGGTGATATATTTTTACAACGAATGTGGGATATATGAGTATACGAGGAGGAAGAGTATTTTTGTTGCAATAAATGTTTAAAACATGTTAAACATGTCTGTGGACCCCATTTATCGATTTGAAATTTGATTATAGCCTGTAAAATCACCCGTTTGTGGATTTCGGTCAATTTCTATTTGGAATTTGGAAAAACTTTCTTCTGCAAAGTTGTAGAGAATTGAATTTCCTATAAAAACTCGCGAGATTCGAATTTTCTGATGAAAGGGCTATTTATTATGAATTATCAAGTTCAAGTTCAAATAATTGATTTTTGGAAGTTTTAATTGTTTTATTTAAGAAAAACGTTTTTTGCAATCCCACATGTGATATAAATGTGCTGAATTCAGTTGGTCTAAGGTGGGCTTGAATTTGTTTAATTATATTATTATTTTATTAAATTTTCTTTTTGGTGTTCTAAAGATTTTCCTATAAATAGGGTCTTGGGTTAGAATTGAAAATCACACCGTAAATCAAGTTTTCTCTCTATATTATCGAGCGATTCTCGTGAAAGATTTTGAGTATACTTTGAGTATTGCTATATCTGATGCAAGTCCAAGTCATAGCCTATATCCTGTGTTTAAATTAAGATCTTGATCTTTCGAGGTAAGGGATGTTATTTTCTTCAAATGATATTATTTCTTCAATATCATTATCTTTGAAATGTTGATCCAAGTTTTTATCAAATTTGGAACTTTTTCACGTCTCCAAGTTACTTATTCACGAGTTCTTTATTCATAAGATTCTTATTCACGAAGTTACTATTCACGAAGTTATTATTCACGAGTTATTATTCACAAAGTATTATTCACGTAAGCGTGAAGATGTTTTTGTGGAATTTCTATCTTTGGTGTTTGAGATTCTTATTCACGATATACAAGACTATTCACGATACTCTGATTATTCAATCGAAAAATAAAATTTCTTCTTTTCGTCTAAAACATCTATTCCGGATACTAACTCGATCAGATCCAGTGTTTTGATCATTCTTGAATTTTACACCACTACGATTATTTTTGAGGATTTTTGACGTGGATAAAACCAAAGACGAATCCTTAATCCTTAATCCTTGTCATTTTGTTTCATTTGGATTCGATTCGCTTTAAAAAAAATATTTTTCATCATCCTCGCCTTAAATGATGATATTATGGAATATCTTTCGCCAGTAGTAAGAAAAGATGAATGATTTCTTAAGAATATCTTTACCAGAAGTAGTGCAAAGATGAATGATTCTGAAAGAATATCTTTACCAGAAAGCAAAAAGATTAATAAGTGTTTAAATGAACACGACTAATTGATTAATATCTTTCTACCAGTAGTGCAAAGATGAATATTTGATTAGGATGTATATTGATTGATGTTATGAGGATAAAAGATAGACGATGAACTTTTAAATTCATACACGTAAGATAGTAGTTTGCATTCTCTACTTAACTCTTCTAATGAATTATTATTTCAATGCTAATATTGATTTAAAATTTGTTATCTATCAGATTCTATTATATTTTTTCCTCGTCAAGACTAACGATAATTTGTTGTATATTATCTTAGTATATAATATTCTTTATTGAAGCCTAAATGAATTTCACCCTTTTCCTTTTGTTCCATTTTTCTCGGAGGCGAGTAATATAGCGAAAGACGAATTGGGGTATGGAATGAAGGTTTTAGAAAAGGATTGTTTAGTAGTCCTCACCATTTTGTAAAATAATGTATCAATAAATGTGATGAGGATTTATTTGAAGTATAGATATCGTCTGTAAGATAATATTTCAGATTCAAACTCACGCTTTATTGTTTTAATAATAAAGTCAGTAGTTGTTTTCGCATCTATGTACGACAACTCGTAATAAGTGATGATACCTATTTTGTGGGGCGTCACGCTTCTCGAAAGACTTTCCAAAAATTTTGATTTCTAAAATAATTATCGACTATAATTTTATGTAGCTATTTGTGACGTCTTATCCAAGGTTGGCCACGATACGAGTCACGAAATTGTATATATATTCAGATCCAAACTCACATCATTTGTTTTATCAGATTTGCACGCACAATTGTTGTAATAAAAAGAAGTTATTTTTGCATCTATGTATTTTGGCTATTCGAGAATAGGTTGGAAGGATTGGACCTATTTTGGGGCGTCACAAATAATAGTTAATAAGTATTATTAATTTAATAAAATTAAATCTTAAAATTAATTGGGTCTACTTTATAACTGTGTAAAATTGAATCCATTTAGTTATTAATTTACATGGGCCAATAATATAATTAATATACATTATTAATTTAATAAAATTAGATTTCAAAATTAATTGAGTCTAATTTATAATTGTGTAAAATTGTATCCTAATAAGATTGGAAGAATTGATCGGTTACATATTAATAAGTGAAAATACCATAAACTAAAACTTTTTTTTTACAGTTTTACGTACTGAATAAGAAGCAGGGGCCGTGATTCAAGTAGAAGAGGAGGAGGAAAGAACAATAAAAGAAAATCTATATCATCGAGTCTCGTGTTCGCAGAGTGCGTAGATATGAGAATATGAAATTACGAGGGTTTAAGTCTTGTTCTTTATACGTTGTCTAGCGTTGAAGTTACGAGAGACTTTATTTTTGTTGGGCGATTATACCCTTGTTATTGTTTGGGAATTTGCGAGTTAATCCTTATTATTGGCTGATGGGCAGAGCTTGCAAGGACAAAAATAATAATATAAAATAATCAATTTGTTTGTAATGGAATTTATTCAATTATATGGTGTATGAGTAGAAATATTATCAAATTTTCTAATTTGATTGAAGTGTAACTCGATTCATATTTGAAGAGCAATTATCTGTATATACATCAAGGCTATGTTTGTTTGAAAGATTACACTTGTGATAGATTATTAATCTCAAGTGTCTGGTTTGTTTTTAAATTTAGACTTGAGACTATTAGTTTAAAAATTATAAAATAGTTTAATACGGGAGACTATTTAATACCATGTTCAACCAAGTATTATAATCTCTATTATTTGGGACTAAATTTTTTTAGACAAAATTAACCTCAAACGTCTTTTTTCTAAAATAACCATAATATTCTACTACCTCCGTCCCATAGTAAGTGTTTTTTTAGCTTAAATCACATATACCAATACACAAGCAAGCTAAAATGGCAAAAATACTCTTAATCTATCTTTCTTTCTCTTTCTTCAACCTTTCAACTTCCCAATAAATACCATTAGTTGCTTAAGGGCACATATGGAAAAAAATTATATTGAAATTTTAACACATCATTTATTTTGAAAAAAAATGTTAAGCCTAAAAAAGCACTCATTACGGGGACGGAGGTAGTATTTATTAGCCTGAATATACAGTCTCCTCTTATTATATGCTCTTGGAGGGAGAATAACTTATTGAACTGCCAAACAGTGACAAGATTTGATGGACATTTGTTGGAGCGGAACAGACCCTCTTTGCAGTGGGAGAAGATCAGTGCCGAGCATTTCTTCTTGTACTATGATGATCAGCATGTGGTGTTTTGCCCATCCTTGATGTCAATTGCAAGGCGCCTTGAGGAGGCACAGTCCTGGGGCGCGCGGGTATCTCAATTTGGGAAATTGGGCAAGGGCTAGATTACTTTTTTAATATTCTTTAATTACAGCGTTTCTTCCTACTTAAACTGCGTAGATGATGTACAATAGTTTTGGTTAATATACTACTGTTAATGAAAGATAAGTTTTAAGCAGTTGTAGCAGGCATATTAGAAAGACTTAATATGGTTTTGCAACTGTTCAAGATTTTCCGCTAAATGTTGCGACAATTATTTGGTTAATGCTGTCAGTTTAAGAGTTCGTTATACTAGGTTAATGGTGTAGCTGAAATATAATGCTGTGTCAGTTTTAAGAATGTGTGCGTGTTCAAGCATCATTATATATTTACGTGGCAAATGCAGCAGCTAGTTGTATTCAACTTAATGCAATTTGTTTCCATTACAATCTATAAATCCTACAAAGTTATATGTGATGCTGTCTGTTCTAAAATATATTTCAAATGAGAAGTTTGTTTTTGAACTAACACAAAAATGGAACCAAAGCGGAGTGATTATATATATACTCTCTGTTATAAAAAAAAACTCAATGTACTCAAATCATACATAAAAACAACTTTGCTTCTATTACAATCTACCAAATCCTTTGATCTTATATTGTTGTAATCCAATTCTAACTTCGAGGAACTTGTTAAAAAGACGAAACTCGTAGAATGTAAAATTATATTGTAGAGAAACTGATTAAAAAACGACGCATTAAACTCGTGATTACACAGTAAAATCTCAACAATTACATTCTCATGAGTACTACAAGAACTAATGTATTAGTGCACATGGTTGTACTACAAAGATGTACCCGAATCTAAAGTGTTACTGGGCCATTTGGGATTCATAGCTTGTACTAGTGTACTACTACTACAAGAGAGAGAGCATTTCTCATGAGACTATGAGAGAGCTTTCATTTCAGCCATTTCTCAGCCACACAATCTGTCATCAACCAAAAAAGGTCAGCCCATCAACAGCCAGCACGACAACAAACCTCTGATCCTCACTTAACACGTGTCATGCATTAATTGGGTCCTTTCTCATCTTTTGGTAGCCCAAAAGACCCCAGTGGTGTGATTTTGAGAATTATGCTATGGAGGCCCTTAATGCAGTTGGCTTGACCCCAATTTCTGTTCTTTCAGACAGGAGAACAGAACCCAGAAAAATCTCATCACTCCCCACAAATTCTTCACTCAAACTGCCATTCTCTGCTAATTTTAGCGCCAACCCACAAAAATTTCCACAAGCTTTATCAAGAAACTTTCATGGGGGTCTAGTGCTTTTATCATCTGTTTTCAGTATAGGATGTGCTAGAGCATTAACATACGAGGAAGCATTGCAAAAGTCAGCAAGTACTGGTGACCCATCAGGTTTTGAAGTGGGTGGCCTTCTTGACAATGTTAGCAATTTTGTAGCGGAAAATCCTACAGTGATAGCAGGTGGCGCCACCATTTTAGTTGTCCCATTAGTTCTGTCTCAATTGTTTGGTAAGTCTAAGCCATGGGGTATTGAGACTGCAAAGAGTGCTTATGCAAAATTGGGGGATGATGCCAATGCCCAATTGCTTGATATAAGAGCATTAGTTGATCTAAGGAAAGTGGGCGGTCCGGATATTAGAGGTTTGAGTAAGAAACCTGTGTCAATTGTGTATAAAGGTGAAGATAAGCCTGGGTTCTTGAAGAAGTTGGCTTTGAAGTTCAAGGAACCAGAAAATACCACATTGTTTATATTGGACAAGTAAGATAATGATACCAATTTTATTTTGTTCATTCCTTTTATGTGTGTTTCTTAATTTTAGTATATTTTATTTATAAGAAAATTATATATATACACACAAAGTAACACCAAAAAGAAATTGTCGTTATAATTAGTCAATTGCAATATTAATTCATTAAAAGGAACACAAATTCTTCCTTTGGTGTGGACATAACTGATGTCTAGAAGCTGCTGCGGGGACCCTTTGACAGAGTGAGTAAAAAGTTAGAATATGATGCACATTTTCTGAACACAAACATCATTGGGTTATTAGGTAGATACCTTGTCGAGCTACTTTTGCTTAACTACTTTAGCTAATACTAAAACCTAAATATTAGAAGAGGTTCCTTAATCCTTACCCACCCATCCCCCCGGGATCATTCTAATATTTTCTTTCTTTTTCCTTCTTCCTTTAAAGAGTACATATTTAAAAGAGAATGGTTGATGGTAATAGTGCTTCCAATTTGTAATTTTCTGAAAACTAACATATGAAATTGATGAATTTGAGATGAAGCCAGGTTTGATGGAAACTCTGAACTGGTTGCAGAGTTGGTCACAGCGAATGGCTTTAAAGCTGCGTATGCAATAAAAGATGGTGTAGAAGGAACCCGAGGATGGATGGTTGTTACCATTTTAGTGTCTCTTATCTCTGTTATCCAAAGTTTTAGTTATGTTTGCTACTTTTAGTTGTTTGAAAGTTTAAGGTGAATTCTAATGTTTTCAGAACAGCGGTCTCCCCTGGATACAACCAAATAAAACTTTTAGTTTTGATGTCAGCAATTTGACCGACGCAATTGGTGGAGCACTTGGAGTATGTTTCTCACCTTTATTTACTTACTTCATTTTTTATTAGAGCTAGTTAACTGTTGCCGTGTCCTGAACTGCTAAATACTCATTTCTCTCTCAGCAAATATATCAGAAAATTGTTTACGCGAGAGAATACAATAGGGTAGTTGAACTTAGGATCTTAAACTGGATGTTGAATGAAATTGAATGCATTTGAACTATACGTGGCATCAATTCTGCTCCATATGACTACAATTTGTTGAGATAGTAAGTTTATGTAATTGGGAGTTGGGACAGATAGCTGCTTAAGAAGGAGAAAATGTGGTTTAGGTTTTAAGGTATTCAAGGACATGAATAAAAATTGCAGCCATGATCTATGGGCACAGGAATAAACAACAATAAAATAAGAACTACTATAACAAGACAGAATCAATGCCAAATAATTTAGATGATCAGACACAGAATGAGGGAGCGATGATACCACCTTATCTTGGATCCATGGATGCGAAATGCTGCAGAAAGAACCGTTGCCATAACTTGCATAATAGCTCCCAATCTCAATATCACATTCTAACTCTTGGAAATACCTGAGCATTTTATGACTGCAACAAACAATGACCCATAGTACGAGTTTTTAAGGCCACATTTGAAAATTACTACTCACTTCATATAAGCTGATCATTGCATTCTGCATGTACCAATCAATTTGAAGGATAAAGTGATTCCTTTGCATAGTCTGATCGTCAATTGAAACGTTGTTTCATTTTTTTAATATCCTTATATATATATACTTTTTAAAATCATCAGGGTTAGACATTACTTCAGCATTTCTTAATCCTTTCAATGTCATCAACATACCCCTTGTTATTTCTTTCTTCCAAAACATCATATGATTAAGTAACTTTATTTTGTAGTTTTTCTTATTCTGCTAGGGTAACTTAAATTTTCATTTCTTTATGTTGTTTTCCTTTTAAACTATGGTGAAAACAGAAGCACGTGGAAATATATCTATACTCGTCTAAACTTTCATTATTCATATATATATATTGCTCCTCGAATCTTATCCCTACGAAAAGCATTATCTTTTGGTTTTTGAGTAGAAATACGATAATATGTAACATGTATACTATTGGTTATGTATATAGACAAGTATAATAAAAATTAATTTTGTGACTTTTATGTTATGCTAAGCCTTATTAAATGAGTTTTAATGACGACCAGGAGGGGTCCGATGCTGTTTCTGTTGCTCTTGGTGTAGCTGCAGCTACTGGCTTAGGTTTATTTGCATTTACAGAGGTTTGGATCGATTTTTACTTATATACCATTCTTAGTTTCCCCTTTTCTTCAAACTTGGTCTGAAATTTTTATAATTGAGGGCTTCACTAAATCATTGCAGGTAGAAACACTGCTTCAAGTATTCGGTGCAGCTGCACTAGTTCAATTTATCAGCAAGAAACTCCTGTTTGCAGAGGTCAGTCAATAGTTTGTTTCTTGGTATAACTGTAATTTTCTCCTTCCTAAAGTGCTCCGGGATTCGGTGTTGTGTGCCTTCAAAGGATAAGTTCAATTCCTTTTCCCTGCTTACCGTGTAGCATTTTGGTAGATTTCTAAACTCGATAGAATGCTCATTTTTATGTAAATCACCGGCATATCTATTGATTCTGAATAGAGGCTACCGTGTAATATGACATCAAGATGCATGATTACATTTTGTTAACCTACATCCACTCTTTTCCATTGTAGGATAGAAAGCAAACCCTGCAACAAATTGATGAGTTTGTGACCACAAAAGTTGGCCCTAAAGAGCTTGTAGACGAGATAAAGGTACTTAATACTATGCATTTTGTGAAAGCTGAATGATACATTTTATCTTCCACCTGAAAGTTATTATTTTGATGATCCATCTCTTTGCCAACATGCTGAACATGCATTTAGTTTTACTAAATGAAAAGAATCTTGGAAATAATGATTTGTATCTTGTCACTTTTCTCATGTGGGAACTCAGGAAATTGGAAAGGCTCTTCTACCAACACCGGTGACAAACAAAGCTCTTCCTGCACCTGCAGAGGCTAGTGCTGTTGCCACTGATAGCACTGTACAGAAAGCAGAAGCAGTTCCCGAGTCAGATTCTGCTCCGGAAGTCAATTCAGTCCCTCGACCAGAAGTTAAAGTAGAGTCACTCCCTGAACTCTCAAGACCTCTTTCGCCATTTCCATCTGTACGTGAATTTCTTTCAACCCTCTACAAATACTCTGAAACTATGTTTGGCAACTCACTTCAAAACCTCGGAATTGGAATCAAGCATCAAATTTTAACCAAATTTAAATTATGTGAAATGCAAATGTTCTTTCAATTCCGATTCCAATTTCAAATCTTGGAATTGAGTTGCCAAACGTAACTTGATTGTTTTCTGATTTCCTGTCCATTTTTAGGATATATTGGAAATCCAAGCTCAATGACCTGCTTACAAGCTGATCACTACTTATTGTTTTTAGTTGATGGCAGCATGTTTGTATTAGGTCTAATAAAGAGTTTTTGAGTGTTTGTCTACTCTTTTTGGATGCAGTATCCAGATTTTAAGCCTCCAACATCTCCTACCCCCTCGAAGCCATAGGCTTACAACTGCAAATCAAAACAATGACGAGCAACTGTTTTCTGCTGAGATTTCCTCAAGTAGCTACTTTTCGCCTTCTCTGGGATTTTCAAGCTCGAATGATTTGCACCGGAAAACGCAGACCTACATTGTCAAGACTTGAATACTCCCCTAGTGTTTCACAAATCTTGGTGTTTATGTTTTGTATCCCTATTGTTGGATTACATGTAGATGTGGAATCTATATTTTCTAAAACAATTTAGAAGTGTTTTTAGTCCAGTTCATTACTCAAATTATTATGAAATAATTATTCAGTCTTTGAAAATTCTTTGCTTAGTAATTTAAGCTTTGAGTTTGCCTCCCTTGTCATTTATAAGACTTGAAAAAAATAAACTGTTATTTAAGACTTCTTAGATAGACTTTAATAGGTAAAATTTTGAAATATATTTATTATTTTTTTACAAATATATAATCACAATTAAAATTAAAAACAAAACAAAATAATAATTAATTATCTTAATTTGATTTAAATTTGTATATATTATAAGAGAATGTATATCAATGTATCGAATCACAATCAAATATTCGAGTAGTTTAAAACGAGTTAAGTACCACCATTCTACATATTTTTATTGAACTATTTTTAATTGTAAAAATATTTTTATTTCAAATTATATTTCTACATATTACAATAATAAACATAAATTTTCGTAGTTGAAAAATTCCAAGTTCAATTTTCCTTCAAATTATAATCCCAACCAATCATATTTTTATTATAATTTCTTTTACTTCTCAAAAAAAAAAAAAACATTTCCCAAAACATGCGGCCATATATATAAGAGTTCAAAATTTCAAATAAAAAGGCTCTCAACGGTAACTCGGTAAGTAACCTTCCTTGCCCATTTCTTTAGGCACGCACGTAAAAATCAATACGCAGTGGAGCGGGAAAATAATAAATTAGGATTACCAGGCAGAGAAATTGGGACGCTAAGCTAAAACCGTCAGGGCACACTAGTCCGATTGGATAATCGCCGATCAAATTAAGTCATCAGTTTCCGGCAAATCCATGGCGAGAACCAAACAAGTAGCTAAACGCAGCACCGATCACCGCACACGAGGTTCCCATCATAGTCATCTCTTTCTTTTCTTTTTCTCTCTATATGTATATATTTGTGTGTATATATGTATTTAATGATTGCTGAGTTTATTTATTCTCTGTTTCGCTTCATTACAAACCCTAATTTTTTCCCCTCTCTAAAATTGCAGCCGGATCGAGTTCGGTACTGCTCTCTCTCTCTCTCTGAGTCTCTCTCTCTATATATTTGACATTGAGAAATTAGAAGTATGTTACTGATTTGGCGTTTTATCTGCGAGAAATTAATCATACAGACACCTACGAAAAGAAGTGGAAGAAATGTTCCACCAAGTGAGTTTAATTTGGGTGTTCATTTCTACATTTTCTGTTTTTTTTATTTTGTTTTTGAATTGATAGTTTTTAACAGTGGCCGTTAGGTTTTAATTATTTGAATGATTTGAAACTGTTTTTGGTGGTGGGTTTAGTTGGGGGAGAGGGACAGACACAGAGAAAGGCTCACCGTTACAGGCCCGGAACCGTGGCTCTTCGTGAGATTCGCCACTTCCAGAAGACTTGGAATCTTCTCATCCCTGCTGCCCCATTTATCAGAACTGTAACTTCTCACCTCTCTCTCCGTATGCTATATATACACATTTATGCAAGTGTCCGATTGTGTTGTTAGATGTGTTTAGTTAGGTAACCAAATATTTTATTAATAGATAGTTTAAATAATTCCGCACTAGATCACCATAGTCCATAGGTGGATAATATTCCTAATATAATCACCTTAAATGTAGAAATACCAAAATTGTAGGCTGAGAAGAACTGTTGTGGTATGATTTAAGAAACACTTTGGAAACTCATTTCAGTAATGTACTGTATACCATGAAAGCTTATGCATATACTTGAACACATGAATTCTGCTAATTTTCTAAATATAATACCCAGGTGCATTGATATATTATGACTACATTTATGTGGTAGTTAAAACTCTTGATTAAACACTTTTATGTGATGAATTATTGCTGTTTAGGTGCACTTTTATGACTACATTTTTTTACCTTCTTCCTTGGCTTATTGTAGAAAATCTTTAAAGCAGTATAACTATTATTTTCCTTTCTTTTGAGGTGAGGCTTTGTATGACCAAAAGAACAAATACCCAAATACAGACTTATAGATTATAATTAGGACTCAATTGTGCCCAATACAACTTGTAACATAAGCACCTGTTACACAAACTTTTTACTGCAAGTTCAACTCTTAGGTCAACTACTACTAGCCATATTTTTGCTATTTTATTTGTTTACATGACTCCTTGTGGTTCATGCAACTACTTTTTAAGGTCTTCATAATTTGTAACAGGTAAGAGAGATTAGCTACAGTCTAGCCCCCTCAGTCACACGTTGGCAAGCTGAAGCTCTAGTGGCAATTCAGGAGGTACTGTAAATTTCTCTTGCCCCAGCACACAAGTTTAATTTGCAGTTTGTATGCATGTTGTTATTGTTATGAGTATGGCAAGGTAAATATATTCTTGTTGATCTAGGTAGGCATGAATCCTTCTTCTTGGGAATTGAGTCTTAAGCTTTGTGAGATTATTAATTAAGTTCATTTTTAGCTAATTATATTGTTGGCGCTTTCAAATTTCAAAATTCTTATAACTTGCACCATGGTATATTTGGCATTATTGAAACTGTAGCTAGTAATGCAGGGTAGTTGTTGGATACATACTCTACTCAATTTCCATCTCATGTAATTATCATTATAAATATATAAGATTTGATAATCCAATTTTAATCGAGAAAATGGCAACATAATCTTACCTTTTAATTTTCGCCTAGTAACAATGACTTTGCAGGACTACCTCAAATATAAAAAAGGAAATGTTAGAAGAATGATGCAATATTGTTTGGAGACAACTTAAGATAATTTCCTTCATGCACTTGACTTGACAATTCACTATTTATGATTTGACCTTTAAATTGGCATGTATCAGTTAGAGTGATTCTTGTCTGTTTCATTAAAGGGTCATATGTTAAGCATTATATCAAACATATTGATTTTACAGTGTGGAGGTGATTTATCTTTTGAATGCCATAGATAGTTAATAAAATTTAATGGAAGTTGCACTTTGGAAGAGAGTGATTTGCTGGAATTCCATTTGTAGGTCACATTGCATAATAACTTTTGAAAATTTGTTATTGTTGTGAACACTTAATTACCAAATTTATGCTACCCATAGCATATGTGTGCTCATTGTTATAATTGTGATTTACGTAATTTATGTTTTAGTTTTGGATTCATGTTTTGAAATGGTAATGGCAGTTGTGTTATCGTGAATAGAGAGAGCCATTGCAGTACAATTTTACGCAATTTTAAAGTGTCTGAGACAAACTGATACAATTAGAAAGGCTTATAACATTTACTATAATCTTAATTGTGCAAAATTACCATCCTTCGTGTTTACTTGGCGGAAAATGTCATCCACTGCTTTGGTTAAGGAACAATATTGATGAGTAATGTAATGTTGCTGAAACAATTTGAAGGATTGAACTGGCAACAGTCTTGGTTGTACACGACCTTCCTTTGACCTAATCCCTCTTAGCAGCTTATGCATAATTCAATATTTTTTTTGTTTTTGTTTTGTTTTTTGCATTAGTAACATCTTATACATAGTTCATACCAAACGAAACTTTTGAGTGTTTTTTTTTTGTATCATTCTAATGTAATCTCTTGAACAATCAAACTTCCACAAGCTATATATTAAGAAAGAACAATAAAAGAATCAAATTGCTCATGTAATTTAGTGAATGAGATGTTAGAATGTGAGTATATGACTACAGGAGGCCTGCAGTACCAAAGCAAAAGAAGTGTAGATCTTTCGGATCTGGATAGTCTAAAATATAAAATAAAATTGTGATGCTAAATGATGAAGCAAATACCAATTGTTTTGGAAGAATTTAAATTGTAGAAGAAATTTTAGGAAATGAAGCTGTTTAACTTTTAATATTGTTTAGATATGTAAATATGGTTTCATTTTACTTCTCAATAAATAATATGGGAAGATGAGCTTGTTTAACAGACCCAGAGGTACATGTTATATGCTTAATGGTGGTTATCTTTGCAGGCAGCAGAGGATTATCTTGTTCATATTTTCGAAGATGCAATGCTATGTGCAATACATGCGAAGCGTGTCACAATTAGTAAGTGTTGTTTAATTTTTAAACTCCATCCGATTCCCGTATTTTCTTTTGGATGCACACCATCATTTGTTTCTGCCATTGCATCAATTTGCCACTTCTTGCAGCTCTATTGAATTTTTGCATTCTTAACTTGTACTCTACCAGTCCAAAATGACTATAGTTTGATCCAACTTAAATTTGCATCTTTAGTGACTATTATAGACCCATTTCTTTCGGATTTAGTTTTTCCATCGCTATTTCAGTTCGATTTTGGGAGATTTGGTTTTTCAATAAGCTGTTATTCTGGTACGTGGTCTAGGGCTCAGATATTAGTGGTACTTCCCTGGGTAGTTACATTTGTCATCCATAAAAATCACTTTATGCTGATGGGTGTGCAGGCTTTCAATAAATTTGGCTTCATTTCTAACCTTTTATTTGTTCCTCATTCCCATCTGCTATTCATTTGCCACTTTTATCAATTCAACTACTCTCTTAACTAAACACTAAGTCATTGTTTCATTTGCTTTTCTTGCTGCTCAGTGAAAAAAGACTGGGAATTGGCACGCCGGCTTGGAAAGAAAGGGCAACCTTGGTGAAACTATATCACCTTAGCTGCCCATATCAATGGTGGCCCTGACCAGTTTAAAAACAAAATGGTAGTTGCTTGACCACATTTACCTTTCCTCTATTGTATTTCATTCCCAAAAGGTAGTATTGCTCACAGCCTGCGTAAAATATGAATCTTTATTAAACTGACATCTCCATAGGATGCACAAATTATCTTAGTAGAACAGTTGTATCAATCACCATATTGACTTGAGTGGTTTGTGCTGAAATTAGCTAAACTATGAACTGAACTTGCAGAAATTCTTACAACTATTGTCGGCATTAGTTGTTCCTTAATGATCTGTGCTTCATTCCATATTCTGAAGAGCTTCTTGTTGTGTAAGCTACAACATTCTTCCATATTCTTGTTGTGTACTTATGGTAATATTAGAAACTAAACCATTAATGTTTACTTGAAATATCAAACTCAAGAACTTTGATATCAAAATATCAAATTTAATGTACTCTAATATTTCTAAGTTTGATATTTTTTTCTTATTATTATTATGTTGAGATATTAGAGTATATTAAATATATTACTCATCTGTTTTATCTTCAGCGTAATAATCAATATCTGGCCACAGGTCTTATTAGCGACCAATTTAAAAAGCCAAAATGAGTGGCATAATAGTCATTAGCCTATCTGTAAATGGAGTTACACTGGCCGCACCTAGGAGAAACGATCAGGCTCAGGCTTAAATTAACCGAATGAGTTACCACAGATCTATTAGTTGGAATAGTTTTCTATGTTAGCCGTAGAACAGTACCCTATATATCTATCTATATATATATATATATATATATATATGTGTGTGCAGCATATGTAAGACGCCTTATTGAGATTCTAATATCATCTTTTTAGTTATTATAAGTTTAAGGTCAATATATTGATTATGATACGTTACCTTGATATAATTAGTTAGTAACTAATTTAGTTTGAGGGCACTTTCAAATTTATTTTGATATTTTTTAACAAAAAAAAATAATAAATCACAAATAATACTAGTATTAAGATAATTGGTGAGATATATAGTTGGCCTGTAAATAATACTATTATTAAGATTAAGAAATATGATGATGATACCTTTTGAAATTTGACCTGGTTGGTATTGTAGCCCTCCATAGTCAAATCACATGGACATGGTTTCACACTTCCTGGTGGATATATAAAGGAACTAAAAGACGCAAATACTTTCTTTTTCAGGACCAATCTCTTGCAATTTCTTGGAACTGAGATAAAATATTTCCATCTATCTAATTACATCACCATTACATCTGCAATAATGTTTTAAAGTCTAGTGAAATTCTACATTTATTTTAAAAATAATTATATACGGACATATAAATTGGACACGATAATTGGATCGGGAGAACAGCGAACAATTGAACATTACAATCTATTTGTTCGTTGGAATAAATTTTTTTTGTTCTTCCGGTGCAATTTACCTGTCTATTTAAAAATATTCTTATTTTAAAGCTGAATCACACAATAATCATACATAATAAAATAATAAATAAATAAAAATTAGTAAAACTCAAGACTCTGTCGTAATAGCCATTAATCAGACCCACAAAAACTCTCCGTTTAATTTAATGTATAGTTGTGAATAATGAAATAATACCACTACATATCCACTTTAATATACCTTTACAACAGTCTATTTATATATACACATAATCATCTCAATTGGCACTTTTCTAGGTATAATTTCAACAATTTGAGAATTCTATATACTATGATACAATATACAGTTGTCTTTTACGAGAACTGACGAGCCATTTTTCTTTTTTTAATCAACCTTGTGCTGTTATAAGCTTGTTTGACTTTTATTCTTTTAAAGAAGTATAGATTCATTTTAACTTGTACCTAATTCTAAAATACAAAATTAATAGGTGTATCTATCTATACCTCTATAATCAATTAATCACAACTCAGTTCCAGAATATATATATATATATATATATATAGAGGGAGAGAGAGAGAATGAGGATCAGGTCCGAACTCCCGGACCTGATTAAAATACGGACTCTATTTTTTTTTATTTTTATTTTTAAAACAATTAATTTTTTTTAATATTTTATGAAACTGAAATTTTTTCATAATACAATATTTTGAATGTGATTTGGATACATGACGCCTCTAAAATTAGGTATATCGCCCACCCATCTTGGGTCGCCACTTACATGGTACATAAATTCAAATACAACTTACTTAATATAATCGTAGCTGCAGTACAATACTGATATAAAGCGTGAGTTTGAATACAAATATTTGTTAGGTTTGTAATATTCATGAACGCAATCAAATTGCAAAAATTAAGCTTAAAGCGTCTAAAATCGAGTTTAAAAATTTTACAAACCATATACCCGGATCACCCTTTATGCACAATTATTAATTAAGCGAAAAGATAAAGAATAAAATCATACCCCGAAGATCCGAAGCCTCGGTGACAAGTTCACCTCCAATCCTTTTTCGTTCAACTTGAATCCACCAGGGTTTGGTTCCTTCCTTTGATCAACGTTAGCACCCAATTGTTTGGGCTCAGAGGTGATCCACCAAGGAAAAAGAATTTTCAAGAAGAAGGGGTGGTTGGCTAAACCCTAGTTTTTCTATCTCTATAGAAAAGGCGTACTTTCCCAACTATTGGAATTATTACGTATGTTGTAAAAGTCAACAACCCTCACCACCCATAATAAGACTCCTCTTATTTATAGATGTGGGCAACCCACCTTAACAATTAAGGAATTGGGATTTATTTAATTAATTAAATTCTTTTAATTAATTAAGCTCCCTAATCTTATTAGGGATAATTAATTAAACTCCTTTAACTAATTTTCCTTCCTAATCCAATTAGGAATAAATGAGAGTACTTATATTAAATTAATTCTTAAACTCTTTTAGAAATTAAAATAATAATAATTGTAATAATATTAATAAGACTCCTCTTATTAATTTATATTTAATATTTCTAAAATATTAAATAATAAATATTAAGCTATTTAATTTATTCTACCACCATAGATTAAATTAAATATACTTAATATATTTGTGAGACCCAGATTTTATCAATAAAGATTTAAATTTTGTCAAAATAATTTTTAATATTATGGTGTGAATTTGAGATAATATTATAGTTGTGGGTAGTATTTATAAATTTTGCAAAGTATGCAAGTGGTTGGTTATATTATATTCGATTGGTGGGGAATATTAGGTTTAGCGGGGAATATTAGATACAACTACTCAATCATTGGTGGACCCCACAAGCGTAATTATTGTCGGATTGAGAAAACGATAAAAAATATTTTATTGAAATAACGGGCGGAAGTTTTCCAAGTAGTTCTTGTTGAACTACTCGGTAGTAAAAGTACGATGAATCGTGTGGTTGACAAGAATACACGGTATTGATTATTGACGCTTATGTGAGAAGTCACCGGTTTGATTCCATTATTGTCGATTAATAATATGAATTATTATAAGCGATAATGACGTTTTGTTTTATTCAGTATTATTAACGTAATAAAAGCGAAACATCTTTTATATAAAATAGAATACTTTATTAAAGTTATTCATAAATAGAATATATTATATTTTATTATGATAGTGTTGCATAGTGTTTTTACGATAGTATTGCATAGTGTTTGCGTAGTAAAATATTTTTATATAAATAGAATATATTATATTTTATTTAAAAGATTTTTCTTTAAATATGGACCGTCCGATTAAAAGTAAATCAATCGGGACTAGTTTCATGGATTAGTTCTTATACATTCCATTTTCCTATAAATAGAAGCTCATTCCTTCATTATTTTCTTACTTAATTCATTGAAACTACAGAGAGAAATTATATAGAGAAAATTTATAGAGAAAATTATAGAAAGAAGAAGAGTATTCTCTTACTTCACTACTTACATATTAGGTTCTCTTTTTACGGTAAGGGTGTTATTCTTTCTTCTTGAAGAGAACTACATTATTCCATTCATTATTATTACATTGGAATAACTGTAAAAGTGGCATACCCTATACATAACTTTACGCTGTGATACCCTATACTTGGTGAAATCCTTATGTTATTCCATCGCTTATTATTCATTGGAATAACTTGTATACGCTGTGTTTACCCTATACTTGGTGACATTCTTCTATTATTCATTGGAACATCACATGCTCGTGTGTTTTACAGGGACTGGTTAAAATCTTTATTATTCTGTTGGAACATCACATGCATGTGTTTTACAGGACTGGTTACATCTTTATCATTACATTGGAATATCCTATCGTGTGTTTTACACCGGATCCGGGTTCCATCTTTATTATTACATTGGAACATCCCGCTTGTGTGAATTTCACCGACACTGGTTCCGTTATTATTATTACATTGGAATAACTTGTACATCTGCAATCTGCATGCACGTGGTGATTTCTTTTATTATTCCATTCTTTATTATACCCAGGTTAGTTAAAACTTTGACTTTCTATACTCCATGAAATTAGTAGAATTTCCTTGATATTTCGCGTTTCATCCAAAGATCTTTTCATGAAAATATTCTTCCGATCATTCTTGAATTTTACTCTACAAAAACAATATCTTGTTGACAATTTGGACGTTCTTAATTCTGGATAAAATTATTCTTGAACTTGTTTTATTGAATTATTATGTCATTGTCATCATCCTCATGTTATAATATGTTATCTTTGGCTTACGTGCATAGATGAAATTAGTATGATTATGACGAGGATCATTCTAAGTATAATCGTGGCTTGTTATAAATGATGTGATAAAAGTCCTCGATGTGGCACGTGTAATGCATTAATGGATAGTTTTGGTATGATTATGACTAGGGGTGATTCGGTATAGTTATGACCATTGATAATTTGATGAAAATCCTTGGCCGTAGTACGAGGATGATTAGATGTGGTGGTTTATTTATTGTCGAGTCTCAAATGTGATAAAAATTGATGAAAACCTTTTAAAACTTAAAAGATAGTAGATTTTATTCTCTACTTGACTCTTTTAATGGATTGCGATATTCACGCAGATTAAACCGGTTGTCTATTGTATTTTATCGGTTTAACACTTTGTTGAAGGCTAATGATAATTTATTCGCATTATCTTAGTCGTAATATTTCTTCTTTGGGCTAGTTGAGCTCACCCTTTCTTTCACCTTTATTCTCTTTGAAATGAGAACATATTTGGACGAGTCTGGGAGCGGAGTAATGGTCCGAGGATAGCATTAGTAGTCTTCAATATTCACGTGAAATAGTGTGATAATAGTTGTAATGAGGACTCCTTTTGAGTTTGTATAATATCTAGTAGACAATATTTGTATTCAAACTCACGGTTTATGTCGTATTGTATACCTACGCAGTTATATTAGTAAGTTGTATTTGAATTTATGTACCATGTAAGTGGCGACCCAAGATGGGTGACGATACCTAATTTTAGGGGCGTCACGGTTGGTATCGAGCTTAGGATATGATCCACGGCTAAGATGCGAGATAAGAACTAGGAGGGAGAGACGGAAATTCCTTCGCTAGTATGACCTACCTAAGTTTATTTGTTATTTAATTGGTGAAATTCGAGTATAGGGATAATATTTGATATATTAATTAACCCCTTATGTTGTGGCGGTGTTTGGAAATGGCATTTGAAAATATTCACAATGGAGTGAATGTGACCGTTGTGACACCTTTAATCACTAATCAGGTTAATGCAAAGGTGTCGACGAGGAACAAATTAGAGATATCCACGTAGTGAATGAAGAACTAATTGTTGCACCCGAGCTAGTTGCAGAGGTAGCAGCTGAGAGTGAGGAAGAAGAGGAAGAAGAGGAACCTGAGGAGAATTGGTTAGAAGAAATTTATGATCAAAACTTAGAATTACAAAATCGTGTTCGTGAGCTAGAAGAACAGGTTGAAGAACGGCAAACGGTCGTGGAACAAAGGGATACAACAATTCAAAATTGGGTTACCCGATATGTGATGCTCGAACAAAATCACGCTTTGGCAGGGTGTAAGATATTAAAGTTGGAATCGAGAATTAAAAATCAAAGATCGCCTAAAAGAAGAAACAATCGAGCGAAGGAGAATAGGCGATGCGTGGGTAAAAGTCGCACAACGCGTTGATAGTGTAGAAAAAGACGTCCAGATCCAATAAAGCCAAAATAGATGAAATGGACTTTGCTTTTGGAATGAAGAATTGGGAGAACCCAACATCGAATTCGGAATTACCACATGCATAGCGGTCAACCCGAATTCGATATGGATCGAAGAATAATGATTCAAATCATGGATCAGGAATGTGAAGAAGCACTTAAGGGTGGAATGTACCCTATAGTAAAGTCAAACTCGATAATTTAAGCGAGAGCATTTGTCGAGAAACCCGAACGAAGTTATTACGGGTAAGTTAATTATAAATTAATGCGAAGTCTATACTTTATTCAATACAAGTTCTACCCACTCTTTTATTTCACCTAGTTGTGCTCAACGTTTAAATTTGATTCCAAAGAAGTTAAACTTTGACTTATTGGTTGAAACTTCGTTAGTAGGAACCTTCGTTACCTCCACTGTTTATTAATCTTGTTGTTTCAAATAAACACTTTCACGTTACCTGTCGATATTATCTCTTTGAAAATACTTGCCTTTGAGGTAATTTTTGGAAATGATTGATTAACTACTCATTATTCTTTTTGTAAGGTTGTTAGCTTTCATATTCCTAACCAACCTGTTATACGAATTCAAAGTAACCAAACCACTAAAGTCAATCATTGTCATATCAAGCCATAAGTAAAGAGCCCCGATCCTTTCGTTGTTGATTTCCTTGTGTAGAATGCACCGAAGCCAGACTTTCTGTAGGCGATGTCGTGAATGAAGATGGCAAGTTTATAGGTATCATTGTGAGATGCTATCTAGGTTAAGGGATAGAAGTCACAGTTGGTATCAATGTGACGTACTATCCAAGTCTTGGATGAGAGTCACAGTTTTGAATGATATTTCTATTATTAATAAATTTCCTGGCGTATTCTTGAAGACTTCTTAGCCTACTTAGAGCGTGAAATCGAATTTCGTATTGACCCCAGTATAAAACCCATTTCTTAAACCCTCAAATATTTCTAAAATGAACAGTTTACGTGGTTTATGATGAAAGTCATAATAAAAGCATAGGACTGATGAAAATCATGGGTATATGAAGTATTAGTAAGTTTTATGATGAGTTATGTTAGTTAGTATGTGAAAACATGAAAGTTTCTTAGAAATCACAAAGAGTTGAAAATCAGATTTTGGTGAAAAACGTAACATGAAATTCAATTGACCATATCTCTTATTATATTTTGAATTTTTGAGTGTGGTCAAGTCCTAGAGTTAGATCTATGAGTTACCTAACTAATCCAAGTGGAATTACTAGAAAAGGTGTTGTAGATTTTTGTGTGGACTGATTTTAGTAAAGGAGGCCAAAGCTGTAAATTTCAAAATGCTACTGCCCAGAAACTTTAAGGGACTGTTTGGCCACTTAAATTATGAGAAAAATTCTGGTTTTTGGGACATGAAAGTATATGGTATAAAGTACCTCCTGTCCAAAAATGAGCTCATTCGACTTAAAATGAGCAAGTTATGACTATTTCAATATTTAGGTTTTTTTGATTTAAAAACGCTATAACCGGAGTTCTATAACTCAGATGACCATGAAATTTAAACTAGAAGCTCACGTTAACATGTGTAAGGTCCTGCCAAGATTTGGGAATTTTGGAGTTAAACTTGAGGTAGCTAATTTCTTAAGGAATTAATTAGAAATTGATTTTTGAAAAATAGTAAATGAATTTTAAAAAATTCGAGAAAATATATTTTCATTATGGGACTATATTATGCTAAATCCCAGAAAAGAAATATTTTGGGACTAATTTGGTATTTTTATGAAAATAGTTTAATTACTGAACATATGAGTTAAATATGTTATGTGAAGTAACAAAGTTGAAAATTGGATTTTATATGTAGAGAATCCTATATAGAGTATATTCATATTTTTTGATGAGAGATTTGATAATTGGTGATGATATTTTATGAGTATGACATTTTTGAATGATTAAATGCATTATATGGTAAAAGCGTAAACAATTGAGATAAATTGTTTATAAATTTAAGAAGTGATTAAAATATTGTTATAATATTAATGTTATTAGATTATGAGATTATTAAGTGATTGATAACATGGGGATATTCTTGAATCCTGGATAAATTATATTATAAATATTTAATATTTATCCTTTATCTCATTTGATTGATTCTTTATATCATTATCCTCTTGTTTATATTATGTTGAAAGTCATACGTACCAGTAAGTGCATAGATGGACGTGGTATGATTATGACTGAGGAATTGTTTGGGTATAATCATAACCGTAAATGAATACACAATTATCTTTGGCCATAGTGCATGGATAATTTATGGTAGTGATCTTAATGAATACACAATTATCTTTGGTAGTAGTGCATGGATAATTTGTGGTCGTGATATCTTAATGAATACACAATTATCTTTGGTAGTAGTGCATGGATAATTTGTGGTCGTGATACTTAATGAATACACAATTATCTTTGGTAGTAGTGCATGGATAATTTGTGGTCGTGATATCTTAATGAATACACAATTATCTTTGGTAGTAGTGCATGGATAATTTGTGGTCGTGATCTTAATGAATACACAATTATCTTTGGTAGTAGTGTATGGATAATTTGTGGTCGTGATACTAATGAATACACGATTATCTTTGGTAGTAGTGCATGGATAATTTGTGGTCGTGATCTTAATGAATACACAATTATCTTTGGTAGAAAGTGCATGGATAATTTGTGGTCATGATCTTAATGAATACACAATTATCTTTGCCAGAAGTGCATGGATAATTTGTGGTCGTGATACTTAATGAATACACGATTATCTTCGCCGTAGTAGTGCATGGATAATTTGTGGTCGTGATACTAATGAATATCCTCGGCCGTAGTGCGGGGATGATTTGATGATATGGATTAATTATTGAAATTGAGTCTCAAAGAATGAAATATTAATTCATGGATGTGGTAAAAGTCATCTTTCGTAGTAGTGCATTGATAGACTTGGTATGATTATGACCACTTGATTATTCTATAGATAATCACGATCAGTAATTGAAAACACGAATATCCTTAGCGATGAGTGCATGGATAATTCATGGTTGTGATACTATTGTCGAGTCTCGAGATTATTGGTTTTCGGTTGTATATCTTTAGCTTTGTAGTGCAAAGATGAATTGTTAATGAATATCTTTGGCGGACACGAAGATGAATTTAATATTTTTAACAATAAAGGTATTCAAGGTATCCTCACCTCTTTATCATACCAGTATCGTACCCTAATTTCGAGGGCTTAAATTCCATAAGGAGGGAGATTGTGAGACCCCTGATTTTATCAATAAAGATTTAAATTTTGTCAAAATAATTTTTTAATATTATGGTGTGAATTTGAGATAATATTATAGTTGTGGGTAGTATTTATAAATTTTGCAAAGTATGCAAGTGGTTATATTATATTCGATTGGTCTGGGAATATTCGGTTTAGCGGGGAATATTCGTATAACTACTCAATCATTGGTGGACCCCATTAATGTAATATATTGCCGGATTGAGAAAACGACAAAAATATTTTATTGAAATAACGGCGGAAGTTTTACCGTTATTCTTGTTGAACTACTCAGTAGTAAAAGTACGATGAATGTGGTTGGTTGCGTAGAAGCACACGGTATTGATTATTGATCTTTATGTGAGAAGTCACCGGTTTGATTCCATTATTGTCGATTAATAATATGAATTATTATATTTAATGACGTTTTGTTTTATTCGTATTATTAACGTAATAAAAATGAAACATCTTTTATATAAAATAGAATACTTTATTAAAGTTATTCATAAATAGAATATATTATATTTTATTATGCATAGTGTTGCATAGTGTTTTTCGCATAGTATTGCATAGTGTTTGTATAGTAAAATATTTTTATATAAATAGAATATATTATATTTTATTTAAAAGATTTTTCTTTAAATATGGACCGTCAGATTAAAAGTAAATCAATCTGGACCGTTCATGGATTAATTCTTATGCATTCCATTTTCCTATAAATGAAGCTCATTCCTTCATTATTTTCTTTTTAATTCATTGAAACTCTAGAGAGAGAAATTATAGAGAAGCTATAGAGAGAAAATTATAGAAAGAAGAAGAGTATTCGCTACTTCACTACTTCTATATTAGGTTCTTTTTACGGTAAGGGTGTTATTCTTTCTTCTTGAAGAGAACTTACATTATTCCATTCATTATTATTACATTGGAATAACTTTGTAAAAGTGGCATACCCTATACATAACTCAGATACTGGCGATACCTATACTTGGTGAAATCCTTATGTTATTCCATTGCTTATTATTACATTGGAATAACTTTGTATCATGTTTTACCTATACTTGGTGACATTCTTCTATTATTACATTGGAACATCACATGCGTGTGTTTTACATAGGACTGGTTAAAATCTTTATTATTATTCTGTTGGAACATCACATGCATGTGTTTTACACCGGACTGGATTCTGTCTTTATCATTACATTTGGAATATCCTATCATGTGTTTTTTACAGGATGCGGTTCCATCTTTATTATTACTGTTGGAACATCACGCCGGTGTGAATTTCACGACACTGGTTTAGATTATTATTATTACATTGGAATAACTTTTAATACATCAAATGCATCGCATGTACGTGGTGATTTCTTTTATTATTCCATTCTTTATTATACCCAGGTTGGTTAAAACTTTGACTTTATACTCCATGAAATTAGTAGAATTTCCTTGATATTTGCGTTTCATCCAATTATCTTTTCATGGAAATATTCTTCCCGATCATTCTTGAATTTTACTCTACAAAAAAAGAGTATCTTGTTGACAATTTGGACGTTACTAATTCCTGGATAAAATTATTCTTGAACTTGTTTTATTGAATTATTATGTCATTGTCATCATCCTCATGTTATAATATGTTATCTTTGGCTTACGTGCATAGATGAAATTAGTATGATTATGACCAGGGATCATTCGGTATAATCATGGCTTGTTATAAATGATGTGATAAAAGTCCTCAGTGGCCTGTAATTCAGTGATGGATAGTTTTTGGTATGATTATGACTAGGGGTGATTCGGTATAGTTATGACCATTGGTAATTTGATGAAAATCCTTGACCGTGGTATAGGGATGATTAGATGTGGTGGTTTATTTATTAAGCTGAGTCTCAGCGATAAAAATTGATGAAAACCTTTTAAAACTTAAAAGATAGTAGATTTTATTCTCTACTTGACTCTTTTAATGGATTGCATATTCTATGCAGATTAAACCTTGGTTGTCTATTGTATTTTATCGGTTTAACACTGTTGAAGGCTAATGATAATTTATTACGCATTATCTTAGTCATAATATTTCTTCTTCGGGCTAGTTGAGCTCACCCTTTCTTTCACCGTTCTCTTGAAATGAGAACATAAATTTGGGACGAGTCGGGAGCGGAGTAATGGTCCATGAGGATAGCATTAGTAGTCCTCAATATTTAGTGAAATAGTGTGATAATAGTTGTAATGAGGACTCCTTTTGAGTTTGTATAATATCTAGTAGACAATATTTGTATTCAAACTCACGGTTTATGTCGTATTGTATACCTACGATTATATTAGTAAGTTGTATTTGAATTTATGTACCATGTAAGTGGCGACCCAAGATGGGTGACGTATACCTAATTTTGGGGGCGTCACAATATTATTACGATTATGCCATTAACTTCTTAAATAATTATTCTTCCTTTTATGGTGTGACCCTTTAGGTTCTCCATATTAAACCTAGGTTGTGAATAAATCAATTAGAACAATTCTAATCTTATTTAAATAAATAATATTTATTCTACAATAGGATAAGCCTCCCTAGCGATCAACGACTTTCCGGATAATATAGATTTCAACATTAATCATTAAAGAACCTTTGAGTAAATAGTTACTGAAAGACAATTCAATCCTTCCACCATACAATGTCCCAATTAAATATAAGACATGGAATTCTTTGTTAAGTCTTATTTTATTTAATTATATGTATTTCGACTCTTAAATACACAACACCAAATAATGCAAATTAGAAACTCCTTTCTAATTTCATTACGCTTCGCCAAGGACTCTTTGGGTTGTCATTTATCGAATCACATAGGACATTTCTCTTCTTTTATTAGAAGTGGTAGATTCTTTATTGATCATACATTATCTCCATGTACAACTTATTATACCTAAACATACCCTTTGATATACCCTAAGGGTCTTAAGGAATAAGTCAAAGTATAACTCATCATACACAAGATACTATGATGATCTCAAGTCCAAGGATTACTTGTACTACTATCACTACAGGAATTCCTATTGACAGGCAAGTAAAACTCCATTAGGTAATCCTTAGCGATCCACGTTCAGTGAACTTATTCTCTAATAAGCACCTACATATTTGCTTTAGTGTCTCCACACAAATGATCATGAGATCAATCATTCTCATCCAATGAGCAAGCAACGTATGTACCAATCTATCCGGATTTACTAATCCCCAATTTAGTAATCCAACGATTGGGAACTATTTTAGTTTTAAGCTTTCTAAGAATTTTGATCTCATTAGAATGATCATCATCATTATTCTAAAAGCATTGCTTAAAACTATGGGTTTATCACATATTATAAAACAACATCATGTAGATAATTAAAAGCCTTTAATAAATTAATACTTTTTATTAATAAATGAATAAGATTGTTACAAAATATATGCTTTATCATCAAACATGATTGGCTTGTGTGCATACTACTTTCAATATTGTCTACTAGATATTATACAAACTCAAAAGGAGTCCTCATTACAACTATTATCACACTATTTCACAGAATATTGAGGACTACTAATGCTATCCTCTCGGACCATTACTCCGCTTCCCGACTCGTCTCTCCAAATTTATGTTCTCATTTCTCAAGAAGAAACGTTGAAAGAAAGGGTGAGCTCAACTAGCCCAAGAAGAAATATTATGACTAAGATAATGCGAGAATAAATTATCATTAGCCTTCAACAAATGTTAAACCGATAAAATACAATAGACAAACCGGTTTAACTGCGCAATGAATATGCAATCCATTAAAAGAGTCAAGTAGAGAATAAAATCTACTATCTTTTAAGTTTTAAAAGGTTTTCATCAATTTTATCGCCGAGACTCGACTTTTAATAAATAAACCACCACATCTAATCATCCCTCGCACTACACGGTCAAGGATTTTCATCAAATTATCAATGGTCACGACTATACCGAATCACCCCCGGTCATAATCATACCAAAACTATCCATCATCGTGCATTATGTGCCATCTGTGGACTTTTGTCACATCATTTATAACAAGCCATGATTATACCGAATGATCCTCGTCATAATCATACTAAGTTCATCTACGCACGTAAGCCAAAAGATAACATAATATAACATGAGGATGATGACAATGACATAATAATTCAATAAAACAAGTTCAAGAATTATTTAATTCATGAATTATTAACGCCCAAATTGTCAACATGATCATTGTTTTCGTAGAGTAAAATTCAAGAATGATCGTAAGAATATTTCCATGAAAAGATACTCGATGAAACGCAAATATCAAGGATATTCTACTAATTTCATGGAGTATAGAAGTCAAAGTTTTAACCAATTGGGTATAATAAAGAATGGAATAATAAAAGAAATCACCACGCATGCGGACTTGGCATGATGTAAAGTTATTCCAATGTAATAATAATAACGGAACAAAGTCGGGTGAAATTCACACCGCAAGCGGGATGTTCCAATGAATAATAAAGATGGAACCGGATCCGGTGTAAAATACACGAGATAGGATATTCCAATGTAATGATAAAGACGGAACCATGCATGTGGTAATCCACATAATAAAGTTATTCCAATGAATAATAAAGAATAGAATAATGAAGGATTCACCATGCATGCGATAGAGACCCGCATGCATGTGTTATTCTCAATGTAATAATAAATGCGGAATAATAAATATGGAACCGTGTCGTGAAATTCACACAAGCGGGATATTCCGGCGTAATCGTAAATACGTAATAATAAATGCGTAATAATAAATGATGGAACCGTGTCCCACAGATAAGATGACTGTGATATTAAACGTAAATATAAATGACGGAATAATAACAGAGTTTCACCAAGTATGAAGTACTTCGCATAAAACGGTTATTCCAACATAATCATAAAGAATGGAATAACAGAAGAAGATCACCAAGTATTGGGTGAACCACATATACTGGTCATTCCACCAAGTATAGGGTAAACCGCACATACAGGTTATTCCAACAGAATAATAAAGAATGGAATAACAGAATGGATTTCACCAAGTATAGGGTATGCCGCGTATACAGGTTATTCCAACAGAATAATAAATAATGGAATAACAGAATGTTCTCTTCAAGAAGAAAGAATAACACCCTTTACGGATACAACAAATAATATCCCTTACCGTAAAAGACACTGGATATCAAAGTAGTGAAGTACCAGAATACCCTTCTTCTTTCTCTCTATAGATTTTCTCTCTATAGCTTTTCTCTATAATTTCTCTCAGAGTTTCAAATTGAATTCGTAAGAAAATAATGAAGGAATGAGCTTTATTTATAGGAAAATAGAATGCATAGTAATTAATCCATGAACGGTCAGATTGATTTACTTTAATCGACGGTCCATATTTAAAGCAAAATCTTTTAAATAAAATATCATATATTCTATTTATATAAAAACATTTTACTATGCAAACACTATGCAACACTATGCAAAACACTATGCAAAATACTATGCAACACTATGCATAATAAAATATAATATATTCTATTTATAGAATAACTTTAATAAAGTATTTTGTTTTATATAAAAAGATGTTTCTGTTTTATTACGTTAATAATACGAATAAAACAAAACGTCATTATCGCTATAATAATTCATATTATTAATCGACAATAATGGAATCAAACTGTGACGCCCCCAAAATTAGGTATACGTCACCCATCTTGGGTCGCCACTTACATGGTACATAAATTCAAATACAACTTCTTAATATAAGCTGTGTAGGTATACAATACGACATAAAGCGTGAGTTTGAATACAAATATTGTCTACTAGATATTATACAAACTCAAAAGGAGTCCTCATTACAACTATTATCACACTATTTCACGTAATATTGAGGACTACTAATGCTATCCTCGGACCATTACTCCGTTCCCCGACTCGTCCCGGCTATGTTCTCATTTCAAGAGAACGGTGAAAGAAAAGGTGAGCTCAACTAGCCCAAGAAGAAATATTATGACTAAGATAATGCGTAATAAATTATCATTAGCCTTCAACAATGTTAAACCGATAAAATACAATAGATAACCGCGGTTTAACTGCAGCGGAATAAGCAATCCATTAAAAGAGTCAAGAGAGAATAAAGTCTATTATATTTTAGGTTTTAAAAGGTTTTCATCAATTTTTATCATTTGAGACTCAACTTAATAAATAAATCACCACATCTAATCATCCTCGCACTACGGCCAAGGATTTTCATCAAATTATCAATGGTCATGACTATACCGAATCACCCCCGGTCATAATCATACCAAAAATATCCATCAACGCATTACATGAGCCACCGAGGACTTTTGTCACATCATTTATATCAAGTCGTGATTATATAGAATGATCCCCGGTCATAATCATACTAAGTTCATCTATGCACGTAAGCCAAAGATAACATAATATAACATGAGGATGATGACAATGACATAATAATTCAATAAAACAAGTTCAAGAATTATTTAATTCATGAATTATTAACGCCCAAATTGTCAACATGATCATGCTTTCAGAAGAGTAAAATTCAAGAATGATCGGAAGAATATTTCCATGAAAAGATACTCGATGAAACGCAAATATCAAGGATATTCTACTAATTTCATGGAGTATATAAGTCAAAGTTTTAACCATTTGGGTATAATAAAGAATGGAATAATAAAAGAAATCACCATGCATGCGGTATTGCAGATGTAGACAAAGTTATTCCAATGAATAATAATAACGGAACCGTGTCGTGAAATTCACACCAAGCGTGATGTTCCAATGTAATGATAAAGATGGAACCAGATCCGTGTAAAACACACAGATAGGATATTCCAAATGAATGATAAAGACAGAACCAGTCGGTGTAAAACACATGCGAGGATGTTCTAACAGAATAATAAAGGCGGAACCAGTCCGGTGTAAAACACATGCATGAGGATGTTCCAAATGTAATAATAGAAGAATGTCACCAAGTATAGAGGTAAAAGCATGATACAAAAGTTATTCCAATGAATAAATAAGAATGGAATAACATAAGGATTTCACCAAGTATAGGATACGCCGTATATACAAAAGTTATGTATAGGGTATACCACTTTTTCTGAGTTATTCCAATGAGAATAATAGTGAATGGAATAATGAAGTTCTCTTCAAGAAGAAAGAATAACACCTCTTACCGTAAAAAGAACCGAATATAGAAGTAGTGAAGTAGAAGTAATACTCTTCTTCTTTCTATAATTTTCTCTCTATAGCTTCTCTCTATAATTTCTCTCTAGAGTTTCAATGAATTAAGTAAGAAAATAATGAAGGAATGAGCTTTATTTATAGGAAAATGGAATGCATAAGAATTAATCCATGAACTATCCAGATTGATTTACTTTAATCGACGGTCCATATTTAAAGAAAAATCTTTTAAATAAAATATAATATATTCTATTTATATAAAAATATTTTACTATGCAAACACCATGTAATACTATGCAAAACACTACGCAAAATACTATGCAACACTATGCATAATAAAATATAATATATTCTATTTATAGAATAACTTTAATAAAGTATTCTATTTTATATAAAAGATGTTTCGCTTTTATTACGTTAATAATACGAATAAAACAAAACGTCATTATCGCTATAATAATTCATATTATTAATCGACAATAATGGAATCAAACCTGGTGACTTCTCACATAAGATCAATAATCAATACCGCAGTGTACTACTTATGCAACCACACGTGACATCGCACTTTTACTACCGAAAGTAGTTCAACAAGAAGAACTACCAGTAAAACTTCCGCCGTTATTTCAATAAAATATTTTTCGTTTTCTTAATTTGACAATAATTACATTGTGGGGTCCACCAATGATTTAGCTGTTGTATTTAATATTCCCCGCTAAAATGAATATTCCCCACCAATCGAATATAATATAACCACTGCATACTTTGCAAAATTTATAAATACTACCCACAACTATAATATTATCTCAAATTCACACCATAATATTAAAAATTATTTTGACAAAATTTAAATCTTTATTGATAAAATCTGGGGTCTCACAATCTCCCTCCTTATGGAATTTTCGCCTCGAAATTAGGGTACGACTGGTATGATAAAGAGGTGAGGATACCTTGAATACCTTTTTATTGTTAAAAATATTAAATTCATCTTCGTAATCCGCCAAAGATATTCATTAACAATTCATCTTTTGCACTTCAAAAGCTAAAGATATACAATCGAAAACCAATAATATCGAGACTCACTTAATAGTATCACAACCATGAATTATCCATGCACTCTTGGCTAAGGATATTCGTGTTTTCAATTACTGATCATGATTATCTTAGAATAATCCGTGGTCATAATCATACCAAGTCTATCAATGCACTACTACTAAAGATGACTTTTACCACATCCATGAATTAATATTTTATTCACGAGACTCATTTCAATAATTAATCCATATCATCGAATCATCCCCGCACTACGTGCCAAGGATATTCATTAAGATATCACGACCACAAATTATCCATGCACTACTACCAAAGATAATCGTGTATTCATTAAGTATCACTTAACACAAATTATCCATGCACTACTACCAAAGATAATTGTGTATTCATTAGTATCACGACCATAAATTATCCATGCACTACTACCAAAGATAATTGTGTATTCATTAGTATCACGACCACAAATTATCCATGCACTACTACTACCAAAGATAATTGTGTATTCATTAAGATATCACGACCACAAATTATCCATGCACTACTACCAAAGATAATCGTGTATTCATTAGTATCACGACCACAAATTATCCATGCACTACTACCAAAGATAATCGTGTATTCATTAAGATCACGACCACAAATTATCCATGCACTACTACCAAAGATAATCGTGGTATTCATTAGTATCACGACCACAAATTATCCATGCACTACTACCAAAGATAATTGTGTATTCATTAAGATTATCACGACCACAAATTATCCATGCACTACTACCAAAGATAATTGTGTATTCATTAGTATCACGACCACAAATTATCCATGCACTACTACCAAAGATAATTGTGTATTCATTAGTATCACGACCACAAATTATCCATGCACTACTACCAAAGATAATTGTGTATTCATTAAGATTACGACCACAAATTATCCATGCACTACGGCCAAAGATAATTGTGTATTCATTAGTATCACGACCACAAATTATCTATGCACTATGGCCAAAGATAATTGTGTATTCATTTACGGTTATGATTATACCGAACAATCCCTGGTCATAATCATACCACGTCCATCTATGCACTACAGGCCACAGATGACTTTCAACATAATATAAACATGAGGAGAATGATATAAAGAATCAATCAAATGAGATAAAGAATAAATATTAAACATTTATAATATAATTTATCCTGGATTCAAGAATATCCCCTTGTTTTCAATCACTTAATAATCTCATAATCTAATATCATTAATATTATAACAATATTTTAACCACTTCTTAAATTTATAAACAATTTATCTTAATTGTTTACGCTTTTACCATATAATGCATTTAATCATTCAAAATGTCATACTCATAAAATATCATCACCAATTATCAAATCCCTCATCAAAAAATATGCATATACTCTATATAGGATTCTCTAGCCATAAAATCTTATTTTCAACTTTGTTTTTCACATAACATATTTAACTCATATGTTCAGAATTAAACTATTTTCATGAAAAATACCAAATCAGTCCCAAAAATATTTCTTTTCTGGGATTTAGCATAATATAGTCTCATAATAAAATATATTTTTCTCGAAATTTTAAAATTCATTTACTATTTTTCAAAAATCAATTTCTAATTAATTCCTTAAGAAATTAGCTACCTCAAGTTTAACTCCAAAATTCCCAAATCTTGGCAGGACCTTACACATGTTAACGTGAGCCTCCAGTTTAAATTTCATGGTCATCTGAGTTATAGAACTCCGGTTATAGCGTTTTTCATTCGGAAAAACCTAAATATTGAAATAGTCATAACTTGCTCATTTTAAGTCAGAATGAGCTCATTTTTGGACAGGAGGTACTTTATACCATATACTTTCATGTCCCAAAAACCCAGAATTTTTCTCATAATTTAAGTGGCCGAAACAGTCCCTTAAAGTTTCTGGGCAGTAGCATTTTCAAAATTTACAGCTTTGGCCTCCTTTGCTAAAATCAGTCCACACAAAAATCTACAACACCTTTTCCTGTAATTCCACTTGGATTAGTTAGGTAACTCATAGATCTAACTCTAGGACTTGACCTCACTCAAAAATTCAAAATATAATAAGAGATATGGTCAATTGAATTTCATGTTACGTTTTTCACCAAAATCTGATTTTCAACTCTTTGTGATTTCTAAGAAACTTTCATGTTTTCATATACTAACCAACATAACTCATCATAAAACTTACTAATACTTCATATACCCATGATTTTCATCAGTCCTATGCTTTTATTATGACTTTCATCATAAACCACGTAAACCTATTCATTTTAGTTGAAGAAATATTTGAGGGTTTAAGAAATGGGTTTTATCTTTTGGTCAATAACGAAATTGATTTCACGCGCCTAAGTAGGCTAAGAAGTCTTCAAGAATACGCCAGAAATTTATTAATAATAGAAATATCATTCAAAATCGTGGATTTCTCGTCCAAGACTTGGATAAGACGTCACATTAATACCAATCATGACTTCTATCCTTAACCCTGGATGACACCTCACAATGATACCTATCAACTTGCCATCTTCAAGAAGAAAGATTTTAACGGAACTGTGTCCCAGGTGTAAAACACATGCATGCAGGATGTTCCAATGTAATAATAGAAGAATGTCACCAAGTATAGGGTAAATCACAGCGTAAAAGTTATTCCAATGTAATAAATAAGAATGGAATAACATAAGGATTTCACCAAGTATAGGATACGCTTGATATACAAAGTTATGTATAGGAATATACCACTTTTTACAAGTTATTCCAATGAATAATAGTGAATGGAATAATGTAAGTTCTCTTCAAGAAGAAAGAATAACACCCTCACCTAGTAAAAGAATCGAATATGTAAGTAGTGAATAAGAAGAATACTCTTCTTCTTTCTATAATTTTCTCTATAGCTTCTCTCATAATTCTCTCTCAGTAGTTTCAATGAATTCGTAAGAAAATAATGAAGGAATGAATTTCTATTTATAGGAAAATGGAATGCATAAGTAATTAATCCATGAACGGTCCAGATTGATTTACTTTAATCGACTATTCATATTTAAAGAAAAATCTTTTAAATAAAATATAATATATTCTATTTATATAAAAATATTTTACTACGCAAACACTACGCAATACTACGCAAACACTATGCAACACTACGATAATAAAATATAATATATTCTATTTATGTAATAACTTTAATAAAAGATTCTATTTTATATAAAAGATGTTTTCGCTTTTATTACGTTAATAATACTGAATAAAACAAAACGTCATTATCGCATTATAATAATTCATATTATTAATCGACAATAATGGAATCAAACCGAGTGACTTCTCACATAAAGATCAATAATCAATACCAGTGTGCTACTTACGCAACCACACGACATTGTACTTTTTACTACCGGTAGTTCAACAAGAACTACGGTAAAACTTCCGCCGTTATTTCAATAAAATATTTTTGTCGTTTTTTCAATCCGGACAATAATTCTTTTTATGGTCCACCAATGATTGGAGTTATGCAGATAATATTCCCTCGCTAAATAGAATATTCCCCACCAATCGAATATAATATAACCACTGCATACTTTGCAAAATTTATAAATACTACCCACAACTATAATATTATCTCAAATTCACACCATAATATTAAAAATTATTTTGACAAAATTTAAATCTTTATTGATAAAATCGGGGTCTCACACAAACCGAAAGTGACTTCACACATAAAGATCAATAATCAATACCAGTGGTCTCTACTACGCAACCAATACACGACATCGTATTTTTACTACTTCTGAAAGTAGTTCAACAAGATCAACGTTAAAACTTCCGCCGTTATTTTCATAAAATATTTTGTTAGGGTGAATAGTAACTCATGAATAGTAATTCGTGAATAAGAACTCGTGAATAGTACTCGACACAAAAGTGTCCCAAATACTCGAGTGAACAATACTAGAGTGAATAGTAATTTGGTGAATAAGAACTTCCGTGAATAAGAACTCGTGAATAGTAACTCAGACACAAAAAGTGTCCCAAATACTAGAGTGAACAATACTAGAGTGAATAGTAATTTTGGTGAATAGTAACCCGTGAATAGTAACTCGTGAATAAGAATCCCAGATTTTATTATAAACTTGTCTACTTTGAAAAATTTTCAAATATGACCCTTAACTTTAAACTTTTATCAATTTAACTATTCACCAAAATAGAAAAATTGAACACTTTTATTTCATAAAATTTGGGGTCTCACAATACATATAACAAAATATGTATGTACAATTTGTACAGTCTTTACAGACCTGTTTTGTTATATATATCCAAATCACACCCAAAACACTGTATTATGAAAAAATTTCAGTTCCATAAAATATTAATTTTTTTTTAGTTGTTTAAAAAAAAAAAGTTCGTAACTTAAGAAAGTCCGGGAGTCCGGATAGGAACCGGTTTCAATCCATGACAATCGGTCGCTAAAGGCACTATTCCAACAACTAACATGTCAGTCGTTGATCAATAACAAGGAAGACAAAGATTATTATATTATAAAGGTCAGCCATTACAATATGTAGCGGCACACAAAACAACAGTTTCTATTTTAATAATGGTCATACTAACATACTAAACATACCTTTTAAATAGCATACTACAAGTATTATTTTGTAACTGATGGATTAGCACACTGTATTATTGCAGTTAATATTTAAGTAGTGTGAATTAAGAATCCAGTTACGTACCATAAAGTTAAAAAAAAAAAGATTATCTCTCAATTTATAAATTGATACTGTATTAATTAATTTATTAAAATTAACTGCATACTAACGACTCCCGTAAATTATCACATAATGAGAGTAGTATTGAACTAGTTTGTATTTAAAATGTGTGCTTGTTTGTGGTCACGACACATGTGGAGCATGGAGATAGACGAGAACAAACAGTGTTGACGTATGCAAGAGGATGAACTGACGCTAACTCTATACGTCACTCCTTTACTTTATCCTTTTATTTTAGTAGTATTAATTAATATTAATAATTATTGAGTCTCATTTTCTCATACTCGGACAGACGGACTGACTATATTATTAACGCGGAAGAAGCTTTGAAGATTCTTCCTACTTTGTTTTCATCTCCCTTAATCTTTTGACTTTTCAATCCCTCCTAAGTCCTAACTAACATTACTCGGAAAATTCTATGCATGCAAATAAAAATAAAATAAAATAAATAAAAAAGTTTTATTTTACGTTCCAAGCATTACTAAATCGTAAATTAATTTCTACTCTAATTTTATTTACCATTAAAAACACCTTAAATTTTGAAATGCACCATCTATATTAAAAGTAAATTATTTTGATTCAGAGAGGGCTGAGGGAGAAAATTACTTTCGATTTTTATGCTATTTTTTTTCTATATTGAACTTCACCAATTTCGCTCTGTATAGATATATGAGAGAGGGATGGGTGTTAACTAATATTTTCACATGGTCATCTCTCGCATGAACATACAGTGTGTCTCACGTTAATGTAAAAAAGAATTATATTAAAATATCAAAAATATATACATGTGAAAATAATATTCTCCTACTTTTATGGGTTTTGGCCGTTTGAAATGGTCAACAATGGGAGTTTCTAGTATGTGTAGATATCTATAGATTCACATGACCATTTGAGAGAGAAAAAAAAAAATAGAAAAAAAACACTTAAGAAGGCAAAAAAATCATTCCCTTTTCCTTGACCTTTCTTTATTTATATCTCCTCTCTTTCCTCCCAACTTCATCATCACCAAGAAATTAAATTTCCTTGCCTACTAAACTCTCTCTCTCTCTCTCTCTCTCTTCATATTCCACCACTCATTGTTCACTCAAATCCAAAAACCTTTCTTTTTTCACCTATTTACATGGTGATTTGAGCAACCCATTTCTCCATTACCCTTTTCATAATTGTTCAAACTTGATTTAATTCTTGTATGTTCTTAGCTTTGTCGATCAATTAATTTTCAGAAAAATATATACATATAATATGGAAATTTTGGGCATGGATTGTGAGCAGAAGAGCCTGATCAATATTGAGCTAACTCAAGGGAAAGAATTAGCCAATCAGCTCAAAAACCAACTTGATCAAAAATCAGGGGAAGAAATTTGTGAGGGTCTTGTGGAGAAGATCCTATCTTCCTATGAAAAAGCACTTTCAATGCTCAAGTCTAGTGCTAATTTATTAACTACCACATTGGAATTGGAGTCTCCTCATTCCTTTACTAGTGATAGTCCGACGAGTGAGATTTCCGATCAACCCCACAAAAATATTGTCTTCAAAAAGAGGTTAGGCCGGCCGGAGGAGCTCGTGTAACTATCAAATTTACTCGTAAATTTTGAATTTATGGTGTCTTAATTAATTATTGTTGGTCGGGTTTAATTAATTTTTTTTTTTGGGGGGAATTTAAATTTGCAGAAAGGCATTGCCGCGATGGAGTGAACAAGTTCAAGTTTCCTCGGAGAAAGGGCTTGAAGGACCTACTAGGGATGGTTATAGTTGGAGAAAATATGGGCAGAAAGATATCTTAGGAGCAAGGTTTCCAAGGTGATCAGAAACAAAGCTTAATTATATTTTCGAATTTTTATTTTTATTTTATTTGAAATTAAAGCTAATACTATTATATACTACTGCATGCATAAAATATACTAGTACACTACTTTTTGTCTCCAAGAAATAAAAGCAAATACCAGCTTTTACGTTTATAATGGATCAAAAAATTATATATATTTAGTATGGGGAACATGTTCAGTCAGTTTCACATTTACTCCTGAATTTTCAACAATTTATCTATCATTTTTAATAGATATCTGATTTATTATTAAAAAAAATCTATTCATACAAAAGGTTCGATCAGATGTTATCAGGCATGCCAACTTGCTCAAAGGTACGTAGGTGTCACAAACTAGAGGACATATTTAATTTTTAGGCCTGCCTGCCTGCCTGCTTGCTCACCCTGCTTTTATTACAGGATAGATTCATGAATGAAATTAAAACTTTCATTATTATTATTATTATTATTATTATTATTATTATTAATGTCCCTTAAATTGGCACTTCACATTTCTCTGGGAAACACCTTTTAGCATTCAATGACAAATCAAGCCATTCCACCAAATTATTGTCCTTTTAAAAGCTGCCATAAATTGTACTCCACCACATAACAAAACAAAGCAAAAACTATCACTCTATCGACTATATATATATATATATATATATATATACAAAGAGTCCGAAATCCCGATTTTTCTTAAATTATAACCCTTTTTTCTAAAAATAATTAAAAAAAAATTAATATTTTATGAAACTGAAATTTTTATATATACAGTGTTTTGGATGTGATTTGGATACATATAACAAAACAGATCTGTACACCTAAAACACGTAAAAATTTCAGTTTCATGAAATATTAAACTTTTTTTTAGTTATTTTAAAAAAATCCGTATTTTAAAAAAATTCGTGATCCCGGACCAATCCTGGTTGTATATATGTATATATATATATATATATATATATATATATATATATGTTTCATTGTCACTAACAAATGGTGGTGCAATTTATACAGAGCCTATTATCGATGCACACATCGTCATGCACAAGGCTGTTTGGCAACAAAGCAAGTCCAAAAATCAGATGAAGATCCATCCATATTAGGAATAACCTATAGAGGAAGGCACACCTGCAACCAAACAAGTCATTTAACCACAGCATCAGTCTCCCTCTCCCTCTCCCCTGGAAAAAAACAAAAGAAAGAGAGATATGAGCAGCAGCCAAAACAAGAAGATGGAATTCAGAAACAAACAGAGGAAATGGTGGTCAACTTTGGAACAGGCAGTAAAGTGGAGAGATTTCCTTCCTTTTCCTTTCCGTCCACTCTATTCGAATCCTCCCAAAATGTGGAAAACAATTTATTTCCCAAGAATAATTTCATATCCCAAGAAACATCAGAATCCAACTATTTTCCTCTGTCCCAATGCTGCTGCAGCAGCAGCCATATGAACACCACCTTTGGGTCAGAATCAGATCTTACCGAAATATGGTCAGCTCCAAATTCAGTCACCAATTCTCCCATTGGGGATTTGGATTTGGATTTGGATTTTTCACTGGATCAAGTGGATTTTGATCCCAACTTCCCTCTTGACATTCTTGATCATTTTTTCACTAGTTTAAATTCTTAGCCAGTCCAGTCCAGTCCAGCCCAGCCCAGCCCAGCCCAGCATCGTTTGAAAAGAGATAAATGTATGTTGTTGGTGAAGAGAGTTTTTTGTAGTCTTAATTAGTTAGTTAGTTAGTTAATTAGTTAGACCTTTGGGGATTATGTGAAAGTGTTGTAATCATTCTGTAATATAGAAATTGTTTGGCTATTAGAATCATGTGGAGAATTTAGTGAAATCCCTTCAACTAAGGTTTGTTTTCATCAAAGTGTAAAAACTTGTCTTTGTATTAGAAGTATTAATTAATTAGGATATTGATATTTTCACAATGATTTGTTGATATTTTGCCCATGAAAAGTGTCGCTATAAATGTATAACAACGGTAAAAACCGTCGATATAGATCCTTTCATATGGAAATATCACTTTCCTACTTCAATATTTCCAAACAATACTTGTTACTATATCCGTCCTTTAATATTAGAAGTATTAATTAATTAGGATATTGATATAAATTTACAGTGTTTTTTCAATAAAAAATATGCTTTCTTACTCTATTATTTTTTATTTATTATTCTCATAATTGTGGTTAAAAAAAAAATAAAGGTACCGGACGGTACCGGTCAATAAGTGCATCGGACCACCCCCAACCCTAATATATGTCGTTTTAAAATTGTTTACAAGTATTAAGAAAATTATTAAATATAATATCAATTCTCAAGAAATGAAACACTAAAAAATGATTTTGTAATGAATTTTAATACACTTGTTGTCAATAATTAGGACAAAAAAATAAAAATAAAAAATGTCACGTTTTGGTAATATACTAGATAATCATGAAATTAACTCTCGGCCGTACAACTCATTTTCTATCAAGAATCAGTCAAATTCAATTATTAAATGAGAAATTTGACTTCTTTGTCTTTTACTATTTTAAAAATTTTTAATCTGCCAAATATCCATTACCATGCACGATCTCATTTACGCGTGATTTCAACATAAATAACACTATATTACTTATCAAGCTTTTCAATGAATACTTCACTCATGATCATAAAACCAATGGCTTTAAACTTTAATATTTCTAAAATTTTGTGTAGCTTTTATTAAAATATTTTTTAAAATTTAAAATTAACACAATTCATTATATATTATAAAATAATAAATATTACGATGAGTAATACCTTTAGATAATTTATAATATGTATCATTATATTGATTAAAATTTAAAAAATTATGCTAATTTTTTGAATTTAAAATTAATTTTAAAAAGTAATAATGAACTTATATTTTTAAAAATGAGAAGTATATATTAATTTAAAATTGATAAAATGAGATAACTTAAAGAACAAGTGGTGGACATAATATATTTATTTTTTCGAGGCACTGAAAGAGAAGAAGAAGTGGATAAGATAACTTTTCCTAGAGTTGAGAGCCATACTTTTGGTGTTGCAAAAAGAACTAGGAGGTGATGTAATGCTTAGATAAGCATCTTGCAATCACAAATACATATACATTGATGCCCTTTGCTCTCTCTCCCCAATAATGCAACTCAAAAAGGAGATGAAAACACTTTTTTTTTATCCAATTATCATAAAGTTAAATTTATGATGAGACGAGACGTTACGCTAACAAAAGTAAATTAATTTCACAAAATAAGGAGTCTGTCGAAGTCTGCTAGTTGAGGAAGGATTCAAGGGTGGTGAGAACGATCATTGTCTTTGCTCTCTTCTTAACTTCATGATAAGTTGGTCAATTGATCAATATATTGCTGACTTGTAGAGAGAAATCACCTCCCGACCTGCGTATCAACACTGTGTTGATCAATTGACCAAAATTAACTTAATGTTAACCATTCTCTCCTTCTCCGTTCATTTTTCTCAAATTGAAATTCATGTTGTAACACCCCCTTCCCGAAAATGAAAGGGAGGTCACGTGCAAAACACAACAAACCTCAAAAATAAGTGAACAGAGCACTAACAACTTCAAAATATGTAATAATGATATCTATCAATGAAGTACTAATTACAATTCTCCAACTAGAGTCAAAATAATCAAAACTTAAAAATCGAAACAACCTAGATCGATGGTCAAAGACAACTCTCTCATCACACTAGCCCTGAATCACCCCTGTAAACCTGTCGGAAGAAAAACACAGCATGAACCAATTGCCCAGTTGTAAGACCCCAGTTTTTATAAATAAAGATGAATTTTCTATAAATATTATTTTTGAATATTATGGAATAATTTGATATAATGTTATAGTTGTGGGTAATATTTATAAATTTTGCAAAGTATCTAGTGGTTTTATTATATTCGATTGGGTGGGAATATTAGGTTTAGCGAGGGAATATTCGTATGACAACTACTCAATCATTGGTGGACCCTAGCAATGTAATTATTATCGGATTGAGAAAAAGACAAAAATATTTTATTGAAATAACGGCGGAAGTTTCTAGTGGTTCTTGTTGAACTACTCATTAGTAAAAAAACAAGAATCACGTGTGGTTGCGTAGTAAGACACCGGTATTGATTATTGATCTTTATGTGAGACGTCACTTAGTTTGATTCCATTATCACGATTAATAATATGAATTATTATAAGCGATAATGACGTTTTGTTTTATTCAAAACATCTTTTTATATAAAATAGAATCTTTATTAAAGTTATTCTATAAATAGAATATATTATATTTTATTACGATAGTATTGCATAGTGTTTTCAGTAGTGTTTTGCGTAGTATTGCATAAAGTGTTTTGCATAGTAAAATGTTTTTATATAAATAGAATATATTATATTTTATTTAAAAGATTTTTCTTTAAATATGGACCGTCGATTAAAGTAAATCAATCTTGACTGATTCATGGATTGAATTACTATGCATTCCATTTTCCTATAAATAAGCTCATTCCTTCATTATTTTGGATTTAATTCATTGAAACTACAGAGAGAGAAATTATAGAGAAAGTTATAGAAAGAAGAAGAGTATTCGCTACTTCACTACTTCCATATTCAGTTTTTTTTACGGTAAGGGGTGTTATTCTTTCTTCTTGAAGAGAACTTCATTATTCCATTCACTATTATTACATTGGAATAACTCGTAAAAGTGGCATACCCTATACATAACTTGTATATGCAAGATACCCTATACTTGGTGAAATCCTTATGTTATTCCATTGCTTATTATTACATTGGAATACTTTTGTATCTGTGATTTACCCTATACTTGGTGACATTCTTCTATTATTACATTGGAACATCCACATGCGTGTGTTTTTACCGGACACGGTTAAAATCTTTATTATTATTCATTGGAAACATCACATGCATGTGTTTTACAGGACTGGTTAAAATCTTTATCATTCTCGTTGGAATATCCTATCTCGCATGTGTTTTACACCGGATCCAGTTCCATCTTTATTATTCTGTTGGAACATCCCGCTCGGTGTGAATTTCACCGACCGGTTCCGTTATTATTATTCTCATTGAATAACCTCGTACATGCGGGCAACCGCATGCACGGTGATTTCTTTTGTTATTCCATTCTTTATTATACCCGGTTGGTTAAAACTTTGACTTCTATACTCCATGAAATTAGTAGAATATCCTTGATATTTGCGTTTCATCCAAAGATCTTTTCACGGAAATATTCTTACGATCATTCTTGAATTTTACTCTACAAAGCAAAGATCACGTCGATTGACAATTTGGACGTTAATAATTCTCGGATAAAATAATTCTTGAACTTGTTTTATTGAATTCTTATATCATTGTCATCATCCCTCATGTTTATATATTTTTTTTTAAAGTCATACGTGGCTGTAGAATGGATGGACTTGGTATGATTATGACTGAGGATTATTCGGCGTAATCATGACCGTAATGTTACAAATGATGTGATTTAAAATCCTCGATTGGTAGTAGTGCATTGATGGATGAGTTGTTGGCATGATCATGACCATTAATGAATACACAACTATTCTTGGCCCGTAGATGCGGGAATAATTGTGATCGTGATACTTAAGAATATCCTGGCCGTAGTGCGTGGGGTGATTCGATGATGTGGATTATTTATTAAAGTCGAGTCTCAAATTATAACAAATGATGAAAAACCTTTTAAAATCATAAAAGATAGTAGATTTTATTTTCTACTTGACTCTTTTAATGGATTCAGATATTCATTGCAGATTAAAGCTGGTTGTCTACATTGTATTTTATCGGTTTAACATTGTTGAAGACTATTGATAATTTATTACGCATTATCTTAGTCATAATATTTCTTCTTGGGCTAGTTGAGCTCACCCTTTCTTTTCTTTATTCTCTTCTGTGAAATGAGAATATATTTGGGACGAGTCTGGGGAAACGCAGTGATGGTCACCAAGATAGCATTAGTAGTCCTCACTATTACGTGAAATAGTGTGATAATAATTGTAATGAGGACTTTTTGTTTGAGTTTGTATAATATCTAGTAGAGCGATATTTGTATTTAAACTCACGGTTTATGTATATCGTATTGTATACGATGACTATGTTAAGTCAGTTGTATTTAAATTTACGTACCATGTATGTGGCGACCCAAGATGGGTGATGTATACCTAATTTTGGGGCGTCACGGTTAATATCGAGCTAAGGGATATGATCCTCGGCTAAGATGTGAGAAAAGTACTAGGGGGAGGCGGGGAATACCTTCGCTTAGTATGACCTACCTAAGTTTTTGTCTTTATTTTATTGGTCGGTCGAATATAAAGATAATTGTTAAATGTCAATTAATCTTTTTTTTTGTGGCGATATCGAAAATGACATCCGAGAATGTTGAGAATAGAATGGAGCAGCGAGCGATCGTTGATTCACCACATATCAATAATCGAGGATAATGTGCATCAGAAGGCGACAATCCTCATAAACAACAACACCGACCAAATGATGAATGATCAAATGTTCGGAGGCTTTATGCAATTTATGCAACAAAGAAAGAGAGCGACTCCTGTCCAAAACGTAGGTGGAAACACGGAAAACTCTCGGCGGTCACCGCTAAACAATTCAAGGAGTGGGACCACCGGAGTTTTTAGGGAGAGCCAAAACCACTTACGGCGGAAGCATGGATAAAGCAGATTACCAAGATATTTGATGTCTTGGGATGCTCAGGAGCAAAAGGTTCCCTTTACGCCTTTTATGTTGCGCGTGGAGAGGATTCTTGGTGGGAATCGGTAAAAGCGTACTCAACTCAACATCTTGAAGATATCTTGGGAGAAGTTCCAGAGAGGCATTCAACGACAAATACTTTCACGAAAGTATTCGCCACATGAAGGAGGTGGAGTTTATCAAGTTGGAACAAAACAATATGACCGTGTCACAACACGAGGCAAAATTTGCGGAGTTATCACGGTTTTCGTCCCCACTTGGTGGATAATGAAGAGAATGGCGCGAATGTTTTTAAGAGGTTTGAAGTCGGAGATACGTCAACATCTTATTTTCATAAAGCGTGTTTGTATTCGGATGTTGTAAATAGGGCTCGATTAGTGGAGCGCGATAACGAGTCAACGCAACTAAAAGAGAAGCGGTATGGCAAAGTTATAATACCGGTGAGTAGTCATCGAGCGGTGGACAACAAGCGTGGAGGGAATCAACGGGCCGGATATGGTAACCACTTTGGTGGTAATCGTGGCCAAAACAATAAGAATGGACATTTCAAGAAACGGAGATTCAACAATGATGGAAAGACGTCGACCAAAGACCCGTTGTTAAGGAAGGAGAAAGACCACCTATCGTATGCTTCAAATGCGGAGAAGAGGGACACATCGATCCGAATCTGTGCCATCTGTAGTCAAAGCATGTTATAATTGTGGAAAGAAGGTCACTTTAGCTCGATTTTGTCGTTCATCAAGACAAATTCAACTAGGATGGAGGCACCAAAGGCAGTCCCGGAAAAGTCAAAACCAGAGTCTGCAAGGGAGAGCGTTTGTTGTGACCTCCAGAGAGAAGCAAGAACCCGAATGAGGTCATCACGGGTAAGCTTATCATAAACTCTAATGAAGTCTACACTTTATTTGATCCGGTTCTACCCATTCTTTTATTTCTCCTACTTGCGCCATCGATTAAATTTGACTCAGGAGAAATTAGACTTTGACTTATCTCGTGGAAACTCCGTTGGGAGAAACCTTCATTACATCCATCTGTTTATAAGTCTTGTTTGGTTCAAATCGGTACCCTCACATTACTGTCGATCTTATTTCATTAAAAATACTTGCATTTGACGTGATTCTAAGGATTGATTGGTTAACTACTTATCATGCAAAAATTGATTGTTTTCGTAAGGTTGTTAGCTTTCATATTCCTAATCAACCTATTATGCTAATTCAAACGACCAAACCATTAAAATCAATCACGGTCATCTCAAGCCATAAAGCTATTCGTTTATTGAAAAATGGATGTCAAGCTTTCTTAGCTCATATCACGATTTAAACAAAAATACGTCGGTTTTGAGCGATATTTCTATTGTTAATAAATTTCCGACGTATTCCAGAAGAACTTCTGGCCTACCCCCAGAAGCGTGAAATTGAATTTTGTATCGACCTTGAACACGGTACAAAACCTATTTCCAAAGCCCCATATCGAATGGCTCTATTGAACTTCGTGGAGTTAAAGACCCAAGCGCAGGAATTGTTAGACATTGGCTTTATTCGTCCTAGTACTTCTCCTTGGGGTGCTCTGTTCTATTATTCGTGAAGAAGAAAGATGGAAGTATGCGACTTTGTATTGATTATCGGGAGTTGAATCATGTCACCATCAAAAATAGGTATCCATTGCCACGTATAGATGACTGTTTGACCCGGTTGCAAGGAGCCAAATTCTTTTCAAAGATTGATCTTCGTTAGGATATCACCAATTGAAGATTAGAACCGGCGTGACATTCCAAAGGCGGCTTTCGTAACTCGATGCGGGCATTATGAATTCCTAGTCATGTCCTTTGGATTGACTAATGCTCCGCCGCCTTCATGGATATGATGAACCGAGTATTCAAGGAATATTTAGATCACTTTGTGGTCGTCTTTATTGATGACATCCTTATTTATTCCAAAAGTCGTGAAGATCATGAAAGCAACACTTGAGGGTGACCCTCCAAAAGCTTCGTGAATATAAGCTTTATGCCAAGTTGAAGAAATGCGAGTTCGGCTTGAAGAAGTAGCATTCCTTGGGCACGTGGTATCAAGTCATGGAATATCCATTGACCCCAAAGATAGAAGCTATTCAAAGTGGAACAACCTAAATCGATGACCAAAGCACGTAGCTTTCTCGGTTTAATTTGGTTATTATCGGAGATTCGTGGAAGGATTTTCTCGAATCGCTACTCCATTGACTTCGGTGACTCGAAAAGATACAAAGTTGGTTGGAGCGAAGAATGTGAGAAGAGTTTTCAAGAACTCAAGAAGAGACTTATTTCAAAGACTGTTCGACAATACCATCCGGCTCGGAGGATTTGTCATCTCTGGTGATGCTTCGAGCAAAGGGTTGGGATGTGTTCTTATGCAACATGGAAAAGTTATAGCCTATGCCTCACGATTAACTCAAAGAATATGAGAGGAATTATCCTACTCATGATCCGGAGTTAGCATTTATTATCTTTGCACTTAATATTTGGCGGCATTACTTGTATGGGGAGAAAGTGGAGATCTTTACGGATCATAAAAGCCTCAAATATTTCTTCACTCAAAAGGAACTCAACATGCGACAACGACGTTGGCTTGGGCATTGAAAGATTATGATCATACCATCCAATACCATCCACGAAAAGCGAACGTGGTAAATGATGCATTGAGTAGAAGATCGTATGCTGAAAGCACGAGTGCGTTATTGTCAACACAAAGGCCCATTTTGTGTGACTTGCAAAGGATGGAGATAGAGTTAAAGACTCGAGACGCATGTGATGATAGCGAATATCTGAGTAGAACCGACTTTAATCGATAAAGTTAAAGGCGCCTTCGAGCTACGGACACTGGAGCCGATGCGTATGAGAAAGAAAGTGCAAGAGGTGCTATCTTGGGAAGCAAGAATCGATGAAGAAGGAATACTTCGAGTCAACTCCGGACTTTTTGTGTTCCTAACGACCACGATTTAAAGTATAATATCATGATGGAGGCGCATAACACACCATTTGCAATCCATCTCGGGAGTACCAAATGTATCGTGATATTCGCTATACATTTTGGTGGAGCAATATGAAAGAGAGATAAATATTTGTTTATCTCAAGGTGTCTAACTTGTCAACGAGTTAAAGCGGAGCATCAAGTACCAAAAGGTCCATTGCAAGCACTTGAAATTCCGGAATGGAAGTGGGAGCACATTACCATGGATTTCGTTATCGGTCTTCCTAAGGTTTCTCAAGGCATTGATGCGATTTGGGTCATTGTTGATAGATTGACCAAGTCCGCTCATTTCTTACCGACACGAGAAACTTATACACTTGAACGTCTTGCTCAGATGTACATAAACGTGATTGTAAGATCGCATGGTATCTTAGGTATCCATAGTTTTCGATCGAGACCCAAGATTCACTTCAAGATTTTGGGTTAGTTTGCAAAAAAGCTATGGGCACGGACTTACGATTTAGCTCGGCATATCATCCTCGACAGATGACCGGACAAATGGAGGACTATTCAAACTCTTGAAGATCTATTAAGACTCTGTGTTCTTGATTTCAAGGGAGTTGGGACAAGTTTTTACCATTGGTGGAGTTTTCCTACAACAATGGTTATCAAGCAAGTATTGGCATGGCTCCATTCAAGCGTTGTATGGAAGAAAGTGTCGTTCTCCAAAGATATCTTTGGGATGAGGTGGGTGAAACAACGTTGTTGGGACCGGAGTTGGAATGCGTATGACTACGGAAAAGATTCAAACGATCCGACAACGTATAAAAACCTCACAAAGTCGACAAAAGAGTTATGCTGATCTTCATCGAAAGAACGTGGAATTCAATATAGGAGATCATGTGTTGTTAAAAGTTGCTCCATGGAAAGGAGTTACAAGATTTGGAAAGAGAGGAAACTTAATCCTCGATTCATCGGTCCATTTTAATCCTCGATCGAGTAGAACCGCGTGGCCTATAGACTCGCTTTACCGCTAAATATGTCTCGTGTTCATAACGCTTTTCACATATCCATGTTACGTAAATATGTGAAAGACCGAACCATATTATTGAGTTAGAACCAGGGACGAAATAGCGGAAGATTTGACGTATTAAGAGGTTCCTGTTCAAATTTTGGATAAGAAGGAACATATTCTACGCTCCAAGGTTATACCTCAAGTCAAAGTTTTGTGGAGGAACCACGATGTTGAGGAAATGACTTGGGAGTTAGAATCGAAATGAAATCAAGGTATCCTTACCTCTTGACATACCAGTCGTACCCTAATTTCGAGGAATTAAATTTCATAAGAAGGGAGGTTGTAAGACCCAGCTTTTTATAAATAAAGATGAATTTTCTATAAATATTATTTTTGAATATTATGGAATAATTTGATATAATGTTATAGTTGTGGGTAATATTTATAAATTTTGCAAAGTATCAAGTGGTTTTATTATATTCGATTGGTCGGGAATATTCGGTTTAGCGGGGAATATTCGTACAACTACTCAATCATTGGTGGACCCCACAATGTAATTATTCATCGGATTGAGAAAAGACAAAAATATTTTATTGAAATAACGGCGGAAGTTTTACCGTAGTTCTTGTTGAACTACTCGGTAGTAAAAGTACAAGATGTCGTGTGGTTGCATAAGAAAGACTTGCGGTATTGATTATTGATGCTTATGTGAGACGTCACTTAGTTTGATTCCATTATTGTCGATTAATAATATGAATTATTATAGCGATAATGACGTTTTGTTTTATTCAAAACATCTTTTTATATAAAATAGAATACTTTATTAAAGTTATTCTATAAATAGAATATATTATATTTTATTATGCATAGTATTGCATAGTGTTTTGCATAGTGTTTTGCATAGTATTGCATAGTGTTTGCATAGTAAAATGTTTTTATATAAATAGAATATATTATATTTTATTTAAAAGATTTTTCTTTAAATATGGACCGTCGATTAAAGTAAATCAATCTTGATGGATTCATGGATTAATTACTATGCATTCCATTTTCCTATAAATAAGCTCATTCCTTCATTATTTTTGGACGAATTCATTGAAACTCTAGAGAGAGAAATTATAGAGAAAGTTAAGTTAGAAAGAAGAAGAGTATTCGCTACTTCACTACTTCCATATTAGGTTCTTTTACGGTAGTAAGGTGTTATTCTTTCTTCTTGAAGAGAACTTCATTATTCCATTCACTATTATTCATTGGAATAACTTTGTAAAAGTGGTATACCCTATACATAACTCAGATATGCAGCGGCATACCCTATACTTGGTGAAATCCTTATGTTATTCCATTGCTTATTATTACATTGGAATAACTTGATATGCTATGATTTACCCTATACTTGGTGACATTCTCTATTATTACATTGGAACATCCATGCGTGTGTTTTACAATAGGACCGGTTAAAATCTTTATCATTCTCGTTGGAATATCCTATCTCTGTGTTTTTTACCGGATCCGGTTCCATCTTTATTATTCATTGGAACATCCTGCTCGGTGTGAATTTCACACGACTGGTTCCAGTTATTATTATTACGTTGGAATAACCTGCTCATGCCAAATGCACCGCATGCATGGTGATTTCTTTTGTTATTCCATTCTTTATTATACCCAAATTGGTTAAAACTTTGACTTCTATACTCCATGAAATTAGTAGAATATCCTTGATATTTGCGTTTCATCCGAAGATCTTTCACGGAAATATTCTTCCGATCATTCTTGAATTTTACTCTACAAAGCAAAAGATCGTGTTGACAATTTGGACGTTAATAATTCTGGATAAAATAATTCTTGAACTTGTTTTATTGAATTCTTATATCATTGTCATCATCCTCATGTTTATATATTTTTTTAAAGTCATCTCGTGGCTGTAGAGCATGGATGGACTTGGTATGATTATTAATTGAGGATTATTCTGGCGTAATCATGGACCGTAATGTTACAAATGATGTGATTTAAAATCCTCGATTGGTAGTAGTGCATTGATGAATGATTGTTGGCATGATCATGACCATTAATGAATACACAACTATTCTTCGCCCGTAGTGCGGGAATAATTGTGATCGTGATACTTAAGAATATCCTGGCCGTAGTGCGAGGGGTGATTCGATGATGTGGATTATTTATTAAAGTCGAGTCTCAAACTATAATAAATGATGAAAAACCTTTTAAAATCATAAAAGATAGTAGATTTTATTTTCTACTTGACTCTTTTAATGGATTGCATATTCCACCGCAGCTTAAAGCTGGTTTATATTGTATTTTATCGCTTTTAACATTGTTGAAGACTATTGATAATTTATTCGCATTATCTTAGTCATAATATTTCTTCTTGGGCTAGTTGAGCTCACCCTTTCTTTCATCGTTTCTCTTGAAATGAGAATATAAATTTGGGACGAGTCTGGGAAACGAAAGTGATGGTCCTGAAGATAGCATTAGTAGTCCTCACTATTCGTGAAATAGTGTGATAATAATTGTAATGAGGACTTTTGTTTGAGTTTGTATAATATCTAGTAGGCGATATTTGTATTTAAACTCACGTTTATGTCATATCAGTACACATGACTATGTTAATAAGTTGTATTTAAATTTCTGTACCATGTATGTGGCGACCCAAGATGGGTGATGTATACCTAATTTTGGGGGCGTCACACCAGTACGGATACAGATATACAAAAGATAAACAACTGATATACGAAAACAACTGAGACAAAATACTGAACAAAGCCTCAAGTGTAAATACGGACGAAAATATAATCTCCAAAGATCTGAATGAAATATATCTGAATCAACAGACGAAACCAATAGACAAATCAAGAAATAACGAACTGAAGTAACTAACTCAATGAATTGAACTTAACAGAAACAAACAAAACTAATACAATAAAATAATAGGCTGAAACAAATGGCTGGGATTATTTTATACCGAGTGAGCTCAAAAATATATCTTGTCACACAGGCAAGTCAAACTAATGCCACACAGGCAAATCAAATGATGCCACACAGGAAACCAAAATAATGCCACACAAGCAAATCACACATTGGACCGCGAATCCAAATGTATGCAAATCGGATAGTGTGTTTGGCACAACATCACCAATCCGCAGAACAAAAAACTAGGGTTAACCTATACGCCCCCACAACAAAACACCAAATGGCCCATTTCCTCCGAGCCCCAAAGCGGAGGCGCAGTGGACTAATCACACCGCCGCGGAAAGTGTCACGCCTCTCGTTAAGACGACACGCTCTGTGGTACCCCTACAGTGGTTATAGCTCGGGTATACCCTACGGTATATTCTAACAAAAATATCATGTCACAACACATGCGACATAATACCAACAAAAAGGGTTCTATACGTACATGTTGAACCAAATCAAATTATAGTCACAAAGTCTCAAAAGAAGGTAACAACATGTACCGCTCTACAATTATCAAAAATAAATACTAAACATGATATCCTAATTTAAAGAGTACAAATACGAGTCCAAGGTGTCAACTCCAAAATGAAACAAATATATGAATTTCACTAGAAACAATTATGTGAAATAATAACAGAATTTTGAAATAAGGGACAAACGAACAAATCAAATTTAACAAGAATGTCGCTGAAAGAGTACGAAATCCGTACCTTAATATAGTACCAAAATAATTCACCGAAGCCAAATATCACCCGTTAGACTCCCTCAATCCGATCTAATTATCAAAATAAATATAATATAATTAATTAAATTACTAACTTATACAAAAATTTTTAAAACTCCAATATTAGTACACGAATTTATGTAATATAAAATAATTATGTTTTGCTATATAATATTATGTACTAATGCATTTTTACTAAAATATTAAAGAACATTATTATTATTTTTTATTCGGTCCTGATGCAAAGTTTGTTAACTTAGCATAATTTAGTAGAAAAAGTATATTATAATTACATTAACCATTAAAAAGAAGGATCACGTTCCCTTATATAATTATAATTCCCAAAAAAAAAATCACTAGAAGGTTTTAAAAGGCAGCAGCTTGACTTGCCAATTTTGAAGAAAAAAAAAATTAAATTAGCCCAATGATTCAACCAATCAAAGCTGTTATACATATAATATATGGAGTTTATTAAATTCTTTATTAAAAAATGATAACATATGTATATATGCAGGAGGATTCTTCAGCAAAAGTAAGTTAAATAGTAAATCAATTCATTATTTTCTTAAGTCTTTGTAGATGTATATGGGAGTTTTATTAAGAGTACAGTTTGGAATGAAGCAAGAATATGAGTATCGGCAATATTGATGGTGGTACTTTTTCACAAGCCAAACGGAGATGAACAATCAATCAATTCAACTTAATTTCCATATTAATATTATCGCACCGCATCAGATTAAGCAAACAACAAAATCAAATTCTCTAAAATAGATTGTAATCACGCTAATAAAATAACTATGCTATATTCAAAAATAAATTCAATAAATACCTTTTAGAGATACGATTATGTTTAATATAATCTCACAATCTTCTTCCCAAGATTTTCCTTTTTATTCCACAACCTTTCTTCCGCCTCCTCTTCGTTATTTCTCGATGCGTCAAAACCCTCTCTAGTTGATTATGTCGGTACGTGAATTAGGAAGGACCTTAACCTAATATATTAATGTTATTCCAATTCCAATTTGGTTTTTAAACCCATCACCTTAATTTGGGCTCAAATAGTTTAACAAGCCCAAATTAATGTAACCACATACTTATTAGCCCAAATACATTACATAACAAGTTTGACTCAATTTAAAGACAAAGTCCAAACAATATGTTTTAAGAATATAATTTATTTATTTATTTATTTTTTAATTTTTTTTACCGGGTATTACATCACTACCCTTTAAAAGGAGGAAGTCTAGGAATCAAAAGAATGAACGCGTACTCTAATTATCAAAAGATGCGGATACTCATTCGAATAACTCCTCTATCTCCCGTGCAACTTCATTCAGAATAATTTTTTTGCATAAGACTTTAACAAAAGGAATTATCTTCCTCAATTTTAATTTCATTAGTTATTTAATTATCTACTAAAAGAACTTAATTTTCCAAATAAAACAAGAAAGAAAAGAGGGAAACAAAAATTGTAAGACCCCAAATTATTAATAAATAAAATTTAATTTCCTCTATTTATTATTTTGAAATAGTAAGGGTTGAAGTGATTAATATGATTAGTTATGGGTAAAATACGCAAATATTTTAAATAAGCAAGTGGTTATAAAATATTCGTTTGGTCGTGGAATATTCTTACTGTCGGAGAATATTCGTACGACGACGCAGCCTTGTGTGGGTCCCATAACGAAAAACGATTGGATGAAGAAAACGACAAGTATAAGTTGTTTATAATGACAGAGTCATATCATAAGATTAATCTTGTTAAAATACTAAATTGGTTTAAAACACAAGAAGAACACAGTATTGCACCAATTATTGATTCTTACGTGAAGAAGGTACTTTACTCAATAATTGTTACAATAATTCTTGCTCAAAGATATTTTATTTTATTGATTCAATAATTCTTTGTATTGATATTTTATATTACTGTTGTTTCAATAATTGTCACTACACAGTATTTTCTATTATCGGAGCAATAATTCATATTATCTGAATAATATTATTAGATAATGTGACGCCCCCAAAATTAGGTATACATCACCCATCTTGAGTCGCCACTTACATGGTACAGAATACAAATACAACTTAATTATACAACAGTCGTGTAAGATACGACAAAATATATACAATGACTTTTAACTCGAATATTATCATCTAGACAGTATTCAAACACAAATAAGTCCTCAATACATTTATTGTCACACTATCTAACAAAATAGTGAGGACTACTAATGCTATCATCTGGACCATCACTCCGTTCTCCGACTAGTCCCGGATACGTTCTCATTTCCTGAAGAGAACAATGAAAGAAATGGTGAGCTCAACTAGCCCAGCAAGAAATATTATGACTAAGATAATGCAGAATGAATTATCCTTAGCTTTCAACAGTATAACAACTGATATAATATAATAGACAACAAGTTTTAGATCAAAAACTGCAGCGAAAATAAGCAATCCATTAAAAGAGTCAAGTAGAGAATAAAATCTACTATCTTTTATGATTTAAAAAGTTTTTCATCACTTTTATCATTTGACTCAAATTTCTCGATAAATAATCCACATCATTAAATCATCCCCTTTTCTGTGCCAAGGATATAAATCTTTAGTATCACGACCACAAATTATCCATGCACTACGGGCCAAAGATAATTGTGTTTTCATCAACTTAATCGCTGAGACTCAGCTCAATAAATAATCCACATCATTAAATCATCTACGCTTTCGGAGACAAGGATAATCGTGTATTCATTAGTATCACGACCATAAATTATCCATGCACTACGGCCAAAGATAATCGTGTATTCATTAGTATCACGACCACAAATTATCCATGCACTACGGCTAAAGATAATCGTGTATTCATTAGTATCACGACCACAAATTATCCATGCACTACGGCAAAAGATATTCAACAACAGATCATCTTTGCACCACATGCCAAAGACATACAACTGTAAAACCAACAACCAACAGTATAATAAAGAATGGAATAACAAAAGAAGATCACCATGTATAGGGTAAGCCACGTATACAGGTTATTCAAACAGAATAAATAAGAATGGAATAAAAAAGTTCTCTTCATGAATAAGAAAGAATAACACCCCTTACCGTAAAAGAAACTGAATATAAGAGTAGGGAAGTAGCAGAATACTTTTCTATAGTTTCTCTATAATTTTCTCTCTAGAGTTTCAGTGAATTTGTAAGAAATAATGAAGGAATGAGCTTCTATTTATAGAAGAATGGAATGAATAGTAATCAATCCATAAACGGTCCAGATTGATTTACTTTAATCGACTGATCCCATATTTAAAGCAAAATCTTTTAAATAAAATATAATATATTCTATTTATATAAAAACATTTTACTATCAAAACACTATGCAACACTATGTAAAATCTTATATGCAAAACACTATATCGTAATAAAATATAATATATTCTATTTATAGAATACCTTTAATAAAGATTAATCGCTTTTTATATAAAAGATGTTTCATTTTATTACGAATAAAACAAAACGTCATTATCATTTGTTCCCTCCCACCAACATGTCATTATCACTATAATAATTAAAACAAAACGTCATTATCGCTATAATAATTCATATTAATAATCGATGATAATTGAAATAAACCGAGCTGAAACTTTTACATAACTATCAATAATCAATACTTGGTGCTATTATCCAACAACGCCAGACATCGTATTTTACTACCGAAAGTAGTTCAACGGTTTTAACGGTAAAACCTCCGTCGTTATTTTCATAAAATATTTTGTTCGGGTGAATAATAACTCGTGAATAGTAACTCGTGAATAGTACTTCAACACAAAAAGTATCCCAAATACTCGAGCGAACAATACTAGAGTGAATAGTAATTTCGGTGAATAGTAACCCATGAATAGTAACTCATGAATAGTAACTCCGACACAAAAAGTGTCCCAAATACTCGAGTGAACAATACTAGAGTGAATAGTAATTTCGGTGAATAGTAACCCGTGAATAGTAACTCGTGAATAGTAACCGGGTATTTTATGACAACTTGTCTACTTTGAAAATTTTTTAAATATGACCCTTAACTTTAAACTATTATCAATTTAACTATTCACAAAAATAGAAAAATTGAACACTTTTATTTCATAAAATTCGGGGTCTCACAGATAACACTATTGGCAATGTCTATAAAGTTCTGTCTAAGGAGAGGTTATTTAATTGTGCGCCAGTAAGGAGAAATCTTTCTAGGAAGGCCCTCTTTCTCACAGGAGCTGCTGGTTATCGAGATTTGTGATTACTGTAATATTATTTGTGAATAATTAATTATTAATTTATATGATGAGGAAAATATTGATTTTATATGGATATAGATGGAGAAAATTTTAATGAGACAATTGTTAAAAATTAATATTTTATCTTTTTACGATAAAATAATTATTTAAATATATTATTATATTTGAATAATATAATAATGGTGATATTTTTACAATGAATGTGGGATATATGAGTATATGAGGGAAAGAGTATTTTGTTGCAATAAATGTTTAAAACATGTTAAACATGTTGGTGGACCCCATTTATTGACTAAAATTTGATTATACTTTGTAAAATCGTCAGGTATGTGGATTTTGGCCAATTTCTGTTTTGAATTTGGAAAAACTTTCTTACGCAAAGTTGTAGAGAATTGAATTTCCTATAAAAGTCGTGAGATTGAATTTTCGACAAAAGGGCTATTTATTATGAATTATTGAAGTTCAAGTTCAAATAATTAATTTTTGGAAGTTTAAAATATTTTAAGTAACAAAAACGTTTTTGGAATGTTTGGGGACATCATTAACATGTGCTTGGTGGCTGAAATCAGATGGTCAAGAGGTGCGTAGGAAATTTTGATATATATATTAATATTATATTAGATTTTCTACTTTTGGTGTTAAAGCATTTTTCCATAAATAGGGTGCTTAGGTTAGAATTGAAAATTACAATCAGAATCTTTGAAGTTTTCTCTCTCTTTCTCTCTCGATATATTGAGCGTATTATTGTGAGTATTTTAATACTTTGAGTGTTGCTATACGGTACAAGTTCAAGTCGTAGCATATATCAAGTGTTTCAACTAGATGTACTGTCTTTACGAGGTAAGGGATGTTATTTTTTTCGTAATGATGTTATTATTTCAATATCATTATGCTGAGATATTGATCTAAAGTTTTTATCAAATTTGGAACTTTTGGTGTGGGGAGTTCTTATTCACGATACTCGGCCTTTATTCACGATACGACCTTATTCACGAATCTGAGACTATTCGGAGAAAAGTTAAATTTTCGTTTTGTCCAAAATATCTATTATGGATACTAGCTTTGATTGTATCCATGTTTTGATCATTCTTGAATTTTACTCCACTATGATTGTTATTGAGGTATTTTTTGTGAGACCCCAGATTTTATCAATAAAGATTTAAATTTTGTCGAAATAATTTTTTAATATTATGGTGTGAATTTGAGATAATATTATAGTTGTGGGTAGTATTTATAAATTTTGCAAAGTATGCAAGTGGTTATATTATATTCGATTGGTCGGGGAATATTCGGTTTAGCGAGGAAAATTCGTTTAACGACTCAATCATTGGTGGACCCATAATGTAATTATTGTCGGATTGAGAAAAGCGACAAAAATATTTTATTGAAATAACTATGAAAGTTTTACCGTGGATCTTTGTTGAACTACTCTTTCAGTAGTAAAAGTACGATGTCGTGTGGTTGCATAGTAGACACGTGGTATTGATTATTGATGCTTATGTGAGAAGTCACTCGGTTTGATTCCATTATTGTCGATTAATAATATGAATTATTATAGCGATAATGACGTTTTGTTTTATTCAGTATTATTAACGTAATAAAAGCGAAACATCTTTTATATAAAAATGAATACTTTATTAAAGTTATTCTATAAATAGAATATATTATATTTTATTATGCATAGTGTTGCATAGTGTTTTGCATAGTATTTTGCATAGTGTTGCATAGTGTTTGCATAGTAAAATGTTTTATATAAATAGAATATATGATATTTTATTTAAAAGATTTTGCTTTAAATATGGACCGCCGATTAAAGTAAATCAATCGGACCGTTCATGGATTAATTACTATGCATTCTATTTTCCTATAAATAGAAGCTCATTCCTTCATTATTTTCTTACGAATTCACTGAAACTCTAGAGAGAGAAATTATAGAGAGAAGCTATAGAGAGAAAATCTATAGAGAGAAAGAAGAAAAGTATTCGCTACTTTACTTTTCCAATATTCAGTTCTTCTAAGGTAAGGGATATTATTTGTTGTATTCGTGAAAGGGTGTTATTCTTTCTTATTCATGAAGAGAACTTCTGTTATTCCATTCATTATTATTCTATTGGAATAACCTGTAAAAGTGGCATACCCTATACATAACCTGTATACGCGGCATACCCTATACTTGGTGAAATCCTTATATTATTCCATTCTTATTTATTACATTGGAATAACTTTTGTATCTGTGGAATCCCTATACTTGGCGATCTTCTTTTGTTATTCCATTCTTTATTATTACATTTGGAATATCCTGCATATGTGTTTTTTACACGGACACTGGGTTCCATTGTTTATTATTCCGCATTTATTATTATTCGTTGGAATATCACGTCTGTGTGTTTTACAGGACATTGGTTCCATTGTTTATTATTCAACATTTATTATTACATTGGATCATCCTTTCGATTGTGAATTTCACACGACTGGTTCCGTTATTATTATTACGTTGGAATAACTTTTGTCTATCGCAAGTACCGCATGCATGGTGATTTCTTTTGTTATTCCATTCTTTATTATACCCGGTTGGTTAAAACTTTGACTTCTATACTCCATGAAATTAGTAGAATATCCTTGATATTTGCGTTTCATCCAAAGATATCTTTTCATGGAAATATTCTTGATCATTCTTGAATTTTACTCTACAAAAAAAGATATCTTGTTGACAATTTGGACGTTAATAAATCCTAGAAATTAATTCTTGAACTTGTTTTATTGAATTCTTATATCATTGTTATCATCCTCATGTTTATATATTATGTTGAAAGTTATCTTTGGCTTACGTGCATAGATGAACTTAGTATGATTATGACGTGGTTCATTCGGTATAATCATGGCTTGATATAAATGATGTGACAAAAGTCCTCGAGTATTCTGTAATGCAAAGTGATGGATAGTTTTGGTATGATTATGACCGAGGGGTGATTCGGTGATAGTCGCTTGACCATTGATAATTTGATGAAAATCCTTGGACCGTGGGTACGGGGATGATTAGATATTGTGGTTTATTCATTAAAGCGAGTCTTAGTGATAAAAATTGATGAAAACCATTAAAACCTAAAAGATAGTAGACTTTATTTTCTACTTGACTCTTTTAATGGATTGCACATTCGCCATGATTAAACCGGTTGTCTATTGTATTTTATCGGTTTAACATGTTGAAGGCTAATGATAATTTATTCGCATTATCTTTGTCATAATATTTCTTATTGGGCTAGTTGAGCTCACCCTTTCTTTCACTTTGTTCTCTTGAGAAATGAGAATATAAGCCGGACGAGTCGGGAAAAGAGTGATGGTCCAGAAGATAGCATTAGTATTCCTCACTATTACGTTAAATAGTGTGACAATAAATGTAATGAGGACTCCTTGAGTATGGATATTGTCTAAATGACAATATTCCTATTAGAACTCTCAATTTATGTATTGTCGTATGTTACACTGACGGATGTATAATTAAGTTTGTATTTGAATTTATGTACCATGTAAGTGGCGACCCAAGATAGGTGACGATACCTAATTTTGGGGCGTCATTGTTTAATATCGAGCTTAGGGATATGATCCCATTTGAGATGTGAGATAAGAACTAGAGGGGAGAGACGGGAATTCCTTCGCTAGTGTGACCTACCTAAATTTATTTGGTATTTAATTGGTGGAATTCGAGTATAGGGATAATATGTGATATGTTAATTAACCCTTGTTTTGTGACGGTGTTTGAGAATGACATCCGAAAATGCTTTGAGATAAGCAATGAAGCACATGAGAGTGTTGATTCAAATTTCAAACAAAAGGTAACGACCAACAATAACGATAATAATCATATTTGGTGGCAACGGCTATCGTAACAATGATAACCATCGTGGGGGAAATTATCATGCTAAGAATGGTAACCACTTTGATGGTAATCATGGCAAAGATAATAGAAGTGGAAATTGCAAGAAGAGAAGGTCATTTAGCTCAATTTTGTTGTGCACCAAAGTCAAGTCTAGTGGGACGGTGGCACCAAAGGTGGATATGGACAAAACAAAGTCGTTGGTTTTAGGAAGTGCATTTTTCATGACTTCTCAAAAGCGAGTAAACCGAACGAAGTTAGTACGCGGGTTAGTTAATTATAAATTCACAAGTCTATACCTTATAAGATATCTGGGTTCTACCCATTATTTTATCTCTTGCTTTGCGTTCAACGTTTAAATTTGACTCAGGAGAAGTTATACTTTGTCTTATTGGTTGAAACTTCGTTAGTAGAGCCTTCGTTACCGCTTACTATTTTAAATCTTGTTTGATTCAAATAAACACTTTCACGTTACTCGTCGATCTTATCTTTTGAAAATACTTGCCTTTGATGTGATTTTAGGAATCAATTGGTTAACTACTCATCATGCTTTTCGTAAGGTTGTTAGCTTTTATATTCATAACCAACTTGTTATGTAATTCAAGTAACCAAACTACTAAAGTCAATTATTGTCATATCAAGCCATAAGTAAAGAGCCCCGAACCTTTCGTTGTTGACTTCCTTGTGTGGAATGCACCAAAGCCAGACTTTCTGTAGGCGACATCGTGAATGAAGATGGCAAGTTTATAGGTATCATTGTGAGGTACTATCTAGGTTAAGGGATAGAAGTCACAGTTGGTATCAATGTGACGTCTTATCCAAGTCTTGGATGAAAGTCACAGATTTTGAATGATATTTCTATTATTAATAAATTTCTGGCGTATTCTTGAAGACTTCTTAGCCTACTTAGAGCGTGAAATCGAATTTCAGTATTGACCCCAAAGACAAAACCCATTTCTTAAACCCTCAAATATTTCTTCAACGAAAATGAACAGTTTACGTGGTTTATGATGACAGTCATAATAAAAGCATTGGACTAATGAAAATCATGGGTATTCGTGGTATTAGTAAGTGTTATGATGAGTTATGTTGGTTAGTATGTGAAAACATGAAAGTTTCTTAGAAATCACAAAGAGTTGAAAATCAGATTTTGGTGAAAAACGTAACATGAAATTCAATTGACCAAATCTCTTATTATATTTTGAATTTTTGAGTGTGGTCCAGTCCTAGAGTTAGATCTATGAGTTACCTAACTAATCCAAGTGGAATTACTGGAAAAGGTGTTGTAGATTTTTGTGTGGACTGATTTTAGCAAAGGAGTGCAAAGCTGCAAAAACCGAAAAAGATGCTGCCATGATTTTAGAGGGGCTGTTTCGGCCACTTAAATTATGAGAAAAATTCTGACCTTTTGGGACATGAAGGTATATGGTATAAAGTACCTCCTGTCCAAAAATGAGCTCATTCCGACTTAAAATGAGCAAGTTATGACTATTTCAATATTTAGGTTTTTCCGACGAAAAATGCTATAACCGGAGTTCTATAACTCCGATGACCATGAAATTTAAACTAGAAGCTCACGTTAACATGTGTAAGGTCCTGCCAAAATTTGGGAATTTTTGGAGTTAAACTTGAGGTAGCTAATTTCTTAAGGAATTAATTAGAAATTGATTTTTGAAAAATAGTAAATGAATTTTAAAAATTCTGAGAAAAATATATTTTCATTATGGGACTATATTATGCTAAATCCCAGAAAAGAAATATTTTTGGGACTGATTTGGTATTTTCATGAAAATAGTTTAATTACTGAATATATGAGTTAAATATGTTATGTGAAGTAACAAAGTTGAAAATAGGATTTTATGGCTAGAGAATCCTATATAGAGTATATGTATATTTTTTTTGAGGGATTTGATAATTGGTGATGATATCTTATGAGTATGACATTTTTGAATGATTAAATGCATTATATGGTAAAGCGTAAACAATTGAAATAAATTGTTTATAAATTTAAGAAGTGATTAAAATATTGTTATAATATTAATGATATTAGATTATAAGATTATTAAGTGATTGATAACATGGGGATATTCTTGAATCCTGGATAAATTATATTATAAATGTTTAATATTTATCCTTTATCTCATTTGATTGATTCTTTATATCATTATCCTCATTGCTTATATTGTGTTGAAAGTTATACGTGGCTTTACGTGAATAGATGGACTTGGTATTATTATGACTGAGGATTGTTCGGGTATAATCATAACCGTAATTGAAAACACGATTATCTTTGGTAGTAGTGCATGGATAATTTGTGGTCGTGATACTTAATGAATACACGATTATCTTTGGTCGTAGTGTATGGATAATTTGTGGTCGTGATACTAATGAATACACGATTATCTTTGGTAGTAGTGCATGGATAATTTGTGGTCGTGATACTAATGAATACACGATTATCTTTGGTAGTAGTGCATGGATAATTTGTGGTCGTGATCTTAATGAATACACGATTATCTTTCGTCAGTAGTAGTGCATGGATAATTCGTGGTCGTGATAATGAATGAATATCCTTGGCGCCGTAGTGCGGGGATGATTCGATGATATGGATTAAATATTGAAATGAGTCTCAAAGAATGAAATATTAATTCATGGATGTGGTAAAAGTCATCTTTCGTCAGATAAAGTGCATTGATAGACTTGGTATGATTATGACCGAAGGATTATTCGGTATAATCATGGATCAGTAATTGAAAACACGAATATCCTTGGCACGTAGTGTATGGATAATTTCGTGGTCGTGATTATATTAAGTCGCGCGTCTCAAAGATTATTGGTTTTCTGAGTTGTATATCTTTGGCTGTGAAGTGCAAAGATGAATTGTTAATGAATATCTTCGGGGATGCGAAGATGAATTTAATATTTTTAACGATAAAGGTATTCAAGGTATCCTCACCTCTTATCATACCAGTACGCACCTAATTTCGAGGGCGAAATTCCATAAGGAGGGGAGATTGTGAGACCCAGATTTTATCAATAAAGATTTAAATTTTGTCGAAATAATTTTTAATATTATGGTGTGAATTTGAGATAATATTATAGTTGTGGGTAGTATTTATAAATTTTGCAAAGTATGCAAGTGGTTATATTATATTCGATTGGGTGGGGAATATTCGGTTTAGCGAGGAATATTAATGCACAACTACTCAATCATTGGTGGACCCCTAATGTAATTATTATTTCGGATTAAGAAAACGACAAAAATATTTTATTGAAATAACTACAGTGAAAGTTTTACCGTGGATCTTGTTGAACTACTTTCGGTAGTAAAAGTAATAATACATTATGTGGTTGCATAGTAGCAGCATTTGTATTGATTATTGATGCTTATGTGAGAAGTCACTCGGTTTGATTCCATTATTGTCGATTAATAATATGAATTATTATAGCGATAATGACGTTTTGTTTTATTCGTATTATTAACGTAATAAAAGCGAAACATCTTTTATATAAAAATGAATACTTTATTAAAGTTATTCTATAAATAGAATATATTATATTTTATTATGCATAGTGTTGCATAGTGTTTTGCATAGTATTTTTGTATAGTGTTGATATAGTGTTTGCATAGTAAAATGTTTTATATAAATAGAATATATGATATTTTATTTAAAAGATTTTTTTTTAAATATGGACCGTCCGATTAAAGTAAATCAATCTGGACCGTTCATGGATTAATTACTATGCATTCTATTTTCCTATAAATAGAAGCTCATTCCTTCATTATTTTTTCAATTAATTCATGAAACTCTAGAGAGAAATTATAGAGAAAAGCTATAGAGAGAAAAATCTATAGAGAGAAAGAAGAAAAGTATTCTCGCTACTTCACTTTTCAATATTGGTTCTTCTAAGGTAAGGGATATTATTTGTTGTATCTGTAAGGGGTGTTATTCTTTCTTATTCATGAAGAGAACTTCGTTATTCCATTCATTATTATTCATTGGAATAACTCGTAAAAGTGGCATACCCTATACATAACCTGTGACACGCAGATACCCTATACTTGGTGAAATCCTTATATTATTCCATTCTTATTTATTCATTGGAATAACTTTGTATAATGGAATCCCCTATACTTGGTGATCTTCTTTTGTTATTCCATTCTTTATTATTCGTTGGAATATCACATGCGTGTGTTTTACACGGACACTGGTTCCATTGTTTATTATTCCGCATTTATTATTCTCGTTGGAATATCACATGCGTGTGTTTTACACCGGATTCAGTTCCATTGTTTATTATTCAACATTTATTATTACATTGGATCATCCTGTAATTGCATGAATTTCACCATTTTGGTTATTATTATTATTACATTGAATAACACATCGCGTAAATACCGCATGCATGGTGATTTCTTTTGTTATTCCATTCTTTATTATACCCGGTTGGTTAAAACTTTGACTTCTATACTCCATGAAATTAGTAGAATATCCTTGATATTTGCGTTTCATCCGAAGATCTTTTCATGGAAATATTCTTACGATCATTCTTGAATTTTACTCTACAAAACAAATTATCTTGTTGACAATTTGGACGTTAATAAATCCTAGAAATTAATTCTTGAACTTGTTTTATTGAATTCTTAAATCATTGTCATCATCCTCATGTTTATATTATGTTGAAAGTTATCTTTGGCTTTACGTGCATAGATGAACTTAGTATGATTATGACGACTGGGTTCATTCGGTATAATCATGGCTTGATATAAATGATGTGACAAAAAGTCCTCAATTGGCCCGTAATGTAGTGATGGATAGTTTTGGTATGATTATGACCGGGGGTGATTCGGGTATAGTCGCTTGACCATTGATAATTTGATGAAAATCCTTGACCGTGGTATATTTTGCAGATACATCACCCATCTCGGGTAGTCGATACATGGTATGTAATTTAAATACAACTTACTAATATAACTGCTGTGGTATAATAATTTATATAAATCGTGAGTTTGAATACAAATATTGTCTACTAGATATTATACAAACTCAAAAGGAGTCCTCATTACAATTATTATCACACTATTTCACGTAATAGTGAGGACTACTAATGCTATCCTCTCGACCATTATCCCGCTCCCGACTCGTCTCAAATTTATGTTCTCATTTCAAGAGAACAAAGGAAAGAAAGGGTGAGCTCAACTAGCCCAAGAAGAAATATTATGACTAAGATAATGCGTAATAAATTATCAATAGCCTTCAACATTGTTAAACCGATAAAATATAATAAACATCAAGTTTAATCACACAATGAATGAACAAGCAATCCATTAAAAGAGTCAAGTAGAAAATAAAATCTACTATCTTTTATGATTTAAAAGGTTTTTCATCATCAAGTTATAGTCGAGACTCAATTTTAATAAATAATCCACATCATCGAATCACCCCGCACTACTACCAAGGATATTCTTTTTAGATCACGACCACAATTATTCCCGCACTACGCCAAGAATAGTCAGGTATTCATTAATGGTCATGATCATGCCAACAATCGCCCATCAATGCACTACGCCATCGAGGACTTTTTACCACATCATTTGTAATATTACGGCCATGATTACAATCAATAATCCTCGGTCATAATCATACCAAGTCCATCCATGCTCTACAGTGCCATGTATGACTTTAAAAAAAAAATATAAACATGAGGATGATGACAATGATATAAGAATTCAATAAAACAAGTTCAAGAATTAAGTTATTCAGAACTAATAACATCCAAATGTCAACATGATATCGCTTTTGTAGAGTAAAATTCAAGAATGATCAAGAATATTTCCATGAAAAGATATCGATGAAACGCAAATATCAAGGATATTCTACTAATTTCATGGAGTATAGAAGTCAAAGTTTTAACCAACCGGGTATAATAAAGAATGGAATAACAAAAGAAATCACCACGCATGCGCAGATTTCAAGACAGACAAAGTTATTCCAATGTAATAATAAAATAATCGGAACTGTGTCGTGAAATTCACACCGATGTGTGATGTTCCAAATGTAATAATAAAGATGGAACTGCATCCGTAAAACACACACATAGAGGATATTCCAATGTAATGATAAAGATTTTAACCAGTCCCAGTAAAACACATGCATGTGATGTTCCAATGTAATAATAAAGATTTAAACCAGTCCTGTAAAACACATGCATGTGATGTTCCAAATGTAATAATAATAAAATTTTAACCAGTGTCCAAGGTAAAACACATGCATAAGATGTTCCAAATGTAATAATAAGAATGGAATAAAAAAGAAGAAGATCACCAAGTATAGGGGATTCACAGATACAAAGTTATTCCAATGTAATAAATAAGAATGGAATAACAAAAGAAGTTCTTCATGAATACAAAGAATAACACCCTTAAAGTACAACAAATAATATTCCCTACCTTAGAAGAACCAATATCGCAAAGTGAAGTAAAGTATACTTTTCTTCTCTCTATAGTTTTTTCTCTAGTAGTTTCAAAGTGAATTCGTAAGAAAATAATGAAGGAACGAGCTTCTATTTATAGGAAAATAGAATGCATAGTAATTAATCCATTAACTATCTGCATTGATTTACTTTAATCTGACTATCCATATTTAAAGCAAAATCTTTTAAATAAAATATAATATATTCTATTTATATAAAAACATTTTACTATGCAAACACTATGCAACACTATGCAAAACACTATGCAAAACACTATGCAAAATACTATGCATAATAAAATATAATATATTTTATTTATGTAATAACTTTAATAAAGTATTCTGCTTTTATATAAAGATGTTTCGCTTTTATTACGCTAATAATAATTAATAAAACAAAACGTCATTATCGCTATAATAATTCATATTATTAATCGACAATAATGGAATCAAACCGAGTGACTTTCACATAAAGATCAATAATCAATACCGCAGTGCTACTATGCAACCACACGACATCGCATTTTTTTACTACCGAAAGTAGTTCAACAAAGATCAACCAGAAAAACTTCCGCCGTTATTTCAATAAAATATTTTTGTCGCTTTTTTCAATCCGACAATAATTTCGCCAGGGTCCACCAATGATTGAGTCATTGTATTTAATATTCCTCGCTAAACCTAATATTCCCCACCAATCTAATATAATATAACCACTGTGATATTTTGCAAAATTTATAAATATTACCCACAACTATAACATTATATCAAATTATTCCATAATATTCAAAAATAATATTTATAGAAAATTCATCTTTATTTATAAAAGTTGGGGTCTTACAACCTCCCTTCTTATGAAATTTTCGCCTCAAATTAGTGGTACGACTGTATGTCAAGAGGTAAGGATACCTTGATTTCATTTCAGATTCTAACTCCCAAGTCATTTCCTCAACATCGTGGTTCCTCCACAAAACTTCGATTTGAGGTATAACCTCGAGCGTAGAATATGTTCCTTCTTATCCAAAATTTGAACAGAACCTCTTCATACGCCAAATCTTCCGCTATTTCGTCTGGTTCTAACTCAATAATATGGTTCGGTCTTTCACATATTTACGTAATATGGATATGTGAAAACGTTATGAACACGAGACATATTTCATGCAGAAGTTTAGTCTATAGCCACGCTCCTACTCGATCGAGGATTAAAATGGACCGATGAATCGAGGATTAAGTTTTTCTCTTTCCAAATCTTGTAACTCCTTTCCATGGAGCAACTTTAACAACACACGATCTCCTATATCGAATTCCACGCCCTTTCATGAAGATCAAGATAACTCTTTTGTCGATTTTGTGAGGTTTTTATACGTTGTCGGATCGTTTCAATCTTTTTCAGTAGTCATACGCATCAACTCCGGCCCCAACAACGCTGTTTCACCCACCTCATCCCAAAGATAATCGAGAACGACACACTTTCTTCCATACAACGCTCGAATGGAGCCATGCCAATACTTGCTTGATAATCGTTGTCAGAGGAAAACTCCACCAATGGTAAGAACTTGTCCCAACTCCCCTGAAATCAAGGACACAGTAGTCTTAATAGATCTTCAAGAGTTTGAATAGTCCTCTCCGATCGTCCGTCCATCTCGAGGATGATATGCCGAAGCTAAATCGTAAGTCCTGCCCATAGCTTTTTGCAAACTAACCCAAAATCGTGAAGTGAATCTTTGGTCTCGATCGTAAACTATGGATACCGCAAGATACCATGCGTATTTACAACAATCTCGCTTTATATACATACGAGCAAGACGCTCAAGTGTATAAGTTTCAGACGCAGAAGAAATGAGCAGACTTGGTCAATCTATCAACAATGACCCAAATCGCATCAACGCCTTGAGAAACCTTAGGAAGACCCCAGAACTAAATCCATGGTAATGTGCTCCCACTTCCATTCGAATTTCAAGTGGTTGTAATGGACCTTTTGGTACTTGATGTCCGCTTTAACTCGCTGACAAGTTAGACACCTCGAGATAAACAACGCTATCTCTCTCTTCATATTGCTTCCACCAAAATGTACGATTTAATATCATGATACATTTTGGTACTCCTGTGATGGATTGCAAATGGTGTGTCAGGCGCCTCCATCATGATATTATACTTTAAATCGTGGTCGTTAGAACACAAAGTCCGGAGTCGACTCAAGTATTCCTTCTTCATCGATTCTTGCTCCCAGATAGCACCCTCTTGCACTTTCTTCCTCATACGCATCACCTCCAGTCCGTAGCTCGAGCAGCCTTTTAACTTTATCGATTAAAGTCTGCTTCTACTCAGATATTCGCTATCATCACACGCGTCCCTCGAGTCTTTAACTCTATCTCCATCCTTTGCAAGTCACACAAATGGGCCTCAGCGTTGACAATAACGCACTCGCATTTTGCATATGATCTTCTACTCAACGCGCCGCCTACCACGCTCGCTTTTCAGATGGTATCGATGGTACGATCATAATCTTTCAATAGTTCAAGCCAACGCCGTTGTCGCATGTCGAGTTCCTTTTGAGTGAAGAAATATTTGAGGCTTTTATGATCCGTAAAGATTTCCACTTTCTCCCATACAAGTAATGCCTCCAAATTTTAAGTGCAAAGATAACAAACCGCTAACCCAGATCACGAGTAGGATAATTCCTCTCATATTCTTTGAGTTGTCGCGAGGCATAGGCTATAACTTTTCCATGTTGCATGAGAACACATCCCAACCCTTTGCTCAAGCATCATCAGAGATGACAAATCCCTCCGAGCCGATGGTATTCACGTAACAAAATAAATAAGTCTCCTCTCGAGTTCTTGAAAACTCTTCTCACATTCTTCGCTTCCAACCGAACTTTCAGATCTTTTCGAGTCACCGAAGTAATGGAGTAGCGATTCGAGAAAATCCTTCCACTTAATCTCCGATAATAACCAACTAAACCGAGAAAGCTACGATTTTGGCCATCGATTTAGGTTGTTCCTACTTTCAATAGCTTCAATCTTTCATTGGTCAACAGATATTCCACGACTTGATACCACGTGCCCAAGGAATGCTACTTCTTCAAGCCGTAACTCGCATTTCTTCAACTCGCATAAAGCTTATATTCACGAAGCTTTTGGAGTGTCACCTCAAGTGTTGCTTCATGATCTTCACGGCTTTTGGAATAAATAAGGATGTTATCAATAAAGACGACCACAAAGTGATCTAAATATTCCTGAATACTTGGCTCATCATATCCATGAAGGCAAAGTTAGGAGCATTAGTCAATCCAAAGGACATGACTAGGAATTCATAATGCCCGCATCGAGTTCGAAAAGCCGCCTTTGAATGTCAATTGTTCTAATCTTCAATTGGTGATATCCTAACGTAAGATCAATCTTTGAAAAGAATTTGGCTCCTCAGAATCGGGTCAAACAGTCATCAATACGTGGCAATGGATACCTATTTTTGATGGTGACATGATTCAACTCCCGATAATCAATACAAAGTCGATACTCCCATCTTTTTCTTCACTTAATGTAACAGAGCACCCCAAGGAGAAGTACTAGACTTAATAAAGCCAATGTCTAACAATTCTCGCATTTGGTCTTTAACTCCTCAAGTTCAATAGAGCCATTCGACATGGGCTTTGAAATAGGTTTTGTACCGTGTTCAAGGTCGATACAAAATTCAATTTCACGCCTGGGTAGGCCAGAAGTTCTTCTGGGAATACGCCAGAAATTTATTAACAATAGAAATATCGCTCAAAATCGACGTATTTTTGTTTAAATTGCGATATGAGCTAAGAAAGCTTGACATCCGCTTTTCAATAAACTAATAGCTTTATGGCTTGAGATGACCGTGATTGATTTTAATGGTTTGGTCGTTTGAATTCGCATAATAGGTTGATTAGGAATATGAAAGCTAACAACCTTATTTAAAACAATCAATTTTTGCATGATAAGTAGTTAACCAATCAATCCCTGTAATCACGCCAAATGCAAGTATTTTTAATGAAATAAGATCGACAGTAATGTGAGGGTACCGATTTGAACCAAACAAGACTTATAAACAAAGTGGATGTAATGAAGGTTTCTCCCAACTGAGTTTCCACAGATAAGTCAAAGTCTAATTTCTCCTGAGTCAAATTTAATCGATGAGCGCAAGTAGAGAAATAAAAGAATGGGTAGAACCAGATCAAATAAAGTATAGACTTCATTAGAGTTTATGATAAGCTTACCCGTGATGACCTCATTCGGTTCCTTCGCTTCTCCGGGAGGTCACAACAAACGCCTCCTCAGACTACCGGCTTTTGACTTTTTTCGGGACGACTTTGGTGCCTCCATCCTAGTTGAATTTGTCTTCTCAGAAACGACAAAATCGAGCTAAGTGACTTCTCTTCCACAATTATAACATGCTTTTGACGGCATGGCACAGCTCGGATCGATGTGTCCCTCTTCTCCGCATTTAAAAGCATACGATAGTGGTCTTTCTCCTTCCTTAACAACGGTGTCGGTGCCGACGCCTTTCCATCATTGTTGAATCTCCGCTTTTTGAAATGTCCATTCTTATTGTTTTGGCCCGATTACCACCAAGTGGTTACCGATTCCGCCCGCTGATTCCTCCACGCTTGTTGTCACCGCTCGATGACTACTCTCACCGGTATTATAATTTTGCCTTACCGCTTCTTTTAGTCAAGGTTGACTCGTTATCGCTACTTCCACTAATCGAGCCCTATTTACAACACATCCAATACAAACACGCTTTATGAGAAATAAGATGTCGACGATTCCCACTTCAAACCTCTTAAAACATTCGCCATTCTCTCTTCATTATCCACCAAGTGGGACGAAACCGTGATAACTCCGCAAATTTTGCCTCGTATCACGATATTACTGGCCATATTGTTTTGTTCCAACTTGATAAACTCCACCTCCTTCATGTGGCTAATACTTTCGTGAAAGTATTTGTCGCTGAAACCTCCTCGAACTTCTCCCAAGATATCTTCAAGACAAAGAAGTCGAGTACGCTTTTACCGATTCCCACCAAGAATCGCCGCCTCCACGCAACATAAAGGCATGCAAGGGAACCTTTTGCTTCTCTGAGCATCCCAAGACATCAAATATCTTGGTAACTGCTTTATCCATGCTTCCGCCGTAAGTGGTTTTGCTCTCCTTAAACTCCGGTGGTCCCAGCCTTGAATTGTTTAATGGTGACCACCGAGAGAGTTTTCCGTGTTTCCACCCACGCTTTTGGACAGAGTCGCCTCTCATCATTGTTGATAAAAATGACATAAAGCCTCCAACATTTGATCATTCATCATTTGGTCAAGTTGTTATTGTTTGCATGAGGATTGTCGCCTCGATGCACATTATCCTCGATTATCGATATGTGGTGAATCAACGATCGCTCAGGCTCCATTGCTATTCTCAACATTCTCGATGTCATTTTCAGACATCGCCACAAAACAAAAGATTAATCGACATGTAACAATTATCTTTATATTTCGACCGACCAATAAAATAAAGACATAAACTTAGTAGGTCATACTAACAAAGGTATTCCCCTCTCCCTCCTAGTACTATTCTCACATCTTAGCTGTGGATCATATCCCTAAGCTCGATATCAAACCGTGACGCCCCCAAAATTAGGTATACATCACCCATCTTGGGTAGTCGATACATGGTATGTAATTTAAATACAACTTACTAATATAACTGCCGTGGTATAATACGATATAAATCGTGAGTTTGAATACAAATATTGTCTACTAGATATTATACAAACTCAAAAGGAGTCCTCATTACAATTATTATCACACTATTTCACGTAATAGTGAGGACTACTAATGCTATCCTCTCGACCATTACTCCGCTTCTCCGACTCGTCCCAGCCTATGTTCTCATTTCTCAAGAGAATAAAGGAAAGAAAGGGTGAGCTCAACTAGCCCAAAGAAGAAATATTATGACTAAGATAATGCGTAATAAATTATCAATAGCCTTCAACATTGTTAAACCGATAAAATATAATAAACATCAAGTTTAACTCGCAATGAACAAGCAATCCATTAAAAGAGTCAAGTAGAAAATAAAATCTACTATCTTTTATGATTTAAAAGGTTTTTCATCATCGTTATAGCCGAGACTCAAATTTTAATAAATAATCCACATCATCGAATCACCCCCGCACTACGGCCAAGGATATTCTTTAGTATCACCACCACAATTATTCCCGCACTACTACGCCAAGAATAGTCAGGTATTCATTAATGGTCATGATCATGCCAACAATCGCCCATCAATGCACTACTACCATCGAGGACTTTTTACCACATCATTTGTAATATTACTACCATGATTACAATCAATAATCCCTCGGTCATCATAATCATACCAAGTCCATCCATGCTCTATGTGCCATGATGACTTTTAAAAAAATATATAAACATGAGGATGATGACAATGATATAAGAATTCAATAAAACAAGTTCAAGAATTAAGTTATTCAGAACTAATAACATCCAAACTGTCAACATGATATCGCTTTTAGTAGAGTAAAATTCAAGAATGATCAAGAATATTTCCATGAAAAGATATCGGATGAAACGCAAATATCAAGGATATTCTACTAATTTCATGGAGTATAGAAGTCAAAGTTTTAACCAACTGGGTATAATAAAGAATGGAATAACAAAAGAAATCACCATGCATGCAGATTGCAGATGAGACAAAGTTATTCCAACAGTAATAATAATAACGAACCAGTCGTGAAATTCACACCCATGTGATGTTCCAAATGTAATAATAAAGATGGAACTGCATCCCTGTAAAACACACAGATAGATATTCCAATGTAATGATAAAGATTTTAACCAGTCCTGTAAAAACACATGCATGTGATGTTCCAAATGTAATAATAAAGATTTAAAACCAGTCCTGCAGTGTAAAACACATGCATGTGATGTTCCAATGTAATAATAATAAAGATTTTAACTGTGTCCTGTAAAACACATGCATGTGATGTTCCAATGTAATAATAAGAATGGAATAAAAGAAGAAGATCACCAAGTATAGGGGATTCCACAGATACAAAAGTTATTCCAATGTAATAAATAAGAATGGAATAACAAAAGAAGTTCTCTTCATGAATACAAAAGAATAAATACCACTTCTTACGAAGTACAACAAATAATATTCCCTACCTTAGAAGAATCAATATGGCAAAGTGAAGTAGAAGTAGTAATACTTTTCTTCTTTCTCTCTATAGTTTCTCTCTGTAGTTTCAAAGAATTCGTAAGAAAATAATGAAGGAATGAGCTTCTATTTATAGGAAAATAGAATGCATAGTAATTAATCCATGAACTATCCAGATTGATTTATTTTAACTCGATTTTTATCCATATTTAAAGCAAAATCTTTTAAATAAAATATAATATATTCTATTTATATAAAAACATTTTACTATGCAAAACACTATGCAAAAACACTATGCAAAACACTATGCAAAAAAAACTACTACATAATAAAATATAATATATTTTATTTATGTAATAACTTTAATAAAGTATTCTCGCTTTTATATATAAAAGATGTTTCGCTTTTATTACGCTAATAATATTTAATAAAACAAAACGTCATTATCGCTATAATAATTCATATTATTAATCGAATAATAATGGAATCAAACCGAGTGACTTCTCACATAAGCATCAATAATCAATACCGTGTGCTACTATGCAACCACACACGACATCGCATTTTTTACTACCGAGTAGTTCAACAAAGATCAACCAGTAAAACTTCCGCCGTTATTTCAATAAAATATTTTTGTCGCTTTTCAATCCGATAATAATTTCTGCTGGGGGTCCACCAATGATTGAGCCAGTTCAGATGCATTTAATACCAATATTCGCTAAAATTCCATAATATTCAAAAATAATATTCCCCACCAATCTATGAATTAATATAATATAACCACCATCTGTGATATTTTGCAAAATTTATAAATATTACCCACAACTATAACATTATATCAAATTATTCCATAATATTCACCATTTTGTAAAAAAATAATATTTATAGAAAATTCATCTTTATTTATAAAATTTTTATGGTCTTACAAGGGGAAAGCTGGATTCGATTAAAAAGCGGAGACGTCAAACAAATCACCAAGATATTCGATGTCTTGGGATGCACGGAGGAGCGAAGGTGTCATTCGCCACCTTTATGTTCCAGAATGAGGCGATTATTGGTGGGAGTCTGTGAAGCGTACTCCATCCAAATGCACTCAAGATGTCTTGGGAGACGCTTCGTAAACTATTTAATGACAAATACTTTCTCCCGAAAATGTTCGGTTATATGAAGGAAGTGGAGTTCATTAGACTAGAACAAAACAACATGATGGTGTCCCAAAGAAGAGGCAAAGTTTGCAGAGTTATCCAGTTTGCACCTCATTTGGTGGAAAATGAGGAACGTATGACGCGGATGTTTACGAGAGGTTTGAAACCCTAAGATACGCCAATATCTCATTTCTCATAAATTTTCTCTATTCGGGATGTTGTCAATTGGGCTCAATTATTAGAGCGAGATAACGAGTACTACCAACCGAGGGAACACAACCAGATCATACTGGAGATAGTAGTCAAGCGTAACAACGATAACCAGTGGAGAAAGAAAAAGACGAACAAAAATGGTAACCACTCTGGTGGTAATCATGGCCATGAGAATAAAAGAAGCGAGTCAGGATGAGATTTTAAAAAGAGGAGATTTAACAATGACAATGTGAAGACGTCAAAGACTAGCGAAGAATCGATTCTAAGGGAGGAGAACGACCACCATCGTATCTTACAAATGCGGAAAGAGGGACATATCATCAAACCGCCCACAACAAAGACAAGGTATGCTATAATTGTGGAAAAGAAGGACATATCGCTCGAGATTGTACGGTAGCGAAACCTAGTTCAGCGGGGACGGTGACTCAAAATACTGTCCCAGAAAAGTCAAAGTCAATGGTTCCTGGAAGAGCGTTTGTTGTGATGGGTCAAAATGCGAGGAACCCAAACGAGGTGATCACGAGTAAGCTAATCATAAATTATTGTGAAGTTTATACTTTACTAGATACCGGTGTTACCCATTCATTTATCTCTCCTACTTGTGCTCAACGTTTAAACTTGATTCCGAAAAAATTAGACTTTGACCTATCTGTGGAAACTCCGTTAGGAGAAACTTTCATCACATCCACTGTTTATAAGACTTGTTTGATCCAAGTTGGCACCATCACCTTACCTGTTGACCTTATCTCTTTAAAGATACTTGCTTTTGATGTGATTTTAGGGATTGATTGGTTAACTACTCATCATGCCAAAATTGATTATTTTCGTAAGGTTGTTAGTTTTCATATTCCTAAATAACCTGTTGTTCGAATTCAAGCAACTAAACCATTAAAATCAATCACTGTCATATCTAATCATAAAGCTATTCGTTTATTGAAAAACGGATGTAAGCTTTCATAACCCATGTTATGGATTTGAATAAAGACACGTCAAATTTGAATAATGTTCCTGTTGTTATTGACTTTCCTGATGTATTTCCTGAAGAACTTCCCGGTCTACCCCCAGAACGAGAAGTTGAATTCTTTATTGACCTTGAACTTGGTACAAAGCCCATTTCTAAAACCCCATATCGAATGGCTCCTATTGAACTTCAGGAGTTAAAGGTTCAACTACAGGAGTTGTTGGACATTGGTTTCATTCGTCCTAGTACATCTCCTTGGGGTGCTCCTGTTTTATTTGTAAAGAAGAAAGACGGGAGTATGCGACTTTGTATTGACTACCAGGAATTGAACCATGTCACTATCAAGAATAGGTATCCGCTACCTCGTATTGATGACTTATTTGACCAGTTGCAAGGAGCACAATTCTCTTCAAAGATCGATCTTCGTTCTGGATATCATCAACTGAGGATTAGAACTGAGGATATTCTAAAGACTGCCTTTAGAACTCGGTACGGGCATTATGAATTCTTAGTCATGTCTTTTGGATTGACTAATGCTCTCATGGCTTTCATGGATATGATGAACCGAGTATTCAAGGAATATTTGGATCGCTTTGTTGTTGTCTTTATTGATGACATCCTCATATATTCCAAAAGTCGTGAAGTTCATGAGCACGTTTCAATTTGGTACTCCAAAGGCTTCGTGAAAATAAGTTATATGCCAAGTTAAAAAATGCGAGTTCGCTCGAGGAAGTAACATTTCTTGGGCACGTGGTGTCAAAACATGGAGTATTTGTTGACGTGAAATTGAAGCAATACAAAGTTGGGAGCAATCAAGACGATATGGATGAAAGACGTAGCTTTCTGGGCTTAGCTGGTTATTATCAGAGATTCCTGGAAGGTTTTTCTCGAATCGCTACTCCGTTAACTTAGTTGACTCGGAAGGATACAAAATTCATATGGAGCGAAGAATGCGAGAAGAGTTTTCAAGAGCTTAAGAGGAGACTCATTTCGGAAACTGTTTTGACAATACCATCTGGTTCAGATGGATTTGTTGTGAAGCCCCCAAAATAGGTCCATTCCACCCAACCTATTCTGAGTCGCCAATAACATGGTACAGAAACAACTAAAACTTTATTAATACAACATAAAAACTGTGGGTTTAAATACAAATATTGTCTTCTAGACAATATCCATACCCAAATAAATCCTCATCACAATTATTGATACATTATTTTACAAAAATGGTGAGGACTACTAAGACAAATTTCTAGGAACATCATTCCACACCCTGACTCGTACTCGCTATATTCTCGTCTCCTGAGAAGAAAAATGGAACAACAAGGAAAAGAGTGAGCTCAACTAGCCCAGTAAAGAATATTATGACTAAGATAATATAAAATAAATTATCGTTAGTCCTCAACAGGGAATAATCTGATAGAATATAATAGAAAACAAGTTTCAGATCAACATTCGCAGCGAAAATAATAATTCATAGAAGAGTTAAGTAGAGAATGAATTCTACTATTATCTATGAATTTAAAAGTCCATCATCAGTATTTTTATCCCTGTAACATCAATCAATATACATCTTGAATCAAATATTCATCTTTGCACTCTGTGCCAAAGATATTCATCATGGGTCATGTTCATCTCAACACTGCTCATCTTGCACTACTACCAAAGATATTCATAAGAAAATCAACCATCTTTGCACTACAGGCCAAAGATATTCAGTAACATCATCATTTAGGACTGAGGATGATGAAAAATATTTTTAAAGAAACGAATCTAGTGAAACGAAAGACAAGGATTAAGGATTAATGTGAGACCCCGAATTTTTATGAAATAAAAATTATTCAATTTTTCTATTTTTGTGATGAATTAAATTGATAAAGGTTTAAATTTAAAGGTTATATTTAAAATTTATTTATATATTTATTTATTTATTTTTGCTCTAAGGTATGTTCATAAAATTTTATATTAAAATATCAAATCATATGGGGTTATAATTTGTGTAAATTCGTACAAGTTGCTAAAACGTGTTTCAATCAACTCGATATTAAAGTAGCATCACGGTTAATAATTTTATCACGGGTGAAATAAAATAAAAGAAGGAAGGATGTATATATGAAAGGGGGGGAAGGAAATAAAAAAGAAGAATGAGGGAGTCCCAAGATTCATTCTTTCATATTTTTTCCATGGCACGACTCTTTGATTTCTCTCCTTCCCTCACGAAAAAACAAACAAATGCGGACGAGTTACTTACTTAAGCCATTGTGGTAAGCGATGACCAACAAAAACCGTCCTACAGAGTCAGAGCAGCTCATCTTGTAAATCCCGATGGTGGTGGAAAGTGTTGGCATCAACACTCACGTTATCCGACTCAAACGAGCAACTAGACGACCTATAAAAGTTCTAAGCGGAAAGGAAGACTTATGAAATCAAAGATATGTTCGAGCTTTACTCGGAGAATGGGATCATGATTTGGTAGCATCATTTGGCAGAGGTTCACGATGGAGGTTCGGGGAGATGAAAAAGCTACCATGGAGCTTATGGAGACTATTCTTAAGGAGCATAAACACCTTCATGTTTTTCACCGTAAAGGTCTCAACCTTATAGTCTGCACGCAACGAGCTCAACGCAAGGCACGTTGCCGATGGCTACTTCGCTCTCGTGAAATTGAAGTACTGCGTTGTCACCTTCTCCGCTTCGGTGGACCGACCGTCTTCAACGCGATCGCCGACGCCTTACGGTGAGAATTTCTCCTCATTTGTATCATCGGTGGATCCAATTCAAATGACTATAGGACTAACAGAGTTCTCCACCACACGAACGGATCGACTAGCCAACCACCACCACCTTCATTTTCGTGTTCTCGCACTACGCGCGTCATGTTATGTGTGATGGTCGTCACTTTTGGTTTCATTTTCCTTCTTCTATTAATTGAATTACTTTTCTAGAATGGTGGCGGGGCTCATTTCGGTTGGAAGTTCTCGCAAGTTCCGCTTATTGGTACATCGTAATGGCAATTAAAGGAATGGAAATGTAAGCATGGTAGGAGAGCAAGAGCTTCGACGATCTGGGACTCGAGACCCATCCCAAGTTCATGGAAGGGTCAAAGCGATCCGACAACAACTTCAATTCATCCAATCAGAACCGTAAACTAATTGGTGTTAGGTTCTTCTCCAACGGTTATACTGGCATTTGGATCGGGTTGTCAGGGATGCTAATTAATTAGCCTATGCATCCCGGAGCAACGCACGTGGGACGGCACTCATTGAAAGAGTTGGATGGTGAATTTCTAGAGATTATAGTTGGCACCGAAGACATGATTAATCAAGTCACATAGTAAAGTAAGGAAGGTTATTATGGTGGTAAGAGGATATCATATTTTTAGAAAGAATAACTTGTATACGCGGAATACCGATACATGGTGAAATTCGTTTATTATTCCGTTCTTTATTATTCTGCTTTAATATATCGCATGCGGAATTTCACCCGACGATTCGATTCCATTACTTATTATTCTGTCGGAATATCCTGTCGGTGAGAATTTCACCTGACCTGGTTCCATTACTTATTATTCCGTATATACGATTCCGTTGGAACATCCTGCATCAGGCTTTGCGCTGGGATTCGGTTAAAATCTTTATTATTCTCGTATTTATTATTCATTGGAATATCCATGCGTGTGTTCTACACACGGACTGGTTTAAATTTTGTTATTCTCGTATTTATTATTTTGTTGAGAATAACACATGTATGCGGTTTCTATCGCATTTACGGTGAACCCTTCGTTATTCCATTCTTTATTTATTCTGTTGGAATAACCTGTCATGTGGATTACCACATGCATGGTGAATGATCCTTTATATTCATTCCTTATTAAATTGTGAAAATAATCTGTCTAAAGTGGATTACCGCATGGCAGTGGAAATCCATTTGCAGTTTCATATATTCTTTATTATACTGTTGGTTATTGGTTTTACAGTTGTATGTTTTTGACCTATAGTGAAAAGATGATATGTGGCTGACTATCTTTGGCTTACGTGCAAAGATGAATTGTTAATTGATAGCCTTGACCCGTAGTGCAAAGATGGATGCGGTGTATGACATGATCATGACCATCGGTGGTGATACTAACGAATATCCTCGCCATAGTGTGAGGATGATTCGATGATGGGAACTATTTATTTAGTTGAGTCTCGTGATTGGTTTTATAGTTGAATATCTTTGCACGAAGTGCAAAAGGTAGACAACCGATTGGTATGATCATTGTTATTACATTGGAATATCTTTAGCCTTGGGATAAGGATATTGAGTAAACATTTTATTAAGCCTTTGTGGCAAGAAGGAACTGTTGATTCACATTATTATAATTATGAATTGTGAATTTAACTAACATCTTTAGTGGTTCAGGTGAAGACAAGTGTTGAAAGTTACATGAATGAAATACTGGCGATTGACTTCTAATTTGGAGGAGACAGTAGACGTTATGTTCTACTTGACTCTTCTAATGGATTGTTGATTCCGCTGCAACTATGGTTGAAATTAAAGTTTTATCATTTACCATATGTTCTAAATCTCTGATTTATTATTGATGAATGCTATTGATAATGTAGTTATCTTTAGTTATGATATTCTTTACTGGGCTAATTGTGCTCACCCTTTTGCTTCATAATTCCTTTCAGGTAATAAGAGAATATAGCTGGGATGAGTCGGGGAATGGAGTGATGGTCCGGATGATAGTGTTCGCTAGTAGTCCTCACTATTCTATTAAATAGTGTTACAATAAATGTAACGAGGACTTTCATTGAGAATGAATATTGTCAGTAAGGCAATATCCTCGCTTAAAATCTCAATTATGTTGTGTCGTATTCTATACGACAGCTGTATAATTAAGTTTTTATTTGTATTTGTACCATGTATTTGGCGACTCAAAATTGGGTGATGAATACCTAATTTTGGGGGCATCACAATTAAGGATTCGTAATTCAATTTATTCATGTCCAAAAATACCTCAATAACAATCATAGTGGAGTAAAATTCAAGAATGATCAAAATATGGATACAATCAAAGCTAGTATCCATAATAGATATTTTGGACAAAAACGAAAATTTAACTTTTCTGTGAATAGTGTCGTATTCGTGAATAGTGTCGTATACGTGAATAGTAACCCCGACAACAAAAGTTCCAAATTTGATAAAAACTTCAGATCCATACTTCGGCATAATGATATTGAAAGAATAACATCATTACGAAAAAAATAGCATCCCTTACCTCAGAAAGAATAGTACTTCTGACTAGAATACTGGATATAATGCTGAAAGAACTTGCACTGTATAGCAACACTCAAAGTATTAAAATACTCACAAAATACGCTCAATATATCAAGAGAGAAATAGAGAGAAAACTTCCGTTTCTGGTGTGATTTTCAATTCTAACCTAAACACTCTATTTATAGAAAAATGCTTAGAACATCAAAGTAGAAAATTGAATATAATATTAATATATTTATATAATTTTCCTTAGCCCACCATTTTGACCAAAGAAATCAGCCACACATGTGCCAAAAGCAACAAAAACGTTTTTCTAACAAAAAGTACTTAAAACTCCAAAAATCAATTCAGACCCGATATACCGAAACTTTAATAATTCAGAATAAATAGCCCTCTTATCAAAAAAATTCAAAACACGCGAGTTTCCATAGGAAATTCCATTATCTACAACTTTGCAGAAGAAAGTTTTTCCAAATTCCATACAGAAGTTGAACGAAATCCACAAACGGGCGATTTTACAGGCTATAATCAAATTTCGGTCAATAATTGGGGTCTACCAACACACAAAACATGTGTTAATCATTTAATGCCACAAAATACTCTTCCTCCTCATATACTCATATATCCTACGTTCATTGTAAAAATATCACCATCAATATATTATTAAAATAATATATTTAATTGAATTATTTTATCAGAAAAAGATAAAATATTAATTTTCAACAATTGTCACATTAAAAATTTTCTCCATCTATATCCTCATAAAATCAATATTTTCTCATCATAAAATCAATAATTAATTATTCACAAATAATATTACAGAATCACATCATCGATAACCAGCAGTTCCTAAGGAAAGAGGGGCTTTTGTGGACGCCACCAAAATTAGGTATCGCCACCCATCTTGGGTCGCCACTTATACGGTACATAAATAAAAATATAAACTTAATTATACATCCGTCAGTGTAACATACGACAATACATAAACCGAGAGTTTTAATAGGAATATTGTCATTTAGACAATATCCATACTCAAGGAGTCCTCATTACATTTATTGTCACACTATTTAATGAGAATAGTGAGGACTACTAATGCTATCTTGGGACCATCACTTTTTTCCCGACTCGTCGTCAAATTTATATTCTCATTTCCTAAAGAAACGGTGAAAGAAAGGGTGAGCTCAACTAGCCCAAAGAAGAAATATTATAACTAAGATAATGCGAATAAATTATCAATAGTCTTCAACAATGTTAAACCGATAAAATACAATAGACAACCAATTTAATCATAAGCGGAATACGTAATCCATTAAAAAGAGGCAAGTAGAAAATAAAGTTTACTATCTTTTAGGTTTTTAAAAGTTTTCATCAATTTTATAACTAAGACTCGGTTTAATGAATAAACCACAATATCTAATCATCCCCGTACTCACGGCCAAGGATTTTCATCAAATTATCAATGGTCATGACTATACCGAATCACCCCTGGTCATAATCATACCAAAACTATCCATCATTGCATTACTGAATAATCGAGGACTTTTGTCACATCATTTATATCAAGCCATGATTATACCGAATGATCCCTCGTCATAATCATACTAAGTTCATCTATGACGTAAGCCAAAGATAACATAATATAATATGAGGACGCATGATGACAATGACATAATAATTCAATAAAACAAGTTCACTTAATTAATTTATTCAGAACTAATAACGTCCAAATTGTCAACATGATATCGCTTTTTGTAGAGTAAAATTCAAGAATGCTCGGAAAAATATTTTTATTAAAAATTTGGATGAAGCGCAAATATCAAGGATATTCCACTAAATTCGTGGAGTATAGAAGTCAAAATTTTAACCAACCTGAGTATAATAGCGAATGAAATAACAAAAAGAAATCACCACGCATGCAGTACTTCAGATGACAAAGTTATTCCAATGTAATAATAAATACTGAGTAATAATAAAAGCGGAACCAGTCGGGTAAAACACACACGAAAGGATATTCCAATAGAATAATAAAGACAAAATAATAAAGACGGAACTGTGTCCTGCACAGAAAAGATGATGAGGATGTTCCAACGGAATAATAAAGACGGAACGAGTTAAGGTAAAAGCATGCATGTGATGTTCCAACGGAATAATAAAATAATAGAAGAATATCACCAAGTATAGGGATTCCAGATATACAAAAGTTATTCCAACAGTAATAAATAAGAATGGAATAATATAAGGATTTCACCAAGTATAGGGTATACCGCGTATATAAAAGTTATGTATAGGGTATGCCATTTTACAAAGTTATTCTAATAGAATAATAAAGAATGGAATAATGTAAGTTCTCTTCATGAATAAGAAAGAATAACACCTTTACGAGTACAACAAATAATATTTCCTACCTTAGAAGAGTTGAATATTGGAAAAGTGAAGTAGCAAAATACTTTTCTTCTTTCTCTCTATAGTTTTTCTCTCACAGAGTTTCAAATGAATTCGTAAGAAATAATGAAGGAATGAGCTTTCTATTTATAGAAAACCGATGGTGGCTCTTGGTCTTAACGAAGGGTCAAAATGACTCTTCGTAATATTGAAGAGACAACTACTATTCATGAAGGGTAATTAACCTTTGGAACAAGAAAGAGGCGATTAACTCTTGGTAATATGAAGGGACAACTACTATTTCATGAAGGTGTAATTACTATCGACGAATGTAATTACTTATCGACGAAGGTAATTACTATTCACAAAGGTAATTACTATTGACGAAGGTAAATACTATCGACGAAGGTAAATATTATCGATTTAAGGTAATTACTATTCACAAAGGTAATTACTATCGATTGAAGGTAAATACTATATTGATTGAAGGTAATTCTTTATTCACAAAGGTAATTACTATTCACAAAAGTAATTACTATCGATTTAAAAGACTCTTAGATGATGACATATGGGCCCCCATAAAATAATCAAACTTACCACAAACGCCTCATAATGGACTCTTTATATACATCAAGGATTGAATAAATATTACCACAAATCATTTTATTTTTAATCAACACATTTTAATCTTTCAACAACTATTAATCAATTATAACTTGTCGTCTCAATTAATAATATAACATATTATATGGATGATAATTGTGACAATAATTGAATCAATAATATAAGAGATATGATGCAAAGAATTATCTTGAAGTAATAATTGAGTATAGCTAAGTGACTTCTCACGTAAAGATCAATAATCAATATCGTGTGCTACTATGCAACCACGCCAGACATCGCATTTTTACCCACCGGGTAGTTCAACAGCTTTTAACAGTAACACCTCCGCCAAGTTATTTTTATAGAAAGATAATTTTGTCGTTTTTAATTATTGACAATGTGACGCCCCAAAATTAGGTATACATCACCCATCTTGGGTCGCCACATACATACATGGTATGTAAATTTAAATACAACTTATTAACATAGTCGTCAGGTATAATATGACATAAAGCGTGAGTTTAAATACAAATATCGCTCTACTAGATATTATACAAACTCAAACAAAAGTCCTCATTACAATTATTATCACACTTATTTCACGAATAGTGAGGACTACTAATGCTATCTTCAGGACCATCACTCGCTTCCCCGACTCGTCCCCAGCCTATATTCTCATTTCAAGAGAAAATAAAAGAAAGAAAGGGTGAGCTCAACTAGCCCAAGAAGAAATATTATGACTAAGATAATGCGTAATAAATTATCAATAGTCTTCAACAATGTTAAACCGATAAAATACAATAGACAACCGTTTAATCATACATTGGAATACGCAATCCATTAAAAGAGTCAAGTAGAAAATAAAATCTACTATCTTTTATGATTTTAAAAGGTTTTTCATCATCTTATATATAGCCGAGACTCACTTTAATAAATAATCCACATCATCGAATCACCCCGCACTACGGCCAAGGATATTCTTAAGTATCACGATCACAATTATTCTCGCACTACGGGCCAAGAATAGTTGTGGTATTCATTAATGGTCATGATCATGCCAACAATCATCCATCAATGCACTACTACTAATCGAGGATTTTAAATCACATCATTTGTAACATTACGGCCATGATTACGCCTAATAATCCCTCGGTCATAATCATACCAAGTCCATCCATGCTCTACGGTGCCATACTGAGATGACTTTAAAAAAAATATATAAACATGAGGATGATGACAATGATATAAGAATTCAATAAAACAAGTTCAAGAATTATTTTATCCAGAATTATTAACGTCAAATTGTCAACATGACATCGCTTTGTAGAGTAAAATTCAAGAATGATCAAGAATATTTCCGTGAAAGATCTTTGGATGAAACGCAAATATCAAGGATATTCTACTAATTTCATGGAGTATAGAAGTCAAAGTTTTAACCAACCGGGTATAATAAAGAATGGAATAACAAAAGAAATCACCATGCATGCGGTGATTTGAGACATAAAAGTTATTCCAACAGTAATAATAATAACGGAACCAAAGTCGTGAAATTCACATCGGACTGGGATGTTCCAACAGAATAATAAAGATGGAACCGGATCCTGTAAAACACGAGATAGGATATTCCAACGAGAATGATAAAGACGGAACCGTGTCAGGTGTAAAACACACGCATGTGATGTTCCAATGTAATAATAATAAAAAGCGGAACCAGTTAGGTGTAAAACACATGCATGTGATGTTCCAATGAATAATAGAAGAATGTCACCAAGTATAGGGTAAATCACAGATACACAAAGTTATTCCAAGTAATAATAAGCAATGGAATAACATAAGGATTTCACCAAGTATAGGGTATGTCTGGCAGATACAAAGTTATGTATAGGGGTATGCCACTTTTACAAAAGTTATTCCAAATGTAATAATAGTGAATGGAATAACAGAAGTTCTCTTCAAGAAGAAAGAATAACACCCCTTTACCGTAAAAGAACTGAATATGGAAGTAGTGAAGTAGCAGAATACTCTTCTTCTTTCTATAACTTTCTCTCTATAATTTCTCTCTCTAGAGTTTCAATGAATTCGTAAGAAAATAATGAAGGAATGAGCTTCTATTTATAGGAAAATGGAATGCATAAGAACTAATCCATTTAAGCAGTCAAGATTGATTTACTTTAATCTGACGGTCCATATTTAAAGAAAAATCTTTTAAATAAAATATAATATATTCTATTTATATAAAAACATTTTACTATGCAAACACTATGCAATACTATGCAAAACACTATGCAAAACACTATGCAATACTATGCATAATAAAATATAATATATTCTATTTATGTAATAACTTTAATAAAGTATTCTATTTTATATAAAAGATGTTTTGAATAAAATAAAACGTCATTATCGCTATAATAATTCATATTATTAATCGACAATAATGGAATCAAACTAAGTGACGTCTCTCACATAAAGATCAATAATCAATACCGTAGTGCTTTCTTATGCAACCACACGACATTGACATTGTATTTTTTACTACCGAGTAGTTCAACAAGAACCACGGTAGAAACTTCCGCCGTTATTTCAATAAAATATTTTTGTCTTTTTCTCAATCCGACAATAATTACATTGTAGGGTCCACCAATGATTGAGTAGTTGTGCGAATATTCCCCGCTAAACCGAATATTCCCCACCAATCGAATATAATAAAACCACTTGATACTTTGCAAAATTTATAAATATTACCCACAACTATAACATTATATCAAATTATTCCATAATATTCAAAAATAATATTTATAGAAAATTCATCTTTATTTATAAAAACTGGGGTCTTACAACCTCCCCTTCTTATGAAATTTCGCCCTCGAAATTAGGGTACGTACCTGGTATGTCGAAGAGGTAAGGATACCTTGATTTCATTTCAGATTCTAACTCCCAAGTCATTTCCTCAACATCGTGGTTCCTCCACAAAACTTTGACTTGAGGTATAACCTTGGAGCGTAGAATATGTTCCTTCTTATCCAAAATTTGAACAGGAACCTCTTCATACGTCAAATCTTCCGCTATTTCGTCCGGTTCTAACTCAATAATATGGTTCGGGTCTTTCACATATTTACGTAACATGGATATGTGAAAAAACGTTATGAACACGAGACATATTTCAAGCAGAAAGCAGTCTATAGCCACGATTCCTACTCGATCGAGGATTAAAATGGACCAGATGAATCGAGGATTAAGTTTCCTCTCTTTCCAAATCTTGTAACTCCTTTCCATGGAGCAACTTTTAACAACACATGATCTCCTATATGAATTCCACGTCTTTCGATGAAGATCAAGATAACTCTTTTGTCGATTTTGTGAGGTTTTTATACGTTGTCGGATCGTTTGAATCTTTTCAGTAGTCATACGTATCAACTCCGGGTCCCCAACAACGTTGCTTCACCCACCTCATCCCAAAGATATCGGAGAATCGACACTTTCTTCCATACAACGCTCGAATGGAGCCATGCCAATACTTGCTTGATAACTGTTGTTGTAGGAAAACTCCACCAATGGTAAAAACTTGTCCCAACTCCCTTGAAATCAAGAACACGAGTCTTAATAGATCTTCAAGAGTTTGAATAGTCCTCTCCGATCGTCCGTCATAAAATGCGAGGATGATATGCCGAGCTAAATCGTAAGTCCGTGCCCATAGCTTTTTGCAAACTAACCCAAAATCTTGAAGTGAATCTTGGGTCTCGATCGAAACTATGGATACCTAAGATACCATGCGATCTTACAATCACGTTTATGTACATACAAGCAAGACGTTCAAGTGTATAAGTTTCTCGATCGGTAAGAAATGAGCGGACTTGGTCAATCTATCAACAATGACCCAAATCGCATCAATGCCTTGAGAAACCTTAGGAAGACCCCAGAATTGAAATCCATGGTAATGTGCTCCCACTTCCATTCGGAATTTCAAGTGGTTGCAATGGACCTTTTGGTACTTGATGCTCGCTTTTAACTCGTTGACAAGTTAGACACCTTGAGATAAACAACGCTTATCTCTCTCTTCATATTGCTCCACCAAAATGTATGACGAATATCATGATACATTTTGGTACTCCTGAGATGGATTGCAAAATGGTGTGTGTGTGCGCCTCCATCATGATATTATACTTTAAATCGTGGTCGTTAGGAACACAAAGTCCGGAGTTGACTCAAGTATTCCTTCTTCATCGATTCTTGCTTCCCAAGATAGCACCCTCTTGACTTTCTTTCTCATCGCGATCGCCCTCCAGTGCGTAGCTTGAGCGACTTTAACTTTATCGATTAAAGTCGGTTCTACTCAGATATTCGCTATCATCACACGCGTCTCTGAGTCTTTAACTCTATCTCCATCCTTTGCAAGTCACACAAAATGGGCCTTTGTGTTGTAATAACGCACTCAGATTTGCATGCATACGATCTTCTACTCAATGCATCGCCTACCACGTTCGCTTTTCCAGGATGGTATTGGATGGTATGATCATAATCTTTCAACAGTTCAAGCCAACGTCGTTGTCGCATGTTGAGTTCCTTTTGAGTGAAGAAATATTTGAGGCTTTTATGATCCGTAAAGATCTCCACTTTCTCCCCATACAAGTAATGCCGCCAAATATTAAGTAAGAAGATAACAATTTGCTAACTCCGGATCATGAGTAGGATAATTCCTCTCATATTCTTTGAGTTGTCGTGAGGCATAGGCTATAACTTTTCCATGTTGCATAAGAACACATCCCAACCCTTTGCTCGAAGCATCACTGTAGATGACAAATCCCTCCGAGCCAGATGGTATTGTCGTAACAGTCTTTGAAATAAGTCTCTTCTTGAGTTCTTGAAAACTCTTCTCACATTCTTCGCTCCAACCCGACTTTGTATCTTTTCGAGTCATTTGAGTCGATGGAGTAGCGATTCGAGAAAATCCTTCCACGAATCTCCGATAATAACCAAATTTAAACCGAGAAAGCTACGTGACCGGTCCATCGATTTAGGTTGTTCGACTTTGAATAGCTTCTATCTTTCTTTGGGTCAAGCAGATATTCCATGACTTGATACCACGTGCCCAAGGAATGCTACTTCTTCAAGCCAGAACTCGCATTTCTTCAACTTGGCATAAAGCTTATATTCACGAAGCTTTTGGAGGGTCAGCCTCAAGTGTTGCTCATGATCTTCACGACTTTTGGAATAAATAAGGATGTCATCAATAAAGACGACCACAAAGTGATCTAAATATTCCTTGAATACTCGGTTCATCATATCCATGAAGGCAAAGAGGAGCATTAGTCAATCCAAAGGACATGACTAGGAATTCATAATGCCCGCATCGGAGTTCGAAAAGCCGTCTTTGGAATGTCGGGGTTCTAATCTTCAATTGGTGATATCCGGAACGAAGATCAATCTTTGAAAAGAATTTGGCTCCTTGCAACTGGTCAAACAGGTCATCAATACGTGGCAATGGATACCTATTTTTGATGGTGACATGATTCAACTCCCGATAATCAATACAAAGTCGCATACTTCCATCTTTCTTCTTCACGAATAGTAAGCAGAGCACCCCAAGGAGAAGTACTAGGGACGAATAAAGCCAATGTCTAACAATTCTGCAGTTGGGTCTTTAACTCAAGTTCAATAGAGCCATTCGATATGGGGCTTTGGAAATAGGTTTTGTACTGTGTTCAAGGTCGATACAAAATTCAATTTCACGCTCTGGGGTAGCCGGAAGTTCTTTGGGAATACGTCAGAAATTTATTAACAATAGAAATATCGCTCAAAACCGACGTATTTTTGTTTAAATCGTGACATGAGCTAAGAAAGCTTGACATCCATTTTTCAATAAACGAATAGCTTTATGGCTTGAGATGACCGTGATTGATTTTAATGGTTTGGTCGTTTGAATTCGCATAATAGGTTGATTAGGAATATGAAAGCTAACAACCTTATTTAAAACAATCAATTTTTGCATGATAAGTAGTTAACCAATCAATCCCTAGAATCACGTCAAATGCAAGTATTTTAATGAAATAAGATCGACGGGTAATGTGAGGGTACCGATTTGAACCAAACAAGACTTATAAACGATTGGATGTAATGAAGGTTTCTCCCAACGGAGTTTCCACAGATAAGTCAAAGTCTAATTTCTCCGAGTCAAATTTAATCGATGAGCGCAAGTAGGAGAAATAAAAGAATGGGTAGAACCGGTATCAAATAAAGTGTAGACTTCATTAGAGTTTATGATAAGCTTACCCGTGATGACCTCATTCGGGTTCCTTGCTCTCTCGGGAGGTCACAACAAACGCTCTCTCTTGACCTTTCTGGTTTTGACTTTTTCGGGACTGACCTTTGGTGCCTCCATCCTAGTTGAATTTGTCTTGATGGTGAAACAAAATCGAGCTAAGTGACCTTCTCTTCCACAATTATAACATGCTTTTGACTAAGATGGCACGATTCGGACCGATGTGTCCCTCTTCTCCGCATTTGAAGCATATGATAGGTGGTCTTTCTCCTTCCTTAACAACGGTCTTTGGTCTTGACGTCTTTCCATCATTGTTGAATCTCCGTTTCTTGAAATGTCCATTCTTATTGTTTTGGCCTCGATTACCACCAAGTGGTTACCATATCCGCCCGTTGATTCCCTCCACGCTTGTTGTCACCGCTTCGATGACTACTCTCATTTGGTATTATAACTTTCTTCACGGCCGCTCTCTTTTTAGTTCGTTGACTCGTTATCGCGCTCCACTAATCGAGCCCTATTTACAACATCCGAATACAAACACGGTTTATGAGAAATAAGATGTTGACGTATCTCGACTTCAAACCTCTTAAAACATTCGCGCCATTCTCTCTTCATTATCCACCAAGTGGGATATGAAACCGTGATAACTCCGCAAATTTTGCCTCGTATTGTGACACGGCCATATTGTTTTGTTCCAACTTGATAAACTCCACCTCCTTCATGTGGTAATACTTTCGGAAAGTATTTGTCGTTGAATGACTCTGGAACTTCTCCCAAGATATCTTGAAGACAATGAGGTTGAGTACGCTTTTACCGATTCCCACCAAAGAATCGCCTCTCCACGCAACATAAAGGCGGCAAAGGAACCTTTTGCTCTCTGAGCATCCCAAGACATCAAATATCTTGGTAATCTGCTTTATCCATGCTTCCGCTTGGAAGTGGTTTTGGCTCTCCTTAAACTCCGGTGGTCCCAGCTCCTTGAATTGTTTAGCGGTGACCGCCGAGAGTTTTTCCGTGTTTCCACCTACGTTTTGGATGCGAGTCGCTCTCTCTTTCTTTGTTGCATAAATTGCATAAAGCCTCCGAACATTTGATCATTCATCATTTGGTCAAGGTGTTATTTGTTTGCATGAGGATTGTCGCCTTCACGATGCACATTATCTCGATTATTGATATGTGGTGAATCAACGATCACGCTCTGTGCTCCATTCAGCTATTCTCAACATTCTCGGATGTCATTTTCGACATCGCCAAAAAAAAAAAATTAATTGACATTTAACAATTATCTTTATATTACGACCAGACCAATAAAATAGCACAAAAACTTAGGTAGGTCATACTAGCGAAGGTATTCCCCTGCTCTCCCTCCCTAGTACTTTTCTCACATCTTAGCCAGGATCATATCCTTAGCTCGATACTGTTGTGGCGCCCCCAAAATTAGGTATACATCACCCATCTTGGGTCGCCACATACACGGTGTAAATTTAAATACAACTTATTAACATAGTCATAGGTGTACAATATGACATAAATCGTGAGTTTAAATACAAATATCGTCTACTAGATATTATACAAACTCAAACAAAAAGTCCTCATTACAATTATTATCACACTATTTCTCACGCAGAATAGTGAGGACTACTAATGCTATCTTGAGGACCATCACTCGCTTCCCGACTCGTCCCGGCCTATATTCTCATTTCACGAAGAGAACAGTGAAAGAAAGGTGAGCTCAACTAGCCCAAGAAGAAATATTATGACTAAGATAATGCAGTAATAAATTATCAATAGTCTTCAACAATGTTAAACCGATAAAATACAATAGACAACCGGTTTAAGCTCGGTAGAATGAATATGCAATCCATTAAAAAAGTCAAGTAGAAAATAAAATCTACTATCTTTTATGATTTTAAAAGGTTTTTCATCATTTGTTATAAATGAGACTCAAACTTTAATAAATAATCCACATCATCGAATCACCCCGCACTTTTACGGCCGAGGATATTCTTAAGTATCACGATCACAATTATTCCCGCACTACGGCCAAGAATAGTTGTGTATTCATTAATGGTCATGATCATGCCAACAATCGTCCATCAATGCACTACTACCAATCGAGGATTTTAAATCACATCATTTGTAACATTACGGTCATGATTACGCAAGAATAATCCTCGGTCATAATCATACCAAGTCCATCCATGCTCTCAGTGCCACGAGATGACTTTAAAAAAAATATAAAAACATGATGATGATAATGATATAAGAATTCAATAAAACAAGTTCAAGAATTATTTTATCCGAGGAATTATTAACGTCCAAATTGTCAACATGATCATCGCTTTGTAGAGTAAAATTCAAGAATGATCGGAAGAATATTTCCGTGAAAAGATATTGGATGAAACGCAAATATCAAGGATATTCTACTAATTTCATGGAGTATAGAAGTCAAAGTTTTAACCAATGGGTATAATAAAGAATGGAATAACAAAAGAAATCACCATGCATGCAGTGCCAGCATGAGGCGAGGTTATTCCAACAGAATAATAATAACGGAACCAGGTCAGGTGAAATTCACACCAACAGGATGTTCCAACAGAATAATAAAGATGGAACCAGATCCGGTGTAAAACACACAGATAGGATATTCCAACAGAATGATAAAGACGGAACCAGGGTGTAAAAACACATGCAGGATGTTCCAAATGTAATAATAATAAAGAGCGGAACGAAGTCGGTGTAAAACACATGTACAGGATGTTCCAACAGAATAATAGAAGAATGTCACCAAGTATAGGGTAAATAAAGGCGTATACTGAGTTATTCCAATGAGAATAATAAGCAATGGAATAACATATAAGGATTTCACCAAGTATATAGGGTATCTGGCGTATACAAAGTTATGTATAGGGTATGCCACTTTTTACGGAGTTATTCCAAAGAATAATAGTGAATGGAATAATGTAAGTTCTCTTCAAGAAGAAAGAATAATAACACCCTTTCTAGTAAAAGAACCGAATATGGAAGTAGTGAAGTAGCGAGAATACTCTTCTTCTTTCTATAACTTCTCTATAATTTCTCTCTAGAGTTTCAATGAATTAAATCGAGAAAATAATGAAGGAATGAGCTTCTATTTATAGGAAAATGGAATGCATAAGAACTAATCCATGAGCAGTCAAGATTGATTTACTTTAATCGACGGTCCATATTTAAAGAAAAATCTTTTAAATAAAATATAATATATTCTATTTATATAAAAACATTTTACTATGCAAAAACACTATGCAATACTATGCAAAACACTATGCAAAACACTATGCAATACTATGCATAATAAAATATAATATATTCTATTTATAGAATAACTTTAATAAAGTATTCTATTTTATATAAAAGATGTTTGAATAAAACAAAACGTCATTATCGCTATAATAATTCATATTATTAATCGACAATAATGGAATCAAACTAAGTGACGTCTCACATAAGCATCAATAATCAATACCGGTGTATGCTACTTATGCAACCACACGTACATCTTTATACTTTTACTACCGAAAGTAGTTCAACGGTAACCACAGTAAAACTTCCGCCGTTATTTCAATAAAATATTTTTGTCTTTTCTCAATCCAATAATAATTTGTGGGGTCCACCAATGATTGAGTAGTTATGCGAATATTCTCGCTAAACCGAATATTCCCCACCAATCGAATATAATAAAACCACTTGTATACTTTGCAAAATTTATTAATATTACCCACAACTATAACATTATATCAAATTATTCCATAATATTCAAAAATAATATTTATAGAAAATTCATCTTTATTTATAAAAGCTGGGTCTTCTGAGACAATACTTAGTTGTGGGGTCCACCAATGATTGGTAGTTATACGAATATTTCCCGAAAAAAAAGAATATTCCCCGAGCCAAACGAATATTTTATAACAACTTGCTTACTTTGCAAAATTTATAAATATTATCCACAACTATAACATTATATCAAATTTATTCCATAATATTCAAAAATAATATTTATAGAAAATTCATCTTTATTTATAAAAAGTGAGGGTCTTACAACCTCCCTTCTTATGAAATTTTGCCCTCGAAATTAAGTACGTACGATATGATAAAGAGGTGAGGATACCTTGAATACCTTTATCGTTAAAATATTAAATTCATCTTCGTAATCTACCAAAGATATTCATTAACAATTCATCTTTTGCACTCGGGTGCCAAAGATATACAAATCAGTAAAACCAATAATCTTTGAGGACGCGACTTAATAGTATCACGACCACTTAATTATCCATTACACTCTTGGCCTAGGATATTCGTGTTTTCAATACTGATCATGATTATCCGAATAATCCTTGGTCATAATCATACCAAGTCTATCAATGCACTACTACTAAAGATGACTTTTACCACATCCATGAATTAATATTTCATTGCAGAGACTCAAATTTCAATAATTAATCCATATCATCGAATCATCCCCGCACTATAGGCCAAGGATATTCATTAAGTATCACGACCACGAATTATCCATGCACTACTACCAAAGATAATCGTGTATTCATTAGTATCACGACCACAAATTATCTACGCACTACTACCAAAGATAATCGTGTATTCATTAGTATCATGACCACAAATTATCCATGCACTACTACCAAAGATAATCGTGTATTCATTAGTATCACGACCACAAATTATCCATGCACTACGACCAAAGATAATCGTGTATTCATTAGTATCACGACCACATATTATCCATGCACTACTACCAAAGATAATCGTGTATTCATTAGTATCACGACCACAAATTATCCATGCACTACTGACCAAAGATAATCGTGTATTCATTAGTATCACAACCACAAATTATCCATGCACTACTGACCAAAGATAATCGTGTATTCATTAGTATCACGATCAGCAAATTATCCATGCACTACTACCAAAGATAATCGTGTATTCATTAGTATCAACGACCACAAATTATCCATGCACTACTACCAAAGATAATCGTGTTTTCAATTATGGTTATGATTATACCGAACAATCCACGGTCATAATCATACCAAGTCCATCTATTCACGTAAAGCCACGGATGACTTTCAACACAATATAAGCATGAGGATAATGATATAAAGAATCAATCAAATGAGATAAAGGATAAATATTAAACATTTATAATATAATTTATCCAGGATTCAAGAATATCCCCATGTTATCAATCACTTAATAATCTCATAATCTAATATCATTAATATTATAACAATATTTTAATCACTTCAGTAAATTTATAAACAATTTATCTCAATTATTTACGCTTTACCATATAATGCATTTAATCATTCAAAAATGTCATACTCATAAAATATCATCACCAATTATCAAATCCTCATCAAAAAAAATATGCATATACTCTATATAGGATTCTCTAGCCATAAAATCCTATTTTCAACTTTGTTACTTCACATAACATATTTAACTCATATGTTCGTAACTAAACTATTTTCATGAAAAATACCAAATCAGTCCAAAAAATATTTCTTTTCTGGGATTTAGCATAATATAGTCCCATGATGAAAATATATTTTTCTCGGAATTTTTAAAATTCATTTACTATTTTTCAAAAATCAATTTCTAATTAATTCCTTAAGAAATTAGCTACCTCAAGTTTAACTCCCAAAATTACCAAATATTGGCAGGACCTTACACATGTTAATGTGAGCCTCCAGTTTAAATTTCATGGTCATCGGAGTTATAGAACTCCAGTTATAGCATTTTTCGTCAAAAAAAACCTAAATATTGAAATGGTCATAACTTGTTCATTTTAAGTCAGAATGAGCTCATTTTTGGACAGGAGGTACTTTATAACATATATTTTCATGTCCCAAAAGGCCAGAATTTTTCACATAAATTTAGTGGCCGAAACAGCCCTTAAAGTTTACGGGCAGTAGCGTTTTTTGTAATTTGCAGCTTTGGACTCTTTTGCTAAATTCAGTCTACACGAAAATCTACAGCACCTTTTCCAGTGATTCCACTTGGATAAGCTACAAAACTCATAGATCTAAATCTAGGACTTGACCACACTCAAAAATTCAAAATATAATAGGAGATATGGTCAATTGAATTTCATGTTACGTTTTTACCAAAATCTGATTTTTCAACCCTTTGTGATTTCTAAGAAACTTTCATGTTTTCACATAATAACCACATAACTCATCATAACACTTACTAATACTTCATATACCCATGATTTTCATTAGTCCAATGCTTTTATTATGACTTTCATCATAATCCTCATAAATGCAGATCCTTTTAGTTGAAGAAATATTTGAGGTTTAAGAAATGGGTTTTTATCTTTGGGGTCAATACAAAATTCGATTTCACACTCTAGGGTAGGCTAGGAAATCTTCAAGAATACGTCAAGAAATTTATTAATGATAGAAATATCATTCAAAACCGCTTACTCTTATCCAAGACTTGGATAATACGTTACATTGATACCAAGCTGTGACTTCTATCCTTTAACCTAGATAAGCACCTCACAATGATACCTATCAACTTATCATCGTCATTCACGACGTCGCCTACTGAAAGTCTCGGCGGTGCATTCCACACAAGGAAGTCAACAACGAAAGGATCGAGGCTCTTTACTTATGGCTCGATATAACGGTGATTAACTTTAGGGTTTGGTTACTTTGAATTCAGTATAACAAAGTTGGTTAGGAATATGAAAGCTAACAACCTTACAAAAAGAATAATAAGTAATTAATCAATCATTTTAAAAAAATTACCTCAAAGGCAAGTATTTTCAAAGAGATAAGATCGTGAAAGTGTTTATTTGAAACAACAAGATTAATAAGCGAATGGAGGTAACGAAGGTTTCTCCCAAGCGAAGTTTCAATAGATAAATCAAAGTCTAATTTTTTGAGTCAAATTTAAACATTGAACACAAATAGATAGAATAAAAGTGGGTAGAACTTGTATTGAATAAAGTATAGACTTCACAATAATTTATAATTAATTTACCCGTAATAACCCGTTCGGGTTCTAAATAAACGCTCTCGCTTAAATTTACGAAGTTTGACTTTCTTATAGGTACATTCCACCCTTAATTGCTTCTTCACATTCACGATCCATGATTTGAATCATTATTCTCGATCCATATCGAATTCGGGTTGACCGCTATGCATGAGGTAATTAGAATTCGATGTTTAAATCTCCCAATTCTTGTCAAAAAGCAAAGTCCATTTCATCTATTTTGGCTTTATTGGATCGGACGTCTTTTCTACACTATCGGCGCGTTGTGCGACTTTTACCCATACATAAATCTATTCTCTTTCGTTTAGTGGTTTCTTCTTTCGGTGATCTTTGATTTTTAAATTCTCGATTCAACTTTAATATCTTACACCTCGCCAAAGCGTGATTTTGTTCGAGCATCACATATCGGGTAACCCAATTTTGAATTGTTGTATCCCTTTGTTCCTGATAGTTTCTTGCCGTTCTTCAACTGTTCTTCTAGCTCACGAACACGATTTTGTAATTCTAAGTTTTGATCATAAATTTCTTCTAACCAATTCTCCTCGGGTTCCTCTTCTTCCTCTTCTTCCTCACTCTCAATTTGCTACCTCTGCAACTAGCTAAAAGGTGCAACAATTAGTTCTTCATTCACTACGTGGATATCTCTAATTTGTTCCTCGTCGACCTTTGCATTAACACGATTAGTGATTAAAGGTTGCATAACGGTCACATTCACTCCATTGTAAATATTTTTGGTTTGCCATTTTCAAACCTTTGCCAACACAAGGGTTAATTAATATATCAAATATTATCCCTATACTCGTGAGACCAAATAAATAACAAATAAACTTAGGTAGGTCATACTAGCGAAGAATTCCCGTCTCTCCCTCCTAGTTCTTATCTCGCATCTTAGCGAGAATCATATCCTAAGCTACGATACCAATTGTGGCGCCCCCAAAATTAGGTATCGTCACCCATCTTGGGTCGCCACTTACATGGTACATAAATTCAAATACAAACTTAATTATACATACGTAAGTGTAACATCTGACAATACATAAACCGAGAGTTCTAATAGGAATATTGTCATTTAGACAATATCCATACTCAAGAGTCCTCATTACATTTATTGTCACACTATTTAACGGAATAGTGAGAGGACTACTAATGCTATCTTAGGACCATCACTCTTTTCCCCCGACTCGTCGACTATATTCTCATTCACGAAGAAACGGTGAAAGAAAGGGTGAGCTCAACTAGCCCAAGAAGAAATATTATAACTAAGATAATGCGAATAAATTATCAATAGTCTTCAACAATGTTAAAGCGATAAAATACAATAGACAACCGGTTTAAGCTGCGGTGAATATCGCAATCCATTAAAAGAGTCAAGTAGAAAATAAAGTCTACTATCTTTTAGGTTTTTAAAGGTTTTCATCAATTTTATCACTAAGACTCGGTTTAATGAATAAACCACAATATCTAATCATCCACGTACCACACGGTCATGGATTTTCATCAAATTATCAATGGTCATGACTATCTACCGAATCACCCCTGGTCATAATCATACCAAAAACTATCCATCATTTGCATTACAGGGCCACCGAGGACTTTTGTCACATCATTTATATCAAGCCATGATTATACCAAATGATCCACGGTCATAATCATACTAAGTTCATCTACGCGCGTAAGCCAAAGATAACATAATATAACATGAGGATGATGATGACAATGACATAATAATTCAATAAAACAAGTTCACGAATTAATTTATTCGAGGGAACTAATAACGTCAAATTGTCAACATGATCTTTGCTTTGTAGAGTAAAATTCAAGAATGCTCGAGAAAAATATTTTCATTAAAAATCTTTGGATGAAGCGCAAATATCGAGGATATTCCACTAAATTCATGGAGTATAGAAGTCAAAATTTTAACCATTTGAGTATAATAGCGAATGAAATAACAAAAGAAATCACCGTGCATGCGGTACAGCATAGGCAGGTTATTCAGCAAGAATAATAAATACGAGAATAATAAAAGCGAAACCGAGTTAAAATTGTAAAACACACAGACGAGGATGTTCAGCGGAATAATAAAAACGAGAATAATAAAAAGGCGGAACCGGTTAGGCGTAAAGCCTGACGAGGATGTTCAGCGGAATAATAAAATAATAGAAGAATATCACCAAGTATAGGGGATTCGCATATACTGAGTTATTCAATGAGAATAAATAAGAATGGAATAATATAAGGATTTCACAAGTATAGGGTATACTGGCGTATCTGAGAGTTATGTATAGGGTATGCCACTTTTACGAGTTATTCTAACAGAATAATAAAGAATGGAATAATGAAGTTCTCTTCATGAATAAGAAAGAATAACACCCCTTACGAGTACAACAAATAATATTCCCTACCTTAGAAAAGTGAATATTAGAAAAGTGAAGTAGCAAAATACTTTTCTTCTTTCTCTCTATAGTTTTTCTCTCAGAGTTTGATTGAATTAAGTAAGAAATAATGAAGGAATGAGCTTTTTATTTATAGAAAAAGCGATGGTGGCTCTTGAGTCTTAACGAAGGGTCAAAATGACTCTTGGTAATATTGAAGAGACAACTACTTATTTCTTGAAGGGTAATTAACCTTTGGAACAGAAGAGGTAGTTAACTCTTGGTAATATTGAAGGGACAACTACTTATTTGCGAAGGGGTAATTACTATTGGCGAAGGTAATTACTATTCACAAAGGTAATTACTATTCACAAAGGTAATTACTATTGACGAAGGTAAATACTATTGATTGAAGGTAAATACTATTGTGAAGGTAATTATTATTCATAAAGGTAATTACTATTCACAAAGGTAATTACTATTTGTGAAGGTAAATACTTATTGTGAAGGTAATTACTATTCACAAAGGTAATTACTATTGATTGAAAAGACTCTTAGATGATGATATATGGGCCCCCATAAAATAATCAAACTTACCACAAGCGTCTCATATGAGACTCTTTATACACATGAGGATTGAATAAATATTACCACAAATCATTTTATTTTTAATCAACACATTTTTAATCTTTCAACAACTATTAATCAATTATAACTTGTCGTCTCAATTAATAATATAACATATTATACGGATAATCTTGTGACAATAATTGAATCGATAATATAAGAGATATGATCGTGAATTCTTTGTAGTGATAATTGAGTATAGCTAAGTGACTTCTCACGTAAGCATCAATAATCAATATAGTGTCTTCTACTATGCAACCACAGCGTATTCTTGTACTTTTACCACCGGGTAGTTCAGCGGTTTTAACGGTAACACCTCATAGTTATTTTTATTGAAAGATAATTTTTGTCGTTTTTCTAACTACGACAATACTTCCGTTAATAGGTCCATTAAAGATTGGTAGTCGTACGAATATTTCCGACAAAAAGAATATTCCCAGACCAAACGAATATTTTATAACAACTTGCTTACTTTGCAAAATTTATAAATATTACCCACAACTATAACATTATATCAAATTTATTCCATAATATTCAAAAATAATATTTATAGAAAATTCATCTTTATTTATAAAATTTGGGGTCTTACTGACTTTCCAATAAGAGATCTCTCCTTCTTGGCGCGCAATTAGATGACCAAACCTCTCCTTAGATGTAGAACTTTCTAGACATTGCCAATAATGTTATCTAATAATATTATTCGGATAATATGAATTATTGCTCAGATAATAGAAAATACTAGCGGTGACAATTCTTAAAACAACGATAATATAAAATATCAACGTGACAATTATTGAATCAATAAAATATAATATTAAACAATAATTCGTAATAATTATTGAGTAGTGCCTTCTTACGTAAGAATCGATAATTGATGCAATCTGAGTGTCTTCTTGTGCAATGCCGCGTATCTTGTGTTTTTAACCCAAAGATATTCAACGATTATTAATTGGTAACAACTACTGTTATATTTATAAACAACTTATACTTGTCGTTTTCTTCATCCAATCACTTTTCGTTATGGGGCCCACACAAGGTTTGGCAGGTCGCAACGAATATTCCTAGGCAATGAGAATATTCCACGACCAAACGAATATTCACAACAACAATGAATATTTTATAACCACTTGCTTATTAGAAATAATTGCGCATTTTACCCATAACTTACCACATTAATCAAATCCATCCTTACTATCTCAAAATAAATAAATAGAGGAAATTTCATTTTATTAATAAAAAGTTGGGGTCTTACAACCTCTCCTCTTTATGAAATTTCATCCTCCAAATTGACGTACGTACCTGGTATTTCGAAAAGGTGAGGATACCTCGCTTTCATTCCCATTTCCAACTCCCAGGTTATTTCCTCTATAGCATGGTTCCTCAACAAAACTTTAGCTTGTGGTATGACCTTTGTGTGTAAGACATGCTCCTTCCTATCCAAGATCTTGACAGGTACCTCTTCGTACGTTAAGTCTTCGACTATTTCGTCCGGTTCTAACTCAATAACGTGGTTCGGGTCTTTCACATATTTACGAAGTACAGATATGTGAAACACATTATAATCACGAGATATACTCAGAGGTAACGCGAGTCTATAGGCTACATTTCCTATTCGGTTAAGAATTTGAAATGGAACAATAAATCGTGGATTGAGCTTTCCTCTCTTCCCGAATCTTGTAACTCCCTTCCATGGAGCTACACCTATACTTGCCTGATAACTGTTGTTGTAGGAGAATTCCACCAATGGTAAATACTTATCCCAACTCCCTTTGAAGTCTAGGACACAGAGTCTTAATAGATCTTCAAGAGTTTGAATAGTCCTCTCTGATTGTCCGTCCGTTTGACGATGGTATGCCAAACTAAAACGTAAATCCGTGGCCATAGCTTTTTGCAAGCTAACCCAAAATCTTGAAGTGAATCTTGGGTCACGATTCAAAACTATGGATACTGGCATGCCATGCAACCTCACAATCTCATTTACGTACATACGAGCTAGACGTTCAAGGAAATAAGTTTCTCGTATAGGCAAGAAATGAGCAGACTTGGTTAATCTATCAATTATAACCCAAATAGCATTTATGCCTTGAGAAACCGTGGGAAGACCCGTAACGAAATCCATGGTAATATGTTCTCACTTCCACTTCGGAATCTAAAGTGGTATCAATGGACTCTTAGGTATTTGATGCTCCACCTTTACACGTTGACAAATTAAACACGTCGAGATAAACTCCGCGATATCTCTCTTCATATTGTTCCACCAAAATGTATGTCAAAGATCACGATACATTTTGGTACTTCCAGGATGGATTGCAAACGGTGTATTGTGTGCTTCCATCATGATCTTGTACTTCAAATCAGAGTCATTAGGAACACAAAGTCTGGAGTGGACTCGATGTGACGCCCCCAAAATTAGGTATACATCACCCATCTTGGGTCGCCACATACATGGTATAGAATTTAAATACAACTTATTAACATAAGCGTAGGTGTACAATACGACATAAAGCGTGAGTTTAAATACAAATATCGTCTACTAGATATTATACAAACTCAAAAAAAAAGTCCTCATTACAATTATTATCACCTTTATTTCACGAATAGTGAGGACTACTAATCTTATCTTGAGGACCATCACTCGTTTCCCAGGCTCGTCCGGCTATATTCTCATTTCTGAAGAGAACGGTGAAAGAAAGGGTGAGCTCAACTAGCCCGATAAGAAATATTATGACTAAGATAATGCGAGAATAAATTATCAATAGTCTCAACAATGTTAAGCGATAAAATACAATAGGCAACCGGTTTAAGCTACAACGGAATAAACGATCCATTAAAAAAGTCGAGTAGAAAATAAAATCTACTATCTTTTAGGTTTTAAAGGTTTTTCATCTTTGTTATAATTGAGACTCGACTTTAATAAATATTCACATCATCGAATCACCCACACTTCTACGACGAGGATATTCTTTAGTATCCGACCACAATTATTCATGCACTACGGGCGAGAATATTTGTGTATTCATTAATAAGTCGTGATCGTGCCAACAATTGTCCACCGATACTCTCTGACCCTTTGAGGATTTTATCACATCATTTGTAACATTACGGTCGTGATTACAAGAATAGTCTCTGAAGTCGTAATCATACCAAGTCCATCATGCACTACTGGAATACGAGATGACTTTCAACATAATATAAACATGAGGATGATGACAATGATATAAGAATTGATAAAAACAAGTTCAAGAATTATTTTATCCGAGAATTATTAACGTCAAATTATCGACATGATCTTTGTTTTGTAGAGTAAAATTCAAGAATGATCGGAAGAATATTTCCATGAAAAGATCTTTGGATGAAGCGCAAATATCGAGGATATTCCACTAATTTCATGGAGTATAGAAGTCAAAGTTTTAACATTTGGGTATAATAAAGAATGGAATAACAAAAGAAATCACCGTGCATGCGATAGGCCTTACAGGCGAGTTATTCAGCAGAATAATAAATAACGGAACCCCGGTTAAAAAAAGCCTTGAGCGGGATGTTCAACAGAATAATAAAGAATGGAACCATCGGCGTAAAACACCTGCGGATAGGATGTTCAATGAAGAATAATAATAAAAGCGGAACCGGTCAGGTGTAAAAACACCTGACGAGACGAGGATGTTCAGCGAAGAATAATAATAAAAAGCGGAACCGGTCGGTGTAAAAAACCTGAGAAAGGATGTTCAGCGAATAATAATAAAAAAGGCGGAACCGGTTAAGGTGTAAAAAACGAGGACAAAGAATAATAATAAAAAGCGGAACGGGACGAGCAGGATGTTCCAATGAGAATAATAGAAGAATGTCACCAAGTATAGGGTAAACCAGCGTATCTGAGTTATTCAGTGAGAATAATAAGCGATGGAATAACAACAGTTCTCTTCGTGAATAAGAAAGAATAACACCCCCTTACTTTTGGTAGAGATTGAATCTTTATGACGGTGATTAGTAACAAAATACTCTTCTTCTTTCTCTCTTATTCTCTCTATACTTTCTCTCTCTATAGCTTGAATGAATTAAGTGAAAATAATGAAGCCCTAGGCCTCTATTTATAGAAGATTTCTAGCTTAGCTTTTCTTAGTGTAAAAAAAAGCGAGTGGCTTGACGACTAATGATGTGAAAAAAAAAGTTGTTTGGCGCTTTTGTAATGTGAAGCGACAAGTGGTTCGACGTTGTAATGTGAAAGGTAATGGTTATTAACGGTAAGGTAAATACTACTATTGTGAAGGTAAATCGACGTGAAGGTAAATACTATTCTGAGGGTAAATTATTTAGGTAATTACTGAAGAAGGTAATTACTATTCTGAAGGTAAATACTATTCACAAAGGTAATTACTATTGTGAAGGTAATTACTATTGATGAAAGGTAAATCTTATTGTGAAGAGACTCTTAGATGATGACATATGGGCCCCCATAAAATAATCAAACTTACCACAAATCATCTTTTTTTTCATCAACACATATTTAATCTTTCAACAATTATTAATCATTTATAACATGTCGTCTCGATTATTATTGATTAATAATATAACATATTATCTGAGATGATCTTGTGACAATAATTGAATCGATAATATAAGAGATATGATCACGACAATTCTTTGTAGTGATAATTGAGCATAGGTGAGTGTGACTCGCGTAAGCATCGATAATCAATCTGAGTGTCTTCTTATGCGACCACAGCGTATTCTTGTACTTTTACCATAGGGTAGTTCAGCGGTTTTTAACGGTAACACCTCTCGTAGTTATTTTTATAAAATATTTTTGTCGCGTTTTCTCGATCAAACAATAATTACATTGTGGGGTCCACTGATGATTGAGTAGTTATACGAATATTCCTAACAAAAGAATATTTCCCGAGGCCAAGCGAATATTTTATAACAACTTTGCGTACTTTGCAAAATTTATAAATATTACCCTGACTATAACATTATATCAAATTTATTCCATAATATTCAAAAATAATATTTATAGAAAAAATTCATCTTTATTTATAAAATTTGGGGTCTTCTGACCTCCCCTTCTTATGAAATTTAGCCCTCGAAATTAGAATGCGATGCGATACTGGTATGTCGAAGAGGTAAGGATACCTTGATTTCATTTGATTCTAACTCCCAAGTCGTTTCCTCGACATCGTGGTTCCTCCATGAAAACTTTGACTTGAGGTATAACCTTGGGCGTAGAATATGTTCCTTCTTATCAAAATTTGAGCAGGAACCTCTTTCATACGTCAAATCTTCCATTATTTAAATCGGTTCTAACTTCGATAATATGGTTCGGGTCTTTCACATATTTACGTAACATGGATATGTGAAAAGCGTTATGAACACGAGACATATTTGGCGGTAAAGCGAGTCTATAGGCCGCAGTTCCTACTCGATCGAGGATTAAAATGGAATAGATGAATCGAGGATTAAGTTTTCCTCTCTTTCCAAATCTTGTAACTCCTTTCCATGGAGCGACTCTTAATGACACATGATCTCTATATCGAATTCCCGTCCTTTCGATGAAGATCGGTATAACTCTTTTATCGATTTTGTGAGGTTTTTATCGTTGTCGGATCGTTTGAATCTTTTTCCGTAGTCATACGTACCAACTCGGTCCCAACAACGTTGCTTCACCCACCTCGTCCCGACATCTTTGGAAGCGACACTTTCTTCCATCTGGCGCTTGAATGGAGCCGTGCGATACTGCTTGATAAGCTTTGTTGTTGTAGGAAAACTCCACGATGGTAAGAACTTGTCCCGACTCCCTTGAAATCAAGGACACGAGTCTTAATAGATCTTGAGAGTTTGAATAGTCCTCTCCATTGTCCGTAAAATCGAGGAGGATATCTGAGAGCTAAATCGTGAAGTCGTGCCCATAGCTTTTTTGCAAACTAACCCAAAATCGTGAAGTGAATCTTGGGTCTCGATCGAAACTATGGATCTGCGGCATACCATGCGATCTTACAATCTCGTTTATGTAATCTGAGCAAGGCGTTCAAGTGTATAAGTTTCTCGTATCGGTAAGAAATGAAGCGGACTTGGTCGATCTATCAACAATGACCCAAATCGCATCGATGCCTTGAGAAACCTTAGGAAGGCCGTAATGAAATCCATGGTAATGTGCTCCCACTTCCATTACGGAATTTCAAGTGGTTCTGATGGACCTTTTGGTACTTGATGCTCGCTTTAACTTCGTTGACAAGTTAGACACCTTGAGATAAGCAGCTATCTCTCTCTTCGTATTGCTGCTCCACCAAAATGTATGGCGAATATCATGATACATTTTGGTACTCCCGAGATGGATTGCAAATGGTGTGTTGTGCGCCTCCATCATGATATTATACTTTAAATCGAGGTCGTTAGGAACCTGAAAGTGCGGAGTTGACTCGAAGTATTCCTTCTTCATCGATTCTTGCTTGGCGTAGCACCTTCTTGCACTTTCTTCCTCATCGCGCATCGACTCAATGCGTAGCTTGGCGACTTTAACTTTATCGATTAAAGTCGGTTCTACTTCGTATACTCGCTATCATCACATGCGTCCACAGAGTCTTTAACTCTATCTCCATCTTTTGCAAGTCACACAAAATGGGCCTTTGCGTTGACAATATCGCTTTTCGTGCTTGCATATGATTTTTACTGATCGTCGTCGGCTACCACGTTAAACTTTTCGAGGATGGTATTGGATGGTATGATCATAATCTTTCAGCAGTTCAAGCCAGCGTCGTTGTCGCGTGTTGAGTTCCTTTTGAGTGAAGAAATATTTGAGGCTTTTATGATCGTAAGTAAAGATCTCCACTTTCTCCCCATCAAGTAATGCCTCCAAATTTTAAGTGCAAAACAACATTTGCTGACTCTAGATCATGAGTAGGATAATTCCTCTCATATTCTTTGAGTTGTCGCGAGGCATAGGCTATAACTTTTCCATGTTGCATGAGAACACATCGACCCTTTGCTAGAAGCATCTTTGTAGATGACAAATCCCTCCGAGCGGATGGTATTGTCGAGCAGTCTTTGAAATAAGTCTCCTCTTGAGTTCTTGAAAACTCTTCTCACATTCTTCGCTCCAGGCCGAACTTTGTATCTTTAGGAGTCGGTGAGTCGATGGAGTAGCGATTAGAGAAAATCCTTCCACGAATCTCAGATAATAACCCATTAAGCAGAAAGCTACGTGCTTTGGTCATTTGATTTAGGTTGTTCCCGACTTTGAATAGCTTGATCTTTCTTTGGGTCAGCGGATATTCCATGACTTGATACCACGTGCCCAAGGAATGCTACTTCTTTGACGAACTCGCATTTCTTGACTTGGCATAAAGCTTATATTCACGAAGCTTTTGGAGTGTCGACCTCAAGTGTTGCTCATGATCTTCACGGCTTTTGGAATAAATAAGGATGTCATCGATAAAGGCGACCACAAAGTGATCTAAATATTCCTTGAATACTCGGTTCATCATATCCATGAAAGCGGCGGGGCATTAGTCGATCAAAGGACATGACTAGGAATTCATAATGCCGTCTGGAGTTAAAGCCGTCTTTGGAATGTCGGTGGTTCTAATCTTGATTGGTGATATCGAGACGAAGATCGATCTTTGAAAAGAATTTGGCTCCTTGCAATTTGGTCGAAACAGGTCATCAATACGTGGCGATGGATACCTATTTTGATGGTGACATGATTGACTCCAGATAATCAATCTGAAATCGCATACTCCCATCTTTCTTCTTCACGAATAGAGCAGGAGCACCCGAGGAGAAATACTAGGGCCGAATAAAGCCGATGTCTAACAATTCCTGCGGTTGGGTCTTTAACTCACGAAGTTGATAGGAGCCATTCGATATGGGGCTTTGGAAATAGGTTTTATCACAGGGTTCAAGTCGATACAAAATTGATTTCACGCGCTCTGGGGTAGGCGGGGAAGTTCTTGAGAATCGTCGGAAATTTATTAACAATAGAAATATCGTTCAAAAGCGGCGTATTTTGTTTAAATCGTGACATGAGCTAAGAAAGCTTGACATCCATTTTTCGATAAGCGAATAGCTTTATGGCTTGAGATGGCCGTGATTGATTTTAATGGTTTGGTCGTTTGAATTAGCATAATAGGTTGATTAGGAATATGAAAGCTAATGACCTTACGAAAACAATCAATTTTGCATGATAAGTAGTTAACGATCGATCCACAGAATCACGTCAAATGCAAGTATATTTTAATGAAATAAGATCGACGGGTAATGTGAGGTGCGATTTGAACCAAACAAGACTTATAAGCGAGTGGATGTAATGAAGGTTTCTCCCAGCGGAGTTTCCACGAGATAAGTCGAAAGTCTAATTTCTCGGAGTCAAATTTAATCGATGGTATAGTAGGAGAAATAAAAGAATGGGTAGAAGCAGGTATCAAATAAAGTATAGACTTCATTAGAGTTTATGATAAGCTTACCGTGATGACCTCATTCGGGTTCCTTGCTCTTTGGGAGGTCATGACAAAAGCGCTCTCCCTTGCCTTTCTGGGTTTGAATTTTACGGGATGGCCTTTGGTGCCTCCATCCTCTTTGAATTTGTCTTGATGAGCGACAAATCGAGCTAAGTGACCTTCTCTTCCACAATTATAACATGCTTTTGGGGCGGTGTGGCTTGTTTTGGTGATGTGTCCCTCTCCTCGCATTTGAAGCATATGATAGGTGGTCTTTCTCCTTCCTTAACAATGGGTCTTTGGTCTTTGGCGTCTTTCCATCATTGTTGAATCTCCAGTTTCTTGAAATGTCCATTCTTATTGTTTTGTACGATTACCCCAGAAGTGGTTACCATATCGGCTTTGTTGATTCCCTCACGCTTGTTGTCCAAGCCGATGACTACTCTCATTTGGTATTATAATTTTGTAAAATTTGCTCTCTTTTAGTTGTGTTGACTCATTATCGCGTTCCACTAAGCGAGCCCTATTTACAACATCGAATACTGAAACCACGGTTTATGAGAAATAAGATGTTGGCGTATCTCTCGACTTCGAACCTCTTTAAAACAGCGCCATTCTCTCTTCATTATCCACAAGTGGGGCCATGAAAAGTGATAACTCATAAATTTTGCCTCGTATTGCGACACGGTCGTATTGTTTTGTTTCGACTTGATAAACTCCACCTCCTTCGTATGGCGAATACTTTCGGGAAAGTATTTGTCGTTGAACGACTCTGGAACTTCTCCCAAGATATCTTGATCTGACGGGTTGAGTCGTTTACCGATTCCCACCGATGTCGCCTCTCGCGCATGACATAAAAGCGTGAAGGAACCTTTGCTCCTCGGAGCATCCCGAGACATCAAATATCTTGGTAATCTGCTTTATCCATGCTTACTTAGCGAAGTGGTTTTGGCTCTCCCTTAAACTCCGGTGGTCCCGGCTCCTTGAATTGTTTAGCGGTGTGCTTGAGAGAGTTTCCGTGTTTCCACCTACGTTTTGGGCGAGAAGTCGCTCTGCTTTCTTTGTTGCATAAATTGCATAAAGCCTCGAACATTTGATCGTTCATCATTTTGGTCGGTGTTGTTGTTTGCGTGAGGATTATCGCCTTCACGATGCACATTATCACGATTATTGATATGTGGTGAATCAGCGATCGCTGCGCTCCATTCTTATTCTCAACATTCTCGGATGTCATTTTTGAATCTGCCCACAAAACAAAAGGTTAATTGACGTGTAACAAATTATCCACTATCTTCGACCAACCGATAAAATAGCACATAAACTTAGGTAGGTCATACTAGCGAAGGTATTCCCGTCTCTCCCCTCTAGTACTATTCTCACATCTTAGCGGGGATCGTATCCTAGCTACGATACTGTTGTGGCGCCCCAAAATTAGGTATACATCACCCATCTTGGGTGCTTACATACGTAGTACAGAATTTAAATCTGACTTATTAACATAAGCGTAGGTATGCAATCGACATAAAGCGTGAGTTTAAATACAAATATAAATCTACTAGATATTATCAAACTCAAAAAAAAGTCCTCATTACAATTATTATCACCTTTATTTCACGAGAATAGTGAGGGACTACTAATCTTATCTTGGGACCATCACTCTTTTCCCAGGCTCGTCCCGGCTATATTCTCATTTCACGAAGAAACGGTGAAAGAAAAGGTGAGCTCAACTAGCCCGATGAAATATTATGACTAAGATAATGCGAGAATAAATTATCAATAGTCTTGACAATGTTAAGCGATAAAATATAATAAATGACCGGTTTAAGCTGCGGTGAATAAATGATCCATTAAAAAGTCGAGTAGAAAATAAAATCTACTATCTTTTAGGTTTTAAAGGTTTTTCATCCTTTATTATAAATTTGAGACTCGACTTTAATAAATATTCCACATCATCGAATCACCCACACTTTTCTGACGAGGATATTCTTTAGTATCGCGACCACAATTATTCATGCACTACGGGCGAGAATATTTGTGTATTCATTAATGGTCATGATCATGCCAACAAGACAATCGATATTGTTTTTATCGATAAAGATTTAAATTTTGTTGAAATATTTTTTTTAATATTATGGTGTGAATTTGAGATAATATTATAGTTGTGGGTAGTATTTATAAATTTTGCAAAGTATCACAGTGGTTATATTATATTCGATTGGTGGGGAATATTCGGTTTAGCGAGGGAATATTAAATACAATGGCTCAATCATTGGTGGACCCCTAATGAAATTATTGTCGGATTGAAAGCAAAAAAATATTTTATTGAAATAACGGCGGAAGTTTTCTAGTAGTTCTTGTTGAACTACTCGGTAGTAAAAAAATACGATGTCGTGTGGTTGCGTAGTAGCTTGCGGTATTGATTATTGATCTTATGTGAGAAGTCACTCGGTTTGATTCCATTATTATTGTCGATTAATAATATGAATTATTATAGCGATAATGGCGTTTTATTTTATTAAGTATTATTAGCGTAATAAAAGCGAAACATCTTTATATAAAATAGAATACTTTATTAAAGTTATTACATAAATAGAATATATTATATTTTATTATGCATAGTGTTGCGTAGTGTTTTTGCGTAGTGTTTTGCATAGTATTGCATAGTGTTTGCATAGTAAAATGTTTTTATATAAATAGAATATATTATATTTTATTTAAAAGATTTTTCTTTAAATATGGATAAAAGTCAGTTTAAAGTAAATCAATACGGATAGTTCATGGATTAATTCTTATGCATTCCATTTTCTATAAATAGAAGCTCATTCCTTCATTATTTTCTTACGAATTCATTGAAACTAGAGAGAGAAATTATAGAGAGAAAGCTATAGAGAAAATTATAGAAAGAAGAAGAGTATATATACTTCTTCACTTCTTCATATACTTCTTATATTAGGTTCTTTTTTTACGGTAAGGTGGTGTTATTCTTTCTTCTTGAAGAGAACTTACATTATTCCATTCATTATTATTACATTGGAATAACTTTTTAAAAAGTGGCATACCTATACATAACTTTTGTATCATGGCATACCTATACTTGGTGAAATCCTTATGTTATTCCATTGCTTATTATTACATTGGAATAACTTTTGTATCTGTGATTTTTACCTATACTTGGTGACATTCTTATTATTACATTGGAACATCACATGCGTGTGTTTTACAGGACTGGTTAGATTTTATTATTACATTGGAACATCACATGCGTGTGTTTTACAGGACACAGTTAAAATCTTTATCATTACATTGGAATATCTATACATGTGTTTTACAGGATGCAGTTCCATCTTTATTATTACATTGGAACATCACATCGGTGTGAATTTCACGACACTGGTTAGATTATTATTATTACATTGGAATAACACATACATCATCAATCTGCATGCGTGGTGATTTCTTTTGTTATTCCATTCTTTATTATACCCGGTTGGTTAAAACTTTGACTTCTATACTCCATGAAATTAGTAGAATATCCTTGATATTTGCGTTTCATCGATATCTTTTCATGGAAATATTCTTACGATCATTCTTGAATTTTTTCTCTGAAAGCGATATCGTGTTGACAATTTGGGCGTTAATAATTCATGGATTAAATAATTCTTGAACTTGTTTTATTGAATTATTATGTCATCATCATCATCCTCATATTATATTATGTTATCTTTGGCTTACGTGCGTAGATGAACTTAGTATGATTATGACCGGGGATCATTCGGTATAATCATGACTTGACTTGATATAAATGATGTGACAAAAAGTCCTCGGTGGCTTTATGTAATGCGATGATGGATAGTTTTTGGTATGATTATGACCGGGGTGATTCGGTATAGTCATGACCATTGATAATTTGATGAAAATCCTTGGCCAGTAGATGCGGGGATGATTAGATGTGGTGGTTTATTTATTAAAATTTGAGTCTCGGTGATAAAAATTGATGAAAACCTTTTAAAACCTAAAAGATAGTAGACTTTATTCTCTACTTGACTCTTTTAATGGATTGCTTATTCAGCTATGATTAATTTGGTTGTCTATTGTATTTTATCGGTTTAACTTTGTTGAAGGCTAATGATAATTTATTACGCATTATCTTAGTCGTAATATTTCTTCTTGGGCTAGTTGAGCTCACCTTTTTCTTTCTTTATTCTCTGAGGAAATGAGAACATAATTTGGGGACAGTCGGGGAGCAGTAATGGTCGAGGAGGATAGCATTAGTAGTCCTCACTATTACGTGTGAAATAGTGTGATAATAGTTGTAATGAGGACTCCTTTTGAGTTTGTATAATATCTAGTAGACAATATTTGTATTCAAACTCACGGTTTATGTCGTATTATTACTACAGCAGTTATATTAGTAAGTTGTATTTGAATTTATGTACCATGTAAGTGGCGACCCAAGATGGGTGGCGTATACCTAATTTTTGGGGCGTCACGGTTGGTATCGAGCTTAGGGATATGATCACTGGCTAAGATGTGAGAATAGAACTAGGGAGGGAGGCAGAGAATTCCTTATTTAGTATGACCTACTAAGTTTATTTGGTATTTGATTGGTCGATTAGGAGTATAGTGATAATATGTTGATATGTTAATTAACCCTTGTTTTGTGGCGGTGTTTGTAATAGATGTTGTGAAAGGGCTCGGTTATTGGGATAGCGATAATGAGTGTTGATTCGACTCAAACAAAAGGTAACGACCAACAACAACACGATAATAATCATCTGGTGGTGTGATAGCGACCATCGAACAATGATGACCATCGTGGGAGAAATTATCATGCTTAAGAATGGTAACCACTTGGTGGTAATCATGGTAAAAATAATAGAAGTGGAAATTTCAAGAAGAGAAGGTCATTTAGCTCGATTTTGTGTGCACCAAAGTCGAAGTCCATTTGGGGGACGGTGGCACCAAAGGCGGATCTGGATAAAACAAAGTCGGTGGTTTTTTCATGAAGGCGTTTTTGATGACTTAAAAAAAAGTAGTGCTTCGAGCGAAGTTAGCGGGTTAGTTAATTATAAATTCTTCTTGAAGTCTATACCTTATAAGATACGGTTCTACCCATTATTTTATCTCTCTTGCTTTGCGTTCAGCGTTTAAATTTGACTCAGGAGAAGTTAGACTTTGACTTATTGGTTGAAACCGTTGGGAGAAACAACCGTTACCTCAACATTTATTAATCTTGTTGTTTCAAATAAACACTTTCACGTTACTGTCGATCTTATCTCTTTGAAAATACTTGCCTTTGAGGTAATTTTTGGAATCGATTGATTAACTACTCATTATTCTTTTTTGTAAGGTTGTTAGCTTTCATATATTCTAACCAACTTTTGTTATCTGAATTCAAAGTAACCAAATCCTAAAGTTAATTATTGTTATATCAAGCCATAAGTAAAAAGAGCCCGATCCTTTCGTTGTTGACTTCCTTGTGTGGAATGCTGCAAAAAGCGGACTTTACGTGGCGACGTCGTGAATGAAGATGGCGAGTTTATAGGTATCATTGTGAGGTCTTTATCTAGGTTAAGGGATAGAAGTCGAGTTGGTATCAATGTGACGTCTTATCAAGTCTTGGATGAAATGTGATTTTGAATGATATTTCTATCATTAATAAATTTCTTGGCGTATTCTTGAAGACTTCTAGCCTAGCCTACCTAGGCGTGAAATCGAATTTTGTATTGACCCGATCTACAAAAACCCATTTCTTAAACCCTCGAATATTTCTTGACTAAAATGAGCATTTCGTGGTTTATGATGAAAGTCATAATAAAAGCATTGGAATAATGAAAATCATGGGTATATGAAGTATTAGTAAGTTTTATGATGAGTTATGTTGGTTGGTATGTAAAACATGAAAGTTTCTTAGAAATCACAAAGAGTTGAAAATCAGATTTTGGTGAAAAGCGTAACATGAAATTCAATTGACCATATCTCCTATTATATTTTGAATTTTTGAATGTGGTCAAGTCCTAGAGTTAGATCTATGAGTTACCTAACTAATCCAAGTGGAATTACTGGAAAAGGTGTTGTAGATTTTTTTGTGTGGACTGATTTTAGCAAAGGAGGCCAAAGCTGTAAATTCGAAAAAAAATGCTCTTGCTGCCAGAAACTTTAAGGGCTGTTTCGGCCACTTTAAATTATGAGAAAAATTCTGGCCTTTTGGGACATGAAAGTATATGGTATAAAGTACCTCCTGTCCAAAAATGAGCTCATTACGACTTAAAATGAGCAAGTTATGACTATTTCAATATTAGGGTTTTAAATGAAAAACGCTATATAGGAGTTCTATAACTCGATGACCATGAAATTTAAACTGGAAGCTCACGTTAACATGTGTAAGGTCCTGCCAAGATTTGGGAATTTTGGAGTTAAACTTGAGGTAGCTAATTTCTTAAGGAATTAATTAGAAATTGATTTTTGAAAAATAGTAAATGAATTTTAAAAATTCGAGAAAAATATATTTTCATTATGGGACTATATTATGCTAAATCCCAGAAAAGAAATATTTTTGGGACTGATTTGGTATTTTTCATGAAAATAGTTTAATTCTGAACATATGAGTTAAATATGTTATGTGAAGTAACAAAGTTGAAAATAGGATTTTATGGCTAGAGAATCCTATATAGAGTATATGCATATTTTTTGATGAGGATTTGATAATTGGTGATGATATTTTATGAGTATGGCATTTTGAATGATTAAATGCATTATATGGTAAAAGCGTAAACAATTGAGATAAATTGTTTATAAATTTAAGAAGTGATTAAAATATTGTTATAATATTAATGATATTAGATTATGAGATTATTAAGTGATTGATAACATGGGGATATTCTTGAATCTGGATAAATTATATTATAAATGTTTAATATTTATCCTTTATCTCATTTGATTGATTCTTTATATCATTATCCTCGTATTTATATTATGTTGAAAGAAAGTATACATGGCATTGTGGTGCATAGATGGACTTGGTATGATTATGACCGAGGATTATTTGGGGTATAATCATAGTATAGTAATTGAAAACACAATTATCTTTGGTAGTAGTGCATGGATAATTTGGTCGTGATCTTAATGAATACACAATTATCTTTGGTAGTAGTGCATGGATAATTTGTGGTGGTGATATCTTAATGAATACTGATTATCTTTGGTAGTAGTATGGATAATTTGTGGTCGTAATCTTAATGAATACACAATTATCTTTGGTAGTAGTAGTGCATGGATAATTTGTGGTCGTGATCTTAATGAATACGATTATCTTTGGTAGTAGTGCATGGATAAAATATCTTAATGAATACACGATTATCTTTGGTAGTAGTGCATGGATAATTTGTGGTCGTAATCTTAATGAATACACGATTATCTTTGGTAGTAGTGCATGGATTATAATCTTAATGAATATACGATTATCTTTGGTAGTAGTGCATGGATAATTTATTGGTCGTAATCTTAATGAATACCACGATTATCTTTGGTAGTAGTGCATGGATAATTTGTGGTCGTAATCTTAATGAATACATGATTATCTTTGGTAGTAGTGCATGGATAATTTGTGGTCGTGATCTTAATGAATACGATTATCTTTGGTAGTGTATTGGTATTAATGAATACAATTATAATTATCTTTGGTAGTAGTGGATAATCTTAATGAATACGATTATCTTTGGTTGTAGTGCATGGATAATTTGTGGTAGTAATCTTAATGAATACCACGATTATCTTTGGTAGTAGTCATGGATAATTTAAGTGGTCGTGATCTTAATGAATATCCTTGGCACGTAGTGCGGGGATGATTCGATGATATGGATTAATTATTGGTGAGTCTCGTGATGAAATATTAATTCATGGATGTGGTAAAAAGTCGTCTTTGGTAGTAGTGCATTGATAGACTTGGTATGATTATGACCACGGTTATTCGGTATAATCATGGTAGTAATTGAAAACACGAATATCCTTGGCGATGGTGCATGGATAATTCGTGGTTGTGATCTTATTAAGTGAGTCTCGGTATTATTGGTTTCTGAGTTATATATCTTTGGCTTTTAGTGCAAAGATGAATTGTTAATAAATATCTTTGGCTTTTGTAGTGCAAAGATGAATTGTTAATGAATATCTTTGGTAGGATTGCGAAGATGAATTTAATATTTTTTAACGATAAAGGTATTGAGGTATCCTCTCTCTTTATCATATCAGTCGTACCCTAATTAGAGGGTGAAATTCCATAAGGAGGAGATTGGAGAGACCCAGATTTTATCGATAAAGATTTAAATTTTGTTGAAATAATTTTTTTTAATATTATGGTGTGAATTTGAGATAATATTATAGTTGTGGGTAGTATTTATAAATTTTGCAAAGTATCACAGTGGTTATATTATATTCGATTGGTGGGGAATATTCGGTTTAGCGGGGAATATTAAATACAATGGCTCAATCATTGGTGGACCCTAGTGAAATTATTGTCGGATTGAAAAGCGACAAAAATATTTTATTGAAATAACGGCGGAAGTTTTCTAGTAGTTCTTGTTTGACTACTTTCGGTAGTAAAAAAAATGCGATGTCGTGTGGTTGCGTAGTAGCTGCGGTATTGATTATTGATGCTTATGTGAGAAGTCACTCGGTTTGATTCCATTATTGTCGATTAATAATATGAATTATTATAGCGATAATGGCGTTTTATTTTATTAGTATTATTAGCGTAATAAAAGCGAAACATCTTTTATATAAAATAGAATACTTTATTAAAGTTATTACATAAATAGAATATATTATATTTTATTATGCATAGTGTTGCGTAGTGTTTTGCGTAGTGTTTTGCATAGTATTGCATAGTGTTTGCATAGTAAAATGTTTTTATATAAATAGAATATATTATATTTTATTTAAAAGATTTTTCTTTAAATATGATAGTCAGATTAAAATAAATCAATACGGATAGTTCATGGATTAATTCTTATGCATTCCATTTTCTATAAATAAAAGCTCGTTTCCTTCATTATTTTCTTACGAATTCATTGAAACTACAGAGAGAGAAATTATAGAGAGAAAGCTATAGAGAAAATTATAGAAAGAAGAAAAGTGATACTACTACTTACTTACTTCTTATATTAGGTTCTTTTTACGGTGAGGGTGTTATTGTTTTCTTCTTGAAGAACTTACATTATTCCATTCATTATTATTACATTGGAATAACTTTGTAAAAAGTGGCATACCTACACATATATATCATGCTTTGTATATCTGTGGCGTACCTATACTTGGTGAAATCCTTATGTTATTCCATTCTTATTATTATTGGAATACATTTGAATAACTTTTATATCATGATTTACCCTATACTTGGTGACATTCTTTTATTATTACATTGGAACATCACATGCGTGTGTTTTTTGGGACTGGTTTAGATTTTATTATTACATTGGAACATCACATGCATGTGTTTTTTACAGGGACTGGTTAAAATCTTTATCATTTACATTGGAATATCTATCGTGTGTTTTACAGGATGCAGTTCCATCTTTATTATTACATTGGAACATCACATCGGTGTGAATTTCACGACACTGGTTAGATTATTATTATTACATTGGAATAACATACATGCAATCTACGCGTGCGTGGTGATTTCTTTTGTTATTCCATTCTTTATTATACCCGGTTGGTTAAAACTTTGACTATACTCCATGAAATTAGTAGAATATCCTTGATATTTGCGTTTCATCGATATCTTTTCATGGAAATATTCTTACGATCATTCTTGAATTTTTCTCTGAAAGCGATATCGTGTTGACAATTTGGGCGTTAATAATTCATGGATTAAATAATTCTTGAACTTGTTTTATTGAATTATTATGTCATTGTCATCATCCTCATGTTATATTATGTTATCTTTGGCTTACGTGCGTAGATGAACTTAGTATGATTATGACCGAGGATCATTCGGTATAATCATGACTTGATATAAATGATGTGTGACAAAAAAGTCCTCGGTGGCTTTTGTAATGCGATGATGGATAGTTTTTGGTATGATTATGACCGGGGTGATTCGGTATAGTCATGACCATTGATAATTTGATGAAAATCCTTGGTAGTAATGCGGGGATGATTAGATGTGGTGGTTTATTTATTAAAATTTGAGTCTCGTGATAAAAATTGATGAAAACCTTTTAAAACCTAAAAGATAGTAGACTTTATTCTCTCTTGACTCTTTTAATGGATTGCTTTATTCATTGCTTGATTAAAGCTGGTTTATATTGTATTTTATCGGTTTAACTTTGTTGTTGAAGGCTAATGATAATTTATTACGCATTATCTTAGTCGTAATATTTCTTCTTTGGGCTAGTTGAGCTCACCCTTTCTTTCTTTATTCTCTTGAGGAAATGAGAACATATATTTGAGACGAGTCGGGGAGCGCAGTAATGGTCGAGGAGGATAGCATTAGTAGTCCTCACTATTACGTGAAATAGTGTGATAATAGTTGTAATGAGGACTCCTTTTGAGTTTGTATAATATCTAGTAGACAATATTTGTATTCAAACTCACGGTTTATATCGTATTGTACAGATGAGTTATATTAGTAAGTTGTATTTGAATTTATGTACCATGTAAGTGGCGACCCAAGATGGGTGGCGTATACCTAATTTTGAGGCGTCGCGGTTGGTATCGAGCTTAGGGATATGATCCTGGCTAAGATGTGAGAATAGAACTAGGAGGAGGCAAGATGGGGAATTCAGAATTCCTAATTTAGTATGACCTACTAAGTTTATTTGGTATTTATTTGATTGGTCGGTCGGAGTATAGTGATAATATGTGATATGTTAATTAACCCTTGTTTTGTGGCGGTGTTTGAGAATAGATGTTGAAAATCTTTGAGATAAGTTATTGGAAGCGATGAGTGTTGATTCGACTCAAACAAAAGGTAACGACCAACAACACGACGATAATAATCATCTTTGGTGGTAGCGACCATCGAACAATGATGATGACCATCGTGGGAGAAATTATCATGCTAAGAATGGTAACCACTTGATTGGTGGTAATCATGGCAAAAGATAATAGAAGTGGAAATTTCAAGAAGAAGGTCATTTAGCTCGATTTTTGTCGTGCACCAAAGTCGAAGTCCATTTGGGACGGTGGCACCAAAAGCGGATATGGATAAAAACAAAAGTCGTTGGTTTTCAAGAAGGTTTTTTTTGACTTCTTAAAAAGAAAGTGACTTCGAGCGAAGTTAGCGGGTTAGTTAATTATAAATTCTTGCTTGAAGTCTATACCTTATAAGATCTGGGTTCTACCCATTATTTTATCTCTCTCTGCTTTGCGTTCAGCGTTTAAATTTGACTCAGGAGAAGTTAGACTTTGACTTATTGGTTGAAACCGTTGGGAGAAACCGCCGTTACCTCACTTTATTTATTAATCTTGTTGTTTCAAATAAACACTTTCACGTTACTGTCGATCTTATCTCTTTGAAAATACTTGCCTTTGATGTGATTTTAGGAATCGATTGGTTAACTACTCATTATTCTTTTTGTAAGGTTGTTAGCTTTTATATTCTAACCAACTTTGTTTATCTGAATTCAAAGTAACCAAACCTAAAGTTAATTATTGTTATATCAAGCCATAAGTAAAGAGCCCCGATCCTTTCGTTGTTGACTTCCTTGTGTGGAATGCCAAAAGCGGACTTTACTGTGGCGACGTCGTGAATGAAGATGGCAAGTTTATAGGTATCATTGTGAGGTCTTTATCTAGGTTAAGGGATAGAAGTCGCGAGTTGGTATCAATGTGACGTCTTATCAAGTCTTGGATGAGAGTATGTGATTTTGAATGATATTTCTATCATTAATAAATTTCTTGGCGTATTCTTGAAGATTTCTAGCCTACCTAGGCGTGAAATCGAATTTTGTATTGACCCGGTCAAAACCCATTTCTTAAACCCTCGAATATTTCTTGACTAAAATGAGCATTTCGTGGTTTATGATGAAAGTCATAATAAAAGCATTGGAATAATGAAAATCATGGGTATATGAAGTATTAGTAAGTTTTATGATGAGTTATGTTGGTTAGTATGTGAAAACATGAAAGTTTCTTAGAAATCACAAAGAGTTGAAAATCAGATTTTGGTGAAAAGCGTAACATGAAATTCAATTGACCATATCTCCTATTATATTTTGAATTTTTGAGTGTGGTCAAGTCCTAGAGTTAGATCTATGAGTTACCTAACTAATCCAAGTGGAATTACTGGAAAAGGTGTTGTAGATTTTTGTGTGGACTGATTTTGCAAAGGAGGCCAAAGCTGTAAATTTCGAAAATGCTACTGCCATGAAACTTTAAGGGGCTGTTTCGGCCACTTAAATTATGAGAAAAATTCTGGCCTTTTGGGACATGAAAGTATATGGTATAAAGTACCTCCTGTCCAAAAATGAGCTCATTACGACTTAAAATGAGCAAGTTATGACTATTTCAATATTTAGGTTTTTAAATGAAAAACGCTATCTTAGGAGTTCTATAACTCAGATGACCATGAAATTTAAACTGGAAGCTCACGTTAACATGTGTAAGGTCCTGCCAAGATTTGGGAATTTTGGAGTTAAACTTGAGGTAGCTAATTTCTTAAGGAATTAATTAGAAATTGATTTTTGAAAAATAGTAAATGAATTTTAAAAATTCGAGAAAATATATTTTCATTATGGGACTATATTATGCTAAATCCCAGAAAAGAAATATTTTTGGGACTGATTTGGTATTTTTCATGAAAATAGTTTAATTCTGAACATATGAGTTAAATATGTTATGTGAAGTAACAAAGTTGAAAATAGGATTTTATGGCTAGAGAATCCTATATAGAGTATATGCATATTTTTTGATGAGGATTTGATAATTGGTGATGATATTTTATGAGTATGGCATTTTGAATGATTAAATGCATTATATGGTAAAAGCGTAAACAATTGAGATAAATTGTTTATAAATTTAAGAAGTGATTAAAATATTATTATAATATTAATGATATTAGATTATGAGATTATTAAGTGATTGATAACATGGGGATATTCTTGAATCTGGATAAATTATATTATAAATGTTTAATATTTATCCTTTATCTCATTTGATTGATTCTTTATATCATTATCCTCGTGTTTATATTATGTTGAAAGTAAATACGTGGTATTTTGTAGTGCATAGATGGACTTGGTATGATTATGACGAGGATTATTCGGTATAATCATAGTAGTAATTGAAAACACAATTACAATTATCTTTGGTAGTAGTGCATGGATAATTTGTGGTGGTGATCTTAATGAATACACAATTATCTTTGGTAGTAGTGCATGGATAATTTGTGGGTCGTGATCTTAATGAATACACAATTATCTTTGGTAGTAGTGCATGGATAATTTGTGGTCGTGATCTTAATGAATACACAATTATCTTTGGTAGTAGTGCATGGATAATTTGTGGTCGTGATCTTAATGAATACGATTATCTATGGTAGTAGTTTGGGTAGTAGTAATCTTAATGGATTATCTTTGGTAGTGATCTTAATGAATATCCTGATTATCTTTGGTAGTAGTGCATGGATAATTTTGTGGTCGTGATCTTAATGAATACGATTATCTTTGGTAGTAGTGCATGGATAATTTGTGGTCGTGATCTTAATGAATATACGATTATCTTTGGTAGTAGTGCATGGATAATTTATTGGTGGTAATCTTAATGAATACACGATTATCTTTGGTAGTAGTGCATGGATAATTTGTGGTGCGTGATCTTAATGAATATACGATTATAATTTTTGGTAGTGCATGGATAATTTGTGGTCGTAATCTTAATGAATACCACGATTATCTTTTGGTAGTAGTGCGTGGATTAATAGTAGTGCATGGATGGTCGTAATAATAATGAATATCCTTGCTTTTGTAGTGCGGGGATGATTCGATGATATGGATTAATTATTGGTGAGTCTCGTGATGAAATATTAATTCATGGATGTGGTAAAAAGTCGTCTTTGGTAGTAGTGCATTGATAGACTTGGTATGATTATGACCACGGTTATTCGGTATAATCATGGTAGTAATTGAAAACACGAATATCCTTAGCGATGGTGCATGGATAATTCATGTTGTATATCTTATAAAAGTGAGTCTCGATATTATTGGTTTCTGGTTATATATCTTTGGTTTGTAGTCTGAAGATGAATTAATAATATCTTTGGCTTTGTAGTGCAAAGATGAATTGTTAATGAATATCTTTGGCGGATTGCGAAGATGAATTTAATATTTTTAACGATAAAGGTATTCAAGGTATCCTCATCTCTCTCTTTATCATATCAGTCGTACCCTAATTTCGAGGAGAAATTCCATAAGGAGGGAGATTGTGAGACCCAGATTTTATCGATAAAGATTTAAATTTTGTTGAAATATTTTTTTAATATTATGGTGTGAATTTGAGATAATATTATAGTTGTGGGTAGTATTTATAAATTTTGCAAAAGTATCACAGTGGTTATATTATATTCGATTGGTGGGGAATATTCGGTTTAGCGAGGGAATATTAAATGCAATGGCTCAATCATTGGTGGACCCCTAGCGAAATTATTGTCGGATTGAAAGCGACAAAAATATTTTATTGAAATAACGGCGGAAGTTTTTCTGAGTAGTTCTTGTTGAACTACTCGGTAGTAAAAATGCGATGTCGTGTGGTTGCGTAGTAGCTGCGGTATTGATTATTGATCTTATGTGAGAAGTCACTCGGTTTGATTCCATTATTGTCGATTAATAATATGAATTATTATAGCGATAATGGCGTTTTGTTTTTATTAGTATTATTAGCGTAATAAAAGCGAAACATCTTTTATATAAAATAGAATACTTTATTAAAGTTATTACATAAATAGAATATATTATATTTTATTATGCATAGTGTTGCGTAGTGTTTTGCGTAGTGTTTTGCATAGTATTGCATAGTGTTTGCATAGTAAAATGTTTTTTATATAAATAGAATATATTATATTTTATTTAAAAGATTTTTCTTTAAATATGGATAGTCAGATTAAAGTAAATCAATACGGATAGTTCATGGATTAATTCTTATGCATTCCATTTTCTATAAATAGAAGCTCGTTTCCTTCATTTATTTTCTTACGAATTCATTGAAACTACAGAGAAATTATAGAGAGAGAAGCTATAGAGAGAAATTATAGAAAGAAGAAGAGTATACTTTACTTCACTACTTCTTATATTAGGGTTCTTTTACGGTAAGGGTGTTATTCTTTCTTCTTGAAGAGAACTTACATTATTCCATTCATTATTATTACATTGGAATAACTTTTGTAAAAGTGGCATACCTATACATAACTTTGTATATGCGGCATACCTATACTTGGTGAAATCCTTATGTTATTCCATTGCTTATTATTACATTGGAATAACTTTTTGTATCTGTGGTTTACCTATACTTGGTGACATTCTTTATTATTACATTGGAACATCACATGCGTGTGTTTTACAGGACACATTAGATTTTATTGATACATTGGAACATCACATGCATGTGTTTTACAGGACTGGTTAAAATCTTTATCATTACATTTGGAATATCTATGTGTGTTTTACAGGATGCAGTTCCATCTTTATTATTACATTGGAACATCACATCGGTGTGAATTTCACGACTTTGGTTAGATTATTATTATTATTACATTGGAATAACACATACATCATCTGAAATCGCATGCGTGGTGATTTCTTTTGTTATTCCATTCTTTATTATACCCGGTTGGTTAAAACTTTGACTTATACTCCATGAAATTAGTAGAATATCCTTGATATTTGCGTTTCATCGATATCTTTTCATGGAAATATTCTTACGATCATTCTTGAATTTTACTCTCTGAAAGCGATATCATGTTGACAATTTGGGCGTTAATAATTCATGGATTAAATAATTCTTGAACTTGTTTTATTGAATTATTATGTCATTGTCATCATCCTCGTATTATATTATGTTATCTTTGGCTTACGTGCGTAGATGAACTTAGTATGATTATGACCGAGGATCATTCGGTATAATCATGACTTGATATAAATGATGTGACAAAAAGTCCTCGGTGGCTTTTTGTAATGCGATGATGGATAGTTTTGGTATGATTATGACCGGGGTGATTCGGTATAGTCATGACCATTGATAATTTGATGAAAATCCTTGGCCAGTAGTAATGCAGGGATGATTAGATGTGGTGGTTTATTTATTTAAATTTGAGTCTCGGTGATAAAAATTGATGAAAACCTTTTAAAACCTAAAAGATAGTAGACTTTATTCTCTACTTGACTCTTTTAATGGATTGCTTATTTCATTGCTGATTAAGCTGGTTGTCTATTGTATTTTATCGGTTTAACAACTTTGTTGAAGGCTAATGATAATTTATTACGCATTATCTTAGTCGTAATATTTCTTCTTGGGCTAGTTGAGCTCACCCTTTCTTTCTTTATTCTCTCTTGAAATGAGAACATAAATTTGAGACGAGTCGGGAGCGCAGTAATGGTCGGAGGATAGCATTAGTAGTCCTCACTTTAATACGTGAAATAGTGTGATAATAGTTGTAATGAGGACTCCTTTTGAGTTTGTATAATATCTAGTAGACAATATTTGTATTCAAACTCACGGTTTATGTCGTATTATTACCACAGCAGTTATATTAGTAAGTTGTATTTGAATTTATGTACCATGTAAGTGGCGACCCAAGATGGGTGGCGTATACCTAATTTTTTATATGCGACCAGCGCCAGATTTCTTGTACTTTTACCATAGGGTAGTTCAGCGGTTTTAACGGTAACACCTCCGTAGTTATTTTTATAAAATATTTTTGTCGTTTTCTCGATCAAACAATAATTACATTATGGGGTCCTGATGAATGATTGAGTAGTTATGCGAATATTCTCTAACAAAAGAATATTCCCAGGCCAAACGAATATTTTATAACAACTTGCATACTTTTGCAAAATTTATAAATATTACCCACAACTATAACATTATATCAAATTTATTAGTAATATTCAAAAATAATATTTATAGAAAAATCATCTTTATTTATAAAAATTTGGGGTCTTACACTAAAGTATTCCTTCTTCATCGATTCTCGCTTCAGAAATAACACCTTCTTGTACTTTCTTCTTCATACGCATCGACTCACGATTCGGTGGCTTGAGCAACCTTTACTTTTTCTATTAAAGTTGGCTCAATACGTATACTTAACATCATCGCACTTTCGTTCGCATATAATCTTCTACTCAACGCGTCTACCTACCACGTTCACTTTTCGGGATGGTATTGAATAGTGTGGTCACAATCTTTTCAACAACTCGAGCCAAGCGTCGTTCTTGGCGTGTTGAGTTCTTTTGAGTGAAGAAATATTTGAGGCTTTTATGGTGCGAATATATCTCCACTTTCTCCCCATATAGATAGTGCCTTCAAATCTTTGGTAGCGAAGGCATTGCTTGCTTGACTCTAGATCATGAGTAGGATAATTCTTCTCATATTCTTTAAGTTGTCGCGAGGCATAGGCTATGACTTTCTCACGTTGCATGAGAACACATCCTAACCCTTTGCAGAAGCATCATTTGTAGATAACAAATCCATCCGAACCGGATGGTATTGTTAGAGCAGTCTGCGAAATAAGTCTCTCTTAAGCTCTTGGAAACTCTTCTCGCATTCCTTACTCAAAGCGAATTTTTTATCCTTAGGAGTTAGGTGAGTTAATGGAGTAGTGATCGAGAAAACCCTTCCACGAATCTCGATAATAACCGGCTAAGCCCGAGAAAAAATCGTATTTCAATTACTAACTTAGGTTTGCTCTCAACCGTGACTCATATCCTAATCTTGGATATACGTCACAATGGCACCTATCGGGTTTTCTTCACGTTTGAAATATAGCGTCCCTACAGAGAGTCTAGCTTCAGTGCATTCTACAAAGGAAGTCACCAGATAGAGGTAGGGTACCATATTCTATAGTTGGATTTTTAACTCCTGAAGTTCAATAGGAGTCATTCAATATGAGATTTTTGAAATGGTTTTTGTACCGGGTTCAAAGTCGATACAAAATTTTATATCACGCTCTGGGAGTAAGCCAGGGAATTCTTCAAGAAATACGTCAGGAATTTCACTAACAACAAAAATATTATTCAAATCTGACGTGTCTTTATTCATATCCATAACATGGGCTAAGAAAACTTGACATCCGTTTTTTAATAAACGAATGACTTCATGGCTTGATCTGAAAATGTTTGACTTCAATGGTTTGATTGCTTGAATTCGAATAACAGGTTGCTTAGGAATATGAAAACTAACAACCTTACGAAAGCAATCAATTTTGGCATGATAAGTAGTTAACCTTAAAATCACATCAAAAGCAAATATCTTCAAAGAAATAAGGTCAACAGGTAATGTGATAGTGCCAACCTGAATCAAGCAAGATTTCTAAACAGTAGATGAAATGAAAGTTTCTCTAGCGGAGTCTCCACGAGATAGGTTAAAGTCTAATTTCTCTCGTAGTCGAGTTCAAAGCGTTGAGCAAGACGAGAGAGATAAAGAATGGGTAGCAAGCAGGTATAATAAATAAGGTATAAACTTCGCAAGAATTTATAATTAACTAACCCGATACTAACCGTTCGGGTTCCTCGCATTCTGAATAGGCCACGACAAAGCGCTCTTCTAGGAACCGTTGACTTTGACTTTTTGGAGCGACCTTTGGTGCCTTGCCGTTCCAATTTGGACTTGATTTATTCTGAGACAAAATCGTTGGCTATGTGATAGTGTTTTCCAACTAAAACTAATACCTTGGAAGGTTGTGTTTTAATAAATAAAGATGAATTTTATAAATAAATATTATTTTAAATATATTGATATTATGGAATAATTTGATATAATGTTATAGTTGTGGGTAATATTTATAAATTTTTGCAAAGTATACAAGTGGTTATATTATATTCGATTGGTGGGGAATATTCGGTTTAGCGGGGAATATTAAATGCAATGACTCAATCATTGGTGGACCCACAACGAAATTATTATCGGATTGAGAAAAAGACAAAAATATTTTATTGAAATAACGGCGGAAGTTTCACAAGTAGTTCTTGTTGAACTACTCGGTAGTAAAAATGCGATGTCGTGTGGTTGCGTAGTAGCACTGCGGTATTGATTATTGATGCTTATGTGAAGTCCTTTCGGTTTGATTCCATTATTGTCGATTAATAATATGAATTATTATAGCGATAATGACGTTTTGTTTTATTGAAACATCTTTTATATAAAATAGAATACTTTATTAAAGTTATTACATAAATAGAATATATTATATTTTATTATGCATAGTATTGCATAGTGTTTTGCATAGTGTTTTTTGCGTAGTATTGCATAGTGTTTGCATAGTAAAATGTTTTTATATAAATAGAATATATTATATTTTATTTAAAGATTTTTCTTTAAATATGGACCGTCGAGTTAAAGTAAATCAATCTCTTGATTAGTTCATGGATTAATTCTTATGCATTCCATTTTCTATAAATAGAAGCTCGTTCCTTCGTTATTTTCTTACGAATTCATTGAAACTACAGAGAGAGAAATTATAGAGAGAAGTATAGAGAAAGTTATAGAAGAAGAAGAGTACTACTGCTTCTTCACTACTTCCATATTAGGTTCTTTTACGGTGAGGGGTGTTATTCTTTCTTCTTGAAGAGAACTTACATTATTCCATTCTTTATTATTACATTGGAATAACTTTTGTAAAAGTGGCATACCTATACATATTTTTTGTCTGTGGCGTACCTATACTTGGTGAAATCCTTATGTTATTCCATTGCTTATTATTACATTGGAATAACTTTTGTCTCATGAGTTTTACCTATACTTGGTGACATTCTTTATTATTATACATTGGAACATCACATGCGTGTGTTTTACAGGACTGGTTAAATCTTTATTATTATTACATTGGAACATCACATGCATGTGTTTTACAGGACTGGTTAAAATCTTTATCATTACATTGGAATATCTATCTGTGTGTTTTACAGGATGCAGTTCCATCTTTATTATTACATTGGAACATCACATCGGTGTGAATTTCACGACTGGTTCCGATTATTATTATTACATTGGAATAACTTTTCATACATCAATCCGCATGCGTGGTGATTTCTTTTGTTATTCCATTCTTTATTATACCCGGTTGGTTAAAACTTTGACTTCTATACTCCATGAAATTAGTAGAATATCCTTGATATTTGCGTTTCATCGATATCTTTTCATGGAAATATTCTTGATCATTCTTGAATTTTACTCTCTGAAAGCGGTATCGTGTTGACAATTTGGGCGTTAATAATTCTGGATAAAATAATTCTTGAACTTGTTTTATTGAATTCTTATATCATTGTCATCATCCTCGTGTTTTATATATTTTTTTTAAAGTCATACATGGCTTTGTAGAGCATGGATGGACTTGGTATGATTATGACCGAGGATTATTGGCGTAATCATGGTAGTAATATTACAAATGATGTGATTAAAATCCTCGATTGGTAGTAGTGCATTGATGGGCGAGTTGTTGGCATGATCATGACCATTAATGAATACCTGACTATTCTTGGCGTAGTGCGGGAATAATTGTGATCGTGATACTTAAGAATATCCTTGGTAGTAGTGCGAGGGGTGATTCGATGATGTGGATTATTTATTAAAAGTGAGTCTAAAATTTATATGATGATGAAAAACCTTTTAAAATCATAAAAGATAGTAGATTTTATTTTCTACTTGACTCTTTTAATGGATTGCATATTCAGCTATGATTAAAGCTGGTTATCTATTGTATTTTATCGGTTTAACATTGTTGAAGACTATTGATAATTTATTACGCATTATCTTAGTCGTAATATTTCTTCTTGGGCTAGTTGAGCTCACCCTTTCTTTCCTTTATTCTCTTGAAATGAGAATATATATATTTGGGACGAGTCGGGAAGCAGTGATGGTCTGAAGATAGCATTAGTAGTCCTCACTTTATTACGTGAAATAGTGTGATAATAATTGTAATGAGGACTTTTGTTTGAGTTTGTATAATATCTAGTGAAGCGATATTTGTATTTAAACTCACGATTTATGTAAATATTGTACCAATGACTATGTTAATAAGTTGTATTTAAATTTACATACCATGTAAGTGGCGACCCGAGATGGGTGATGTATACTAATTTTGGGGGCGTCACGGTTAATATCAAAGCTAAGGGATATGATCCTGGCTAAGATGTGAGAAAAAGTACTAGGAGGAGAGGCGGGGAATACCTTCGCTAGTATGACCTACTAAATTTTGTCTTTATTTTATTGGTCGGTCGAGAATATAAAGATAATTGTTAAATGTCAATTAATTTTTTTTTTTTTGTGATGTCTGAAAATGACATCGAGAATGTTGAGAATACTTGATGGAGCCTGAGGCGATCGTTGATTCACCACATATCGATAATCGAGGATAATGTGCATCGAGGAAGGCGACAATCCTCATACAAACAACAACCTTGACCAAATGATGAATGATCAAATGTTCGGAGGCTTTATGCGATTTATCTGGCAATGATGAGGCGACTCATCCAAAAGCGTAGGTGGAAACACGGAAAACTCTCGGCGGTCACCATTAAACAATTCAAGGCTGGGACCACCGGAGTTTAAGGGAGAAGCAAAACCATACGGCGGAAGCATGGATAAAGCAGATTACCAAGATATTTGATGTCTTGGGATGCTCAGGAGCAAAAGGTTCCACTTACGCCTTTATGTTGCGTGGAGGCGGATTCTTGGTGGGAATCGGTAAAAGCGTACTCGACTTCTTTGTCTTGAAGATATCTTGGGAGAAGTTCGGGGCTGTTCAACGACAAATACTTTCTGAAAGTATTACGCCACATGAAGGAGGTGGAGTTTATCAAGTTGGAACAAAACAATATGGCCAGGTATGTCGCAATCTGAGGCAAAATTTGCGGAGTTATCACGGTTCGTCCCCTTGGTGGATAATGAAGAGAGAGAATGGCGAATGTTTTAAGAGGTTTGAAGTGGGAATCGTCGACATCTTATTTCTCGTAAAGCGTGTTTGTATTAGGATGTTGTAAATAGGGCTCGATTAGTGGGGCGCGATAACGAGTCATATGACTAAAAAGAAGCGGCGGTGAAAGTTATAATACCGGTGAGAGTAGTCGTGAGCGGTGACAACAAGCGTGGAGGAATCAGCGGGCGGATATGGTAACGCCGGTGGTAATCGGGGCCAAAACAATAAGAATGGACATTTCAAGAAAGCGGAGATTCAATGATGATGGAAAGGCGTCGACACCTGACACCGTTGTTAAGGAAGGAAAGACCACTATCGTATGCTTCAAATGCGGAGAAGAGGGACACATCGTCGAAGCTGTGCCATCTTAGTCAAAGCGTGTTATAATTGTGGAGAGAAGGTCAACTTAGCTCGATTTTGTCGTTCACAGAAGACAAATTCAACTAGGATGGAGGCACCAAAAAGTAGTCCCGGAAAAGTCAAAACCCGGTGGTCTGAGGGAGGCGTTTGTTGTGACCTCCCCGAGAAGCGAGGAACGAATGAGGTCATCACGGGTAAGCTTATCATAAACTCTAATGAAGTCTACACTTTATTTGATCTGGGTTCTACCCATTCTTTTATTTCTCTACTTGCGCTCATCGATTAAATTTGACTCAGGAGAAATTAGACTTTGACTTATCTGTGGAAACTCAGTTGGGAGAAACCTTCATTACATCCTTTGTTTATAAGTCTTGTTTGGTTCAAATCGGTACCCTCACATTACTGTCGATCTTATTTCATTAAAAATACTTGCATTTGGCGTGATTACAGGGATTGATTGGTTAACTACTTATCATGCAAAAATTGATTGTTTTTCGTAAGGTTGTTAGCTTTCGTATTCTAATCAACCTATTATCGAATTCAAACGACCAAACCATTAAAATCAATCACGGTCATCTCAAGCCATAAAGCTATTCGTTTATTGAAAAATGGATGTCAAGCTTTCTTAGCTCGTATCGCTGATTTAAACAAAAATAAATCGGTTTTGAGCGATATTTCTATTGTTAATAAATTTCTGGCGTATTCCCAGAAGAACTTCTGGCCTACCCCAGGCGTGAAATTGAATTTTGTATCGACCTTGAACACGGTACAAAACCTATTTCCAAAGCCCCATGTCGAATGGCTCTATTGAACTTGAGGAGTTAAAGACCCAAGCTGAGGAATTGTTAGACATTGGCTTTATTCGTCTAGTACTTCTCCTTGGGGTGCTCTGTTACTATTCGTGAAGAAGAAAGATGGAAGTATGCGACTTTGTATTGATTATCGGGAGTTGAATCATGTCACCATCAAAAATAGGTATCCATTGCCGCGTATTGATGACTGTTTGACCCGATTTGCGAGAGCAAATTCTTTTCAAAGATTGATCTTCGTTAGGATATCACCGATTGAAGATTAGAACCGTGACATTCAAAAGGCGGCTTTCCGGAACTTCGATGCGGGCATTATGAATTCTAGTCGTGTCCTTTGGATTGACTAATGCTCTCTTTGCCTTCATGGATATGATGAGCCAAGTATTGAGGAATATTTAGATCACTTTGTGGTCGTCTTTATTGATGACATCCTTATTTATTCCAAAAGTCGTGAAGATCATGAAGCAACACTTGAGGTGACACTCCAAAAGCCGTGAATATAAGCTTTATGCGAGTTGAAGAAATCGAGTTACGGCTTGAAGAAGTAGCATTCCTTGGGCGCGTGGTATCAAGTCATGGAATATCTGTTGACCAATGCAAAGATAGAAGCTATTCAAAGTTGGGAACAACCTAAATCGATGCCAAAATCGTAGCTTTCTCGGTTTAAATTTGGTTATTATCGGAGATTCGTGGAAGGATTTTCTCGAATCGCTACTCCCGATTGACTCGGTGACTCGAAAAGATCTACAAAGTTCGGTTGGGGCGAAGAATGTGAGAAGAGTTTTCAAGAACTCGAGAAGAGACTTATTTTGACACATTACGATGATACCATCGGCTCGGAGGATTTGTCATCTGGTGATCTTGAGCAAAAGGTTGGGATGTGTTCTTATACGACATGGAAAAGTTATAGCCTATGCCTCACGACAACTCAAAAGAATATGAGAGGAATTATCCTACTCGTGATCACGGAGTTAGCATTTATTATCTTTGCACTTAAAATTTGGAGGCATTACTTGTATGGGGAGAAAGTGGAGATCTTTACGGATCATAAAAGCCTCAAATATTTCTTCACTCAAAAGGAACTCGACATGCGACAACGGCGTTGGCTTGAAGCTATTGAAAGATTATGATCATACCATCGATACCATCTGGAAAAGCGAGCGTGGTAGGTGATGCATTGAGTAGAAGATCGTATGCTGAAATCTGAGTGCGTTATTGTTATCGACCAAAGGCCCATTTTGTGTGACTTGCAAAGAGATGGAGATAGAGTTAAAGACTCGGGGGACGCGTGTGATGATAGCGAATATCTGAGTAGAAGCCAGACTTTAATCGATAAAGTTAAAATTTGCTCCAAGCTCGGACACTGGAGGCGATCGTATATGAAAGAAAGTCTGAGAGAGGGTCTTATCTAGGAAGCAAGAATCGATGAAGAAGGAATACTTGAGTCGACTCCGGACTTTGTGTTCTAACGACCACGATTTAAAGTATAATATCATGATGGGGCGCTGACACACCATTGCTGATCCATCTGGGAGTACCAAAATGTATCGTGATATTAAATCGTACATTTTGGTGGAGCAATATGAAGAGAGAGATAGCGTTTTTTATCTCGAGGTGTCTAACTTGTCAGCGAGTTAAGCGGGCATCAAGTACCAAAAGGTCCATTGCAACCACTTGAAATTCGAATGGAAGTGGGAGCACATTACCATGGATTCGATTCTAGGGTCTTTCTAAGGTTTCTCAAGGCATTGATCGATTTGGGTCATTGTTGATAGATTGACCAAGTCTGCTCATTTTTCTTAAATCTGAGAAACTTATACACTTGAGCGTCTTGCTCGTATGTACATAAGCGAGATTGTAAGGCTGCATGGTATGCGGTATCCATAGTTTACGATCGAGACCGAAGATTCACTTGCGATTTTGGGTTGGTTGCAAAAAGCTATGAGCGCGGACTTACGATTTAGCTTCGGCATATCATCCTCGAAGCCAGACGGACGGTCGGAGGACTATTCAAACTCTTGAAGATCTATTAAGACTACGTGTTCTTGATTTCAAGGGAGTTGGGACAAGTTCTTACCATTGGTGGAGTTTTCCTACTGACAGCAGTTATCAAGCAAGTATTGGCATGGCTCCATTCGAGCGTTGTATGGAAGAAAGTGTCGATTCTCGGTATCTTTGGGATGAGGTGGGTGAAAGCAGCGTTGTTGGGAATAGGAGTTGAGTGCGTATGACTACGGAAAAGATTCAAACGATCAAACAAGCGTATAAAAACCTCACAAAATCGACAAAAGAGTTATCTTGATCTTCATCGAAAGGGCGTGGAATTTGATATAGGAGATCGTGTGTTGTTAAAAGTTGCTCCGTGGAAAGGAGTTACAAGATTTGGAAAAGAGAAAACTTAATCCTCGATTCATCGGTCCATTTTAATCCTCGATCGAGTAGGAGCGTGGCTATAGACTCGACTTTCTGCTGAATATATGTCTCGTGTTCATAGCGTTTTTCACGTATCCATATTACGTAAATATGTGAAAGACCGAACCATATTATTGAGTTAGAGCCAGGACGAAATAGCGGAAGATTTGGCGTATGAAGAGGTTCTGTTCAAATTTTGGATAAGAAGGAACATATTCTACGCTCGAGGTTATACCTCAAGTCGAAGTTTTGTGGAGGAACCACGATGTTGAGAAATGACTTGGGAGTTAGAATCGAAATGAAATCAAGGTATCCTTACCTCTTGACATACCAGTCGTACCTAAATTTGGTGAAATTTCATAAGAAGGGAGGTTGTAAGACCCGACTTTTAATAAATAAAGATGAATTTTCTATAAATATTATTTTTGAATATTATGGAATAATTTGATATAATGTTATAGTTGTGGGTAATATTTATAAATTTTGCAAAGTATCTCAAGTGGTTATATTATATTAGATTGGTGGAGAATATTAGGTTTAGCGAGGGAATATTAAATACTGACAGCTCAATCATTGGTGGACCCTAGCGAAATTATTGTCGGATTGAGAAAAAGACAAAAATATTTTATTGAAATAACGGCGGAAGTTTTCTAGTAGTTCTTGTTGAACTACTTCGGTAGTAAAAAATGCGATGTCGTGTGGTTGCGTAGTAGCGCTGCGGTATTGATTATGATAATCTTATGTGAGAAGTCACTTCAGTTTGATTCCATTATTGTCGATTAATAATATGAATTATTATAGCGATAATGACGTTTTGTTTTATTGAAACATCTTTTTATATAAAATAGAATACTTTATTAAAGTTATTCTATAAATAGAATATATTATATTTTATTATGCATAGTATTGCGTAGTGTTTTGCATAGTGTTTTTGCATAGTATTGCATAGTGTTTGCATAGTAAAATGTTTTTATATAAATAGAATATATTATATTTTATTTAAAAGATTTTTCTTTAAATATGGACCGTCAGATTAAAGTAAATCAATCTTGAATAGTTCATGGATTAATTCTTATGCATTCCATTTTCTATAAATAGAAGCTCGTTTCCTTCATTATTTTCTTACGAATTCATTGAAACTCTGAGAGAAATTATAGAGAGAAGCTATAGAGAAAGTTATAGAAAGAAGAAAAGTATACTCGCTACTTCACTTACTTCCATATTAGGTTCTTTTACGGTGAGGGTGTTATTCTTTTCTTCTTGAAGAGAACTTACATTATTCCATTCCTTTATTATTACATTGGAATAACTTTTGTAAAAGTGCATATACCTATCACATAACTTTGTATCTGTGGCATACCCTATACTTGGTGAAATCCTTATGTTATTCCATTGCTTATTATTACATTGGAATAACTTTTATCTCATGATTTTACCTATACTTGGTGACATTCTTTATTATTACATTGGAACATCACATGCGTGTGTTTTTAGGACACTGGTTAAAATCTTTATTATTATACATTGGAACATCACATGCGTGTGTTTTACAGGACTGGTTAAAATCTTTATCATTACTGTTGGAATATCTGTCGTGTGTTTTACAGGATGCAGTTCCATCTTTATTATTACATTGGAACATCACTGCCGGTGTGAATTTCACGACTTTGGTTAGTTATTATTATTACATTGGAATAACTTTGTACATCACAATCTGCGCATGCATGGTGATTTCTTTTGTTATTCCATTCTTTATTATACCCGGTTGGTTAAAACTTTGACTTTATACTCCATGAAATTAGTAGAATATCCTTGATATTTGCGTTTCATCGATATCTTTTCACGGAAATATTCTTGATCATTCTTGAATTTTACTCTCTAAGCGATATCATGTTGACAATTTGGGCGTTAATAATTCTGGATAAAATAATTCTTGAACTTGTTTTATTGAATTCTTATATCATTGTCATCATCCTCGTATTTATATTTTTTTTAAAAGTAAATACGTGGCTTTTTGTAGAGCATGGATGGACTTGGTATGATTATGACCGAGGGATTATTCGGCGTAATCATGGGTAGTAATATTACAAATGATGTGATTAAAAAAATCCTCGATTGGTAGTAGTGCATTGATGGCCGATTGTTGGCATGATCATGACCATTAATGAATACTACAACTATTCTTGGCGTAGTGCGAGGAATAATTGTGATCGTGATCTTAAGAATATCCTTGGTAGTAGTGCGGGGTGATTCGATGATGTGGATTATTTATTAAAAGTGAGTCTCGGCTATACTTGATGATGAAAAACCTTTTAAAATCATAAAAGATAGTAGATTTTATTTTCTACTTGACTCTTTTAATGGATTGCATATTCATTGCTATGATTAAAGCTGGTTTGTCTATTGTATTTTATCGGTTTAACATTGTTGAAGACTATTGATAATTTATTACGCATTATCTTAGTCATAATATTTCTTCTTGGGCTAGTTGAGCTCACCCTTTCTTTCTTTATTCTCTTGAGGAAATGAGAATATATAATTTGAAGATAGGGACGAGTCGGAGGAGCAGTGATGGTCACGAAGATAGCATTAGTAGTCCTCATTTATACCATGTGAAATAGTGTGATAATAATTATAATGAGGACTTTTTGTTTGAGTTTGTATAATATCTAGTAGAGCGATATTTGTATTTAAACTCACGATTTTATATACTAGTATTGTATGAGCATACTTAGCAAATAGCATTTATGCCTTATGTTAATAAGTTGTATTTAAATTTACGTACCATGTAAGTGGCGACCCAGATGGGTGATGTATACTTCCTAATTTTGGGCGTCACCGTATGATCTTTCTACTCAATGTGTCGGCTACCACGTTCGCTTTTTCGAGGATGGTATTGAATGGTGTGATCGTAATCTTTCAATAGCTCGAGCCAAGCGTCATTGCTTGCGTATTGAGTTCTTTTGAGTGAAGAAATATTTAAGGCTTTTATGATCACGAATATATCTCCACTTTCTCCCCATATAGATAGTGTCTCCGGATCTTTAAGCGCGAAAAAATTTCGCTACTGACTCTAGATCATGAGTAGGATAATTCCTCTCATATTCTTTAAGTTGTCATGAGGCATAGGCTATGACTTTCCCCCGTTGCATGAGAACACATCCCAACCCTTTGCCCGGAAGCATCGCTATAAATAACAAATCCATCCGAACCGGATGGTATTGTCAAAAAACAGTCTTAGAAATGAGTCTCCTCTTAAGCTCTTGGAAACTCTTCTCGCATTCTTCAGCTCCATATGAATTTTGTATCCTTCCGAGTCAGGTGAGTTAAGGAGTAGCGATTCGAGAAAACCCTTCCGAGGAATCTCGATAATAACCAATTAAGCCCGAGAAAGCTATTACTTGATACCATCCGTCTTGGTTGCTCCCAACTTTGTATTGCTTGATCTTCACCGGGTCAGCGGATACTCAATGTTTTGACACCACGTGCCCAAGAAATGCTACTTCCTCAAGCCAGAACTCACATTTCTTTAACTTGGCATATAACTTATTTTCAGGAAGCCTTTGGAGTACCAGCTTTAAATGGTGCTCATGATCTTCATGACTTTTGGAATATATGAGGATGTCATCAATAAAGACAACAACAATTTGATCCAAATATTTCTTGAATACTCGGTTCATCATATCCATGAAAGCCGTAGGAGCATTAGTCAATCCAAAAGACATGACTAGGAATTCATAATGCCGTCCAGGAGTTCTAAAAGCGGTCTTGAATATCTTGGATTCTAATCCTCAATTGATGATATCGAACAAAGATCGATCTTTGAAAAGAATTGTGCTCCTTATGGCGGTCAAGCACGGGTCATCAATACGAGGTAGTGGATATCTATTCTTGATGGTGACATGGTTCAATTCGATAGTCAATCTAAAGTCGCATACTCCCGTCTTTCTTCTTTCTGAATAAAGCAGGAGCACCCCGAGGAGATGTACTAGGGGCGAATGAAACCGATGTCCAACAATTCTGTTGTTGGACCTTTAACTCTGAAGTTCAATAGGAGCCATTCGATATGGGGTTTTAGAAATGGGCTTTGTGCGGGTTCAAGATCGATAAAGAATTCAACTTAGCGTTACGGGGTAAACCAGGAAGTTCTTGAAATCGTCGGGAAAGTCAATAACAACGGGGAATATTACTCAAATCGGCGTGTCTTTATTCAAATCCATAACATGGGCTAAGAAAGCTTGACATCCATTTTTAATAAATGAAGCGACTTTATGATTAGATATAACGGTGATTGATTTTAATGGTTTAATTGCTTGAATTGAACAACGAGGTTGTTTAAGAATATGAAAACTAATGACTTCTGAAAACAATCAATTTTGGCATGATGAGTAGTAAACCAATCAATCCCTAGAATTACATCAAAAGCGGTATCTTTAAAGAAATAAGGTTGACGGGTAAGGTGATGGTGCTGACTTGGATCAAACAAGACTTATAAGCGGTGGATGTGATGAAAGTTTCTCTAATGGAGTTTCCACAGATAGGTCGAAGTCTAATTTTTTTGAGTCAAATTTAAGCGTTGAGCACAAGTAGGAGAGATAAATGAATGGGTATACCAGATATCTAGTAAAGTATAAACTTCACAAGAATTTATGATTAGCTTACCGTGATCACCTCGTTTGGGTTCCTCGCATGATTTGACCGATCCACGACAAATGCTCTTCCGAGGAACCGTTGACTTTGACTTTTCTAGGACAACCTTTTGAGTCACCGTCCCCGCTGAACTTGGTTTGGCTACCGTACAATCCCGAGCGATATGTCCTTCCTTTCCACAACTATAGCATACCTTGAACTGTTGTGGGCAGTTTGGGCTGATATGTCCTTCTTTCCCGTATTTATAGCATATGACCGGTGGTCGTTCTCCTCCCTTGGAACCAGTTGCTGCTGGTGCTGACGTCTTCGCATTGTCATTGTTAAATTTCCTCTTTTTAAAATCACCCCTCAACTCGCTTCTTCTATTTTTATGGCCATGATTACCACCAAAGTGGTTACCATTTTTGTCCGCCTTTTTCTTTCTTCGCTGGTTATCATTGTTTTGTGTTCGCTTTATCTCCTATTATAATCTTGGTTGTGGTCTCTCGGTTGTGCAGACGCATTATCTCGCTCTAATAATTGAGCCACATTTCTAACATCCGAATAGAGAAAATTTATGAGAAATGAGATCTTGGCGTATCTTGAGGGTTTCAAACCTCTAAGAAACATCCGCGTTATCGTTCCTCATTCTTCACCAAATGAGGTGCAAACACGGATAACTCGCAAACCTTGCCTCGTCTTTGGGGACCGCGTCATGTTATTTTGTTCTAGTCTAATGAACTCCATTTCCTTCATATAATGAACACTTTAGGAAAGTATTTGTCATTAAATAGTTTCTGAAATGTCTCCAAGTCATGCTTTCGGTAGCAATTTGGATGGATGCGCTTCATGAGACTCCACCGATGTCTGCCTTTATGCGGAACATAAAGGTGGCGAATGGCACCTTCTACTACTCCGTGCATCCCAAGACATCAAATATCTTGGTGATTTATTTGACCCACGTCTCTGCCTTAATTGGATCTGGCTTTCCCCAGAATTCTGGTGGTCCCAACTCTTTAAACTGCTTGGTTGTGACCAGCTGTGCGTTACCATTGTTTCCTCCTGTATTTTGAACAGGAATCTCCTTCGTCTGGTTTTGCATGAACCGTAAAAATCTTCTAAACATCTCATCGTTCATCGTCTGCTCAGTGGTGTTGTTTACAAGAGGAACATTGCTAGCCTGTTGCACATTTTCCTCGTTGGTGAGTACAGGCGTCTCCACGGTCTCATTTACTCCACTATTAACATTCTCAGTCGACATTCTCAAATACTGCCATAAAACCAGGGTTAATTAAACAGATTAACAAATCACATAATACCCCTATATTATGACCAACTAACAAATAAGCTTAGGTAGGATACACTAGCGAAGGATTTACTCGTCTCTCCCCTCCTAGTTCTATTCTTTGATCTCGCTTGGAGATCATATCCTAAAGCTCGATACCAATCATGGCGCCCCAAAATAGGTATACATCACCCATTTTGAGTCATCAATAATATGGTACAGAAACAACTACAACTTTATTAATACAACATAAAAACTGTGAGTTTAAATACAAATATTGTCATCTAGACAATATCCATACCCAACTAAGTCCTCATTACAATTATTGATACATTATTTTACAAAAATGGTGAGGACTACTAAGACAACTTTCTAGAACCATCATTCCACACCCCGACTCGTACTTGCTACATTCTCGCCTCCTGAGAAGAAAAATGGAACAACAAGGAAAAGGGTGAGCTCAACTAGCCCAGTAAAGAATATTATGACTAAGATAACATAGAACAAATTATCGTTAGTCCTCAACAGGGAAAAATCTGATAGAATATAATAGACAACAAATTTTAGATCAATATTCGCAGCGAAAATAATAATTCATATAAGAGTTACGTAGAGAATGAAATCTACTAGTATCTATGAATTGAAAAGTTCATCATCAATATTTTATCCCTGTAACATCAATCAATATACATCTTGAATCAAATATTCATCTTTGCACTACAGGCCAAAGATATTCATCGATTAGTCGTGTTCACCTCAACACTGTTCATCTTTTACGCACTGGGCCAAAAATATTCATAAGAAAATCAACCATCTTTGCATTCTACAATTCAAAGATATTCGATGCTTATCATCATTTAGGATTTGAGGATGATAAAAATATTTTAAAAAAGCGAATCCGGTGAAACAAAAGATAAGGATTAAGGATTAAGGATTAAGTAATTCGGTTTATTCATGTCCAAAAATACCTCAATAATAATCATAGTGGAGTATAATTCAAGAATAATCAAAACATGGATACAATCAAAGCTAGTATCCATAATAGATATTTTGGACAAAAACATGAAATTAATTTTTCTGTGAATAGTGCCGTATTCGTGAATAGTGTCGTATACGTGAATAGTGCCGTATACATAAATAGTAACCCCGACACCAAAAGTTTCAAATTTGATAAAAACTTCAGATCAATATTTCGGCATAATGATATTGAAAGAATAACATCATTACGAAAAAAATAACATCCCTTACCTCGTAAAGACAGTACTTCTAGTTGAAACACTAGATATAGGCTATGACTTGAACTTGTACCGTATAGCAACACTCAAAGTATTAAAATACTCATAATAATACGCTCAATATATTTAGAGAGAAAGAGAGAGAAAACTTCAGTATTCGGTGTAATTTTCAATTCTAACCTAAGCACCCTATTTATAGGAAAATGCTGAGAACGCCAAAGTAGAAAATTTAATAAAATAATAATTTTTATAAAAATATTATACGCACAACTTGAAATCTGAAATTCAGCATCTAACACATGTCTCACACATGCACAAAACGTTTTTTTAATTTAAAATAATTTAAACTTTCAAAATTAACTATTATAGAGCTTCGGAACTTTAATAATTCACAAAAAATAGTTCTTTTGTCAGAAAAATTCGAAACTAGCGACATTCTATAGGAAATTCCATTATCTACAACTTTGCATAAGGAAATTTTTTCAAATTCCAAACAGAAATTGACCGAAATTCACAAACTGGCGATTTTACAAGCTATAATCAAATTTCAGTCAAGAAATGAGGTCCACCGATATGTTTAACATGTTTTAAATATTTATTGCAATAAAAATACTCTTCCTCCTCGTATACTCATATATCCCACATTCATTGTAAAAATATCACCAATATTATATTATTAAAATATAATAATATATTTAAATAAATTATTTTATCAGAAAAAGATAAAATATTAATTTTTAACAATTGTCTCATTAAAATTTTTTTCCATCTATATCCACATAAAATTAATATTTTTCTCATCATATAAATCAATAATTAATTATTCAAAAAATAATATTACGAGAATCACAATCTTGACAACCGGGTAGTTCCTGGGAAGAGGGGTCTTACGGTAAAGATTTCTCCTTCTTCGCCCATGATTAAATAACCTCTCCTTAGCGAGAACTTTCTAGACATTGCTAATAATGTTATCTAATAATATTATTAGGATAATATGAATTATTGCTCGATAATAGAAAATCTTGTGTAGTGACAATTATTGAAACAACGGTAATAATAAATATCAACACAAACAATTATTGGATCAATAAAATAAAATATTGACAATAATTCTCGTAACAATTATTGAGTAGTGCCTTCTTACGTAAGAATCAATAATTGGTGCAATACAGTAATCTTCTTGTGTTTTAACCAATAGAGTATTTCAACATTATTAATTGATACTTACTACGTCGTCATTATAAACAACTTATACTTATCGTTTTCTTCATCCAATCATTTTTCGTTATGGGGCCCACACAAAATCGCTTGTCAGTCGCTGCATACGAATATTCTGAACGGTAAGAATATTCCACGACCAAATGAATATTTTATAACCACTTGCTTATTTGAAATATTTGCGTATTTTACCCATAACTATCCACATTAATCAAATCAACCCTTACTATTTCAAAATAATAAATAGAGGAATTTAAATTTCATTTATTAATAATTTGGGGTCTTACATTAACCATTAAAAAGAAGGATCACGTTCACTTATATAATTACAATTCCCCAAAAAAAAAATCACTAGAAGATTTTAAAAGGCAGCAGCTTGACTTGCCAATTTTGAAGAAAATAAATAAATTTAATTAGCCCAATGATTCAACCAATCAAAGCTGTTATACATATAATATATGGAGTTTATTGAATTCTTTTTTAGAAAATGATAACATATGTATATATGCAAGAGGATTCTTCAGCAAAAGTAAGTTAAATAGTAAATCAATTCATTATTTTCTTAAGTCTGTGTAGATGTATATGGGAGTCTTATTAAGAGTACAGTTTGGAATGAAGCAAGAATATGAGTATCGGCAATATTGATGGTGGTACTTTTTCACAAGCCAAACGGAGATGAACAATCAATCAATTCAACTTAATTTCCATATTAATATTATCGCACCGCATCAGATTAAGCAAACAACAAAATCAAATTCTCTAAAACAGATTGTAATCATGCTAATAAAATAACTATGCTATATTCAAAAATAAATTCAATAAATACCTTTTGGAGATACAATTATGTTTAATATAATCTCACAATCTTCTTCCCCAGATTTTCCTTTTTATTCCACAACCTTTCTTCCGCCTCCTCTTCGTTATTTCTCGATGCGTCAAAACTCTCTCTAGTTGATTATGTCGGTACGTGAATTAGGAAGGACCTTAACCTAATATATTAATGTTATTCCAATTCCAATTTGGTTTTTAAACCCATCACCTTAATTTGGGCTCAAATAGTTTAACAAGCCCAAACTTAAATACTTAAAAAATTAGTTTGACCCAATTAATTAAAGGGTCCTTTACATAAGTATACAACAAATAGAAAGTAATTACAAGAAAAGTGCATCAACTAAATAATTACAAAAAGAATGTAATTATTACAAAAATAGTACAATTCACATTAATAAGGAAACCTAAAATCAAGGATAACTAATAATTCAAATTCAAATTCAAATTCAAATCTTGTCTCTAACAACAATTTCAAATCCATGTTTCAAAATTCAAATCAAAAAGAAAATTAAAATAAAAATTATGAAGGAGCTAATGTTCATCATCCTCCTCTCTCTACCATCACCACCATGCCATGGCCACGTAGGAGAATTTTTATTCGAATTTCTTTTGACGATTTGGTTACCCACAAAATTGAAATGGTTACTTTTATACAATTTTGACTAGTAAGCGCATCACATTTAAAATAAAAATGGTAATCAAATAAAAGCTGAATTGGTTACTTTTATCAAATGGTTTGGTAACCAACTATATGAAATTTGATTTACCAACCGCATCACATCCAAAATAAATTAGTAACCTAATAAACTAAATTGGTTACCTTATCGGAAGGTTTAGTAACCAATTGCATAAAATTTGGTTACCTTATCGGAAGGAGCTAAGATTTGGTTACCTTAGTATACTATTTGGTTACCAACATATTAAGGTTTGATTAGGTAGAGTTGGAGAAGCGGATCGGTGGTGGAGGGAAGCAAAAGGGGTGGTGGGGGCTTCCATCGCGGCTAGTGACAGGTCTCCACAAGACAGCCATCTTGGATCGATCTGGGGAGGAAGAAGAAGGCGGGAGGAGGGGGATGGCGGTGGGAGGCGGATGGAGGTGGTGGGGCGTGGGCGGGGAGGAGAAGGGAAGCGGAGGAAGGGAAGGAGAGGGTGTGGGAGGCGGGAGGCGAGCGAGGCGAAGGCGAGGCGAGGCGGGTGGAGAAAGAGGCGGGAGGAGGGGGTGGCGGTGGGAGGCGGATGGAGGTGGTGGGGCGTGTGGGAGGAGAGGGGGAGGCGGGGTGGGTGGAGAAAGGGGGGAGGAGGGGGATGGCGGTGGGAGCGCGATGGAGGTGGTGGGGCGTGAGCGGGGAGAGAAGGAGGCGGAGGAAGGGAAGGAGAGGTGTGGAGATAAAATGGAGGTTGATGAGAGAGAGATAAAATTTAAATCCCTACAAACATGGCCATTATCAATAACTCATTAAATCACTCAACTAAATAAAAGGGATAAGATTTGCACTCTTTTTGTAATTAAATATTGCGTATATGCACTTTTTTTTGTAATTATTTTATTTGTAGACTTTTTATGTAATTATTTTTTAAAATGTAATAGAAAATGTAATTGTCCCATAATTTAAATACCCAAATTAATGTAACAGTATACTTATTAGCCCAAATAAATTAAATAACAAGTTTGACTTAATTAAAAGACAAAATCCAAACAATATGTTTTAAGAATATAATTTATTTATTTTTATTTTTTTAATTTTTTTTTACCGAGTATTACACATCTACCATGGTCTTTTATACAATTTTCTCCCTGTACGAAATTTTTTTTACTTATTTAACATTTGAAAGGTCAAATATATCACATATACTCTCCTCTTTCTACTAACAAGAATTTCATTTGACTACATATAAACTATACATAGTTTTAAGAATATTGTACATAAATAATATAAAAATAAATAGAAAATAAAAAGCAAGACCTACTTACTATTAAATGTTTTATAATAAAATTTTTATTTATATATAATAGATGAGTTTGTTTGTGCATTATTTGTGAGTATAGTATTATTCTTATTTTGTAAACATTTGTGAATATAGCAATACTTTTAAAAGTAAAGACAACCCTGTTTTTAGAGGGTCTTGACAACCATTAGAATTGCAAAGAATTTAACACGCTGAATTAGTTGTGGTAATACAAGCCACCAACTCCAATAAGTCCTAGTGGGCACCAATTTCTTGTGGCCAAACAAATTCAAAGTGGTTGGGTTCATTCAACCCCTTCATTTTGATAGGCTGGTCTACAATTTCGCATTTTTGTGGAGGCACTCATCTCACCCACCGCCCACCACCTCATATAAAAATATTAAGTCATGCATAGAAGGAAGTGACTCCTGTACACTACCAAAACCCAACTCACTTCACAATAGGCAATACAAACATGTAGTGCACAACTAGACATATAATTAAGAGACTAAAACAAAAACAAACAAACAAACAGTCAAGAATAGATTACAAATGACAAGAAACAGAGAAAAAGTAAAACTGGATTTGGACACTCTAATCTATACTATAATCTTAATTAGTTTTTATTCAACTTGCCAGCCAATTCTGCCATTGATTTTGTGGAGGATCCGCCATCGCTAAGAACCTTGGCAGCTGCATCTTTTAGGTCTCTCATCCGGCTCCGAAGTCGCTTTCCTTCTTCGCCTTCCATTAAACACTTGACAACCTTGGCAATCTTGGCCCGACCCACCAGACCATTTTCATCAACTTGTGGCCTCAATGCAACTTTTAGGCCTTCACTTAGCATGACTGCATTCATCTTTTGCTCTGCGTAGAGTGGCCAGGCGATCAATGGTATGCCATTGACCACGGTCTCCAGAATGGAGTTCCAACCGCAATGGGTTAGGAAACCACCGGTCGAGTGATGGCGAAGAATCTGGGCTTGAGGTGCCCAAGAGGGTACCACTAGACCATTCCCTTTGGTCCTCTCTAGGAACCCTTTTGGCAAGAAATCAAAAGGGTCCTTCTGACTTTCGACATTGAAGAAGGTAGCATTGGCAGCTTCATTATTTGGACTTCTAACTACCCATAAGAATCTTTGCTCACTCATTTCCAAACCCAAGGCTAGTTCATTGATCTGATCAGATGAGAGGGTCCCACCGCTCCCAAAGGAGATGAACAAGACAGACCCACGTGGCTGACTATCCAACCATCTCAAACACTCGGACCCATCAGCAGCACTACTTGAATCTATTTGTATGAGAGGCCCAACCGGGTAGACTGGCGGTATGTCGGACTCCTCTTGCAAAGCTTTAATAGCTCCTTCCTCCAAGTCCTTGAAGCTGTTTACCATAATACCTTCAGCCAGTCTGTACCTCTTGGTATGGTGAAGTATCCATTTATATGCATCATTCTTTCTGTCCTGAACAGGATCAAGTAGATCCCTCCCATGAATTGGTATACAACCTGGAAGTTGAATCGGTCCAGATAAGTCTCTATATTCGCAAGATTCTGCCTCATCAAGCTTTGGCAGATGAAGGAAGAACGACAAAGACATAGCTGTTGAAGGAAAGAAAATATACGGCGAGACCTTGAATTCATTTGCTACATCGAATGCATCAGTACCAAAGAGATCAACAACCAAAGCAACTAATTTTTTTGTAGCAATCAAAGACTTAAACACGTCACGCAGAGAAGGAAGAGAGCGTGCCACGGTGATGGCTATTTGGGTTTCGATATTAACATCGGAAGGTAAGTCATCCAAGTTAACTGGCGGAAGAACAACGTAGGCTATACCAGCAGGAAGTGCATCAAGAAATGTCTTTTGAGCTTTTAATAGAGGTCCATCGGTTGGGACGATTAAAGTTGCAGTGAATTTGTATTGGCTAATGAATCTTTTGGCAAATTGAACAAGTGGGATGAGGTGACCCATCCCAGGAGATGGAAAAATGGCTATATGGGGTGTGTTTTCCATGGGAAATAAACTTTGCAAATGCTCTATGCTTGAAAAGAGAGAAAGTTAGATAAGATGAATGAGAAAAAGAGATATAGTGCTGCTTTATATAGGAGTTTGTAGTTTGTATTTACGTTTTATGTGAGGCTGTGAGTTTTGTGAGGCGGAAAGGTAGAGGAAAATCAATAAATTTATTACTACTTTTGTACTGGTATTAAGAGATAACAATACAATTTTAATTATAGTTTTTTACATTCTGAATTGTTTATAATTTTAATTAGGAGTTTATAGTTTTCACGTATTGTATTGTTTTTTCAAATTAAGAATTTTAATTATAGCACCATTAATATAATTCTTAATTTAAATTGGAAATAACTTTATAATTAAAAACTACTACAATAATAATTTTTTTATAAAATATCCTACATAAATGATCACATTAATAATTAAATATTTATTTTTAAATATCAATACAAAATTAATAATAAATATCTCATTTTCCTCTTGGGTTCATTTTATAATTGTGGAGTTTGCTTTGATGACCATTGAGTCGTGTGGGTAATATTTATCTATAATGATTCATGGTGGGGATCTTGGACACAGGACAGGTAAGTATAGATGACAGAAATTTCTAGCTAGGTGAGATAGGCACACATGGGGGTGATGTCCCAATGAAATCTAGAGGATAGAATATTCTTAATTCGTGTGCTGTGCTGTGCTCACATGGTGGTGATGTCACCACAAAGCTAAGCCTTATGTCATGGCTTTGCTAGAGAAGTCCTATTGGCACCATGAGTGAATGATGCCCCTAGTCTTATAAACTGTTTTTTGCATGTCTATATCTGAAAATGTAATGAAATCAAATTTAAGGTTTAAACTATAAATAATGCACTTAATTTATATGTATGCATATATTCCTTCTGTTAATTTCAAAATATAAAATTATTATTAACTATTTAAAAGTCAATTTACTACATTCTAAAATTAAATTTATATAACTTCATTTACTTTTAGTCAATACAATAATAAATATCATAAATTATCTAAAAGGTACAACATAAATATTGTTTTATAATTTTAAATGTACCAAACAAATTTTGAATTTGAAAGCATCTCAAATTGACTTTTAAAAATCAATTATAATTTTATATTTTAAAATAAATGAGTACTATGCAATAAATATGTAATTAAAAAGAATTTAAGATGTGAATGCATGATGACAATAATAGAACAATCAATCAGAATTACTATCCAAAAATAATACTAATGAAATTATAGATGCAATTTACGTAAAATATAATCATTAACTTGCCCAAAATATAATCATTAACTTTTGGCAGACCAGAAAGGAAATCACCCCACACCACCCCACCCCACCCCACCCCACCCTAAAGAAAGTTACTTTTGGTATAATCCAATCCCTATGACAAAGAATCTGGAATCCTCAGATTAGTAGATACCAAGGATTAAAATCTAACTAGGATAATAAGCAGAAAAGAGATAATGAAAATACAAGAATGCACAAGAGTAATTGATTAAGTATATATAGAAATAAATAAGGTGCGATATGTGCTTATCAATAATAAAAAAATTCCGAACTCACCACATCCTGCAACCATAGAGCACTGCCACAGCCGCCAATACATAGTATCACTAGACAACCACTAGCACCACCTTTCAATTAGCTATCATGACTACTCCCTTTCTCATAAAATTTACTTCATGCTAACCACTGCCATAATGAATGTGTCAAATATATACATTGCATTAAATTTGTAAAAGTTATATAAAGTTAAGTTCTTCAACATGAATATATGCATTTCCTACAGATTCAACTTTAATATTTAATGCCTCAAAACATAGTAGGCAGTACACTTGAATGTATCGATATCTATAAACTCCAACAATTGGCAAGACAGCTCAATTTGTAGTCTTTGAAGTTTGAACAAATGGCAGCAATCTTTGCATTACATGTAAGAGCATAAAAGGTCCATCCAAAATGAGGCAATTAGATGTTCTATTGCCGCAGGAATCTTTTACTTGAGGTTGTTTATTTAGCATCTTATATCAGTTTTAATTTCCTAGGTATGAGAGATTCAAGACTTGGATAATCCTATTTTCCTCAATTAAAAAGAAAAAAATCTAAAAAGGTTCATTATGCCTCTACTTAGTTAAACCATAATGACCATGGTCAGTAGCTTCAACCCAGGATAGGAAGGAAAGAAATAATGAGTTTCCATTCAATTTGGAAATTTCAAAATCAATATTCAAAAATTCCATGGCTAAACACTTTCTTTATAAGTTCCATGCTACAAGTCACATTAAGCATGATCTCCGATCTAATATTCTAAGGAAGAACCATCCCAAACATTCAGCAAGACCTTAGGTAATACATGAAATGAAATAAACCAATATATTCTCATAAGATGTTTTGATAATGCTCTTAACTAACTGGAGCTGTGGAAACAAATTCAGCTGCAAAGGCAATTGAGATTTTTTATACAATACGTTTATGAAGCTGCAAAAAAAAATGTCAACATCCTTCATTTCATAGAATAAGGCTGTCCACTTATTCTACAAAAGAAGGGAAGATAAAGAGAAATAGCATACCTCAGCTTGAGAGTTTGAAAAAAGAAAAGGTCATATTCAAATACAAAAAATTAAGGTAGGTATCTGAGAGGGACTTTTATTTTTTTCTATGAGAACGTGTACGGCAGAACTTGTTTGTCTTAGGAGTTAGGACAATCAGATGGAGTCTAGAAAGATTAACACAGTCGATACTCAATAATGTAATTAAGAATTATTAGAGTTCTTTATTAGATATATTTGTGTATGTAGTTCACCTGTTTCTGCCTGCTCTGCGTAGTTTCCTATTAACATATTTCAGAAACTACAAAAGCACTGCTCCATTTTAAAGAAAATGGCCAAGGGTGTAAATCAATGAATAAATCATTGAAAGGTACTTCGGGTTTGCACATGGCAAAGAGCTCAGCTTGACAATAATGAATAAACAACAAGTTTGTTGTATGCAAAATATTATTTTAGGTCCTATGTCACTCCTACTAAGACATTGCTGTTCTAGCTTTATATATTTTCCATTAGACATGTGGAACTATTCAGCCTTGAAGTTTACTTTAAGGGGAGCACAATTTTCACATGTGTTTTTGATATTTTCACATGGTTCCCTCTCATATGAAGGTGGGCCCACTTTATGCTCACACGAGGATCATGTTAAAATATCAAAAACACGTACATGTGAAAATATCAATACCCTTACTTTAAATCCATTGAGAGTGAAATGGATCTGTTCCATTTCTATGGATTTCAAATGCAACCTTAACAAATGTCAATGTTGTTACACAATATAGCATGTTATAAATTAACAAAAGATACAAGTTCAACTGCGTAGAATTCCATGCACCATGCAATGATACAACTCTTAAAAAATCAAGCACGTAATTATGTGATGGTAAAATGATCGTACATGATGCAAAGATAGGTACAGAGTTATATTCACTGCAGCTATAAGTCTCCCTTATGAGGCTAAGATGACAGTGACAACTGTATTTCCTTGATGATGCACGTGATTAAGACATACTATATAAAATTATTAAGGTGTATATTAAATGGTTGGTTGCTACACACAACACAGTTATGGTCTGTGAAACGACTAGAGCAAAAAATGGTAAAAGGAAGCAAGAAATTAATTAATTTATAAACTCTGATTCCCATATCTTTCCACTATTTTAATTAGGAAAATTCATTTTCTGAAAATTCCTAGAAACTCTCTATATCTTGTTCAATGTTATAACTGATTCTTCTCCACCAAATGAGAAATTGAAATTTCTTTTATTAACTGCTCATGTCCTTCCTAAAATCATATCCAAAAGAATCATAAGTTTTAACCCTTCATTTCTCAACGCATTTGCAGATTAATTCAATAGAGTAGATCATCACACAGATGTAAACTTGGGCTTGCTTGACAATTTCCTAGTTCCTAAGTAAGTATGGTGATTGGAGCCAGCAACCTTGAGGTTAATCCTCAAGGCCTCTGCCATTTCACTTAGTCAGTTTACATTTTCAATTTGGCATTACTAGTTGTTTATTAGTTATAGGAAAGCACGTCGTATAAAATTGTATCCCCAATTTATACAAACTCATTCCCCTCCATTTGAGTAAGACTATGAAGCAACTGTTGGTTATGCTTAAAAATTATTTATGTATCTCCCAATTTAATCGGTCTTTTATTTTCTTTAATACCCTAGCCGTTACCTTATTTATTTCTGTAACTCCCAAGCATTCCAAAAAACCGTTACCTTTATCTATGTAACTCCCCAACGTTCTTCTTCTTCGGCTTAGGTGAATACCTTTCTAACTATGTTAATGGAGAAAGAGACAGTCTTCTTCTATATACTATCTCTTTGTATTCTATTCTTATTGATATAGTCGGTTTTTATACAATGTTAATTGGGCAATCCACATAGACAAGTCTAAAGCCTTCTTCTGTGAGTACACACGATCGGAGACTTCGCCGTTGAATCTTGGAGAGTGACCGCCGGCAGCCCATATGTACTGTGGTAATTATCAGTGGGGGCGAAATCACTTTTTAGGACAGTAGCTACGCTACGCCTCGGTTTTCCAGCTAAGTTGTTCCAATTTACTGTATTATTTGTCTTGTTAATTGATATATTTTCCAACAATCTAAAAAGTGATTTCATCTATTAATAAGAATACATGTTTTTTAGATATTATGTGCTGAAATTTGAGATTATTGCATTTGCATTTAGTTGCTGATATGCGGAATAATGTTTGCAATTGATTTAATTGATCTGATATTTGTGTTGCTTTTATTTATTCTTTAGTTCTTGTTCAATTCGGATTGTTATAAGCCTATTTGTGCACCCATGATCATTTTTTAATCAACTAGATGGTCATATTAGATTCTCGAATATCATATCTTGTTATCTGGAATTTAATTGATAAAATTACTTTTGACAAAATATAATTTTGAAATTTTGTTTGGAACAACAAAAGTAGACGGTCTAAATCCTTATCTGACCGCAGCATGAGCCATTATAATCATCCTTGTAATTATGAGGTTTTTGCAACTATTTAGGGTTTAGCTAGTTTCACACACTACTGCTTTTTTTAGCCCTTCAAACCATGGGTTTCATTAGCCATATAAGCCATCGTGTTTCAATTTTTACTTATATATAAGCACGTATATATAAAATGAGCGAGAGAGTATTCTAGAACTTTTCTATAAAAGCAGATAAAAACAATTGAACTTTAATTTTTATTCTTAAATTTGGTCGTAATATCCGGGTTTGTTGATTACGCTTTTGACATATATTTGTCAATTTTTAAAGCATGTTTATAAATAGAAGGAGAATATGTGTAAGACCCCAACTTTTATGAATAAAGATGAATTTTCTATAATTATCATTTTTAAATATTATGGAATGAATTTGATATAATGTTATAGTTGTGGGTAATATTTAAAATTTTGCAAAAGTACGCAAGTTGTTTATAATATTCGATTGGTGGGGAATATTCGCATTTACGGCGGCCTGATCATTGGTGGACCCCATAACTTGAAATTATTGCCGGATTGAGAAAACGACAAAAATATTTTTTATGAAAATAACGGCGGAAGTTTTATCGTTAAGCTGTTGAAACACCGGTGTTAAAAATACGAGAATATGCGCGTGGTTGCATAGTAGCACACGGTATTGATTATTGATGCTTTACGTGAGAAGTCACTCAGTTTTGTTCAATTATTGTTTCAGTAATTGTTGCATAGTATCTCACGTTAATTGATTCAATTATTGTTGATATTTTATAATTGAGATGACAAAGTTATTAATATTATTATTTGCATTATTAACGATGTCAGTAAGTTACGCGAGGAGAGGTTTGGTCACCTAATTGCGGCGCCCGATAGGGAGAAATCCTTATTGGAAAGCCCACTCTTTCACAGGAACGACACGGTCGATTAATTGTGTGAATAATAATAATGATGATGAAGTTTTGTTTTATTAGTATTATTAATGTAATAAAAGCAGAAAAGCTTTTATATAAAACAAAATACTTTTATAAATTATTCGTTTTATTAGGCTAATAGTAAAATCTTTTTATATAAAGCAGAATACTTTTATAAAGTTATTCGTTTTATTAGAAAATAATTAGAATATTATGTATAGTGTTTGCATAGTGCATGTATAGTGTTCAGATAGTAAAATCTTTTTAAAAGTTATTCGTTTTATTTAATTATAAATAGAATATATTATATTTTATTGTAAACCAATCTGGACCATTCGTTTAAAGTAAATCGATCGGACTAGTTCATGGATTGGTTCTTATTAGGTCCATTCATCTATAAATAGAAGCTCATTCCTTCATTATTTCTTACGAATTCTTTGAAACTCTAGAGAGAAAGCTGCAGGAGAATTATTCTTCTATCTTGGCGTATTTCTTTAGCGTTTAAGAAAGCTTTGGCGTAGTGCAAGTTTCTTCAAGTATATCCCCGCCTCACTAGTGAGTACTCTTCTTTATAAGGTAAGGGTATTATTTTTTTATATTCATAAAGAGAACTTACATTATTCCATGCTTTATTATTACGTTGGAATAACTTTGTATCTGTGATCTACCCTAGACTTGGTGATTTACGTTGTTATTCCATTCTTTATTATTCGTTGGAACATCCTCGTCATGCATGCGTTTTCTGTGGGACCTAGTTTAAATCTTTATTATTTTGTTAGAATATCCGGCCTGCATGCGTTTCGCCGGACTTTGATTCCGATATTTATTATTACATTGGAATAACCTATCTCATCACAAGCACCGCATGCATGGTGATTTCATTGTTATTCCATTCTTTATTATTACATTGGAATATCCCCGTTTGTGCGTATTATTACTTCGACACGGTTCTCGTTATTTATTATTCTATTGGAATAACCTGTCTATGCGAAGTACCGCGTGCAAGATGATTTCTTTTGTTATTCCATTCTTTATTATACTCAGTTGGTTAAAGTTTTGACTTCTATACTCCATGAAATTAGTGGAATATCCTTGATATTTGAGCTTCATCCAGTATCTTTTCATGGAAATATTCTTCTGAGCATTCTTGAATTTTACTCTACAAAGAAGTTGTTAGGTTTGTAATATTCATAAACGCAATCAAATTGCAAAAATAAGCGGAAACGTGTAAAAATCAGAGTTTAAAATTTTACAAACCATATACCCGGATCATCTTTTATGCGCAATTATTAATTTAACGAAAAAGATAACGAATAAGAATCATACTCTTGAAGATCGAGCTTCCTCAGGTACAAGTTTACTTCCAATCCTTTTCGCGTTCAACTTGAATCCACCGAGTTTGGTTCCTTCCTTTGATCAACGTTAGCCACCCAAGTGTTTGGCCTCTAGAGGTGATCCACCAAGGAAAAGAATTTTCAAGAAGAAGGGTATTGGCTCAAACCCTAGTTTTTCTATCTCAGTATGTAGAAAAAGAGGCGTACTCTCCAACCATTGGAATTACGATATTTGATATCCGATATAAGACTCCTCTTATAAAGATATCAAGTAACCCTATTAAAATAAGGTATTATTTAATTAAACTCTTTTAATTAAAACGGGCTCCCTAATCTTATTAGGGATAATTAATTAAACTCCTTTAATTAATTTTCTCTCCTAATCCTATTAGGAATAAATGAGAGTAATTATATTAAATTAATTCCTAAACTCTTTTAGAAATTTAAAATAATAATAATTGTAATAATATTAATAAGACTCCTCTTATTAATTTATATTTAATATTTCTAAAATATTAAATAATAATATTAAGCTATTTAATTTATTCTATCACCATAGATTAAATTAAATATACTTAACTTATATATTATTACGATTATGCCATTAACTTCTTAAATAATTATTCTTCCTTTTATGGTGTGACCCTTTAGGTTCTCCATATTAAACCAGGTTGTGAATAAATCAATTAGAACAATTCTAATCTTATTTAAATAAATAAATTAAACAATTAATTTATTTAAATAAATAATATTTATTCTACAATAGGGATAAGCCTCCCTAGCGATCAACGACTTTCCGGATAATATAGATTTCAACATTAATCATAAAAGAACCTTTGAGTAAATAGTTACCGCATGACAATTCAATCCTTCCACCATACAATGTCCCAATTAAATATAAGACATGGAATTCTTCACAAGTCTTATTTTATTTAATTATATGTATTTCGATCCTTAAATGCACAACTCCAAATAATGCAAATTGAAACTCCTTTCTAATTTCATTACGCCTTGCCGAGGACTCTTTGGGTTGTCATTTATCGAATCACATAGGACATTTCTCTTCTTTTATTAGAAGTGGTAGATTCTTTATTGATCATACATTATCTCCATGTATAACTTATTATACCCAAGCATACCCTTTGATATACCCTAAGGGTCTTAAGGAATAAGTCAAAGTATAACTCATCATACACAAGATACTATGATGATCTCAAGTCCAAGGATCACTTGTCTTTACTATCACTACAGAATTCCTATTGATTGAGCAAGTAAAACTCCATTAGGTATTCCTTAGCGAGCCACGCTCAAATGAACTTATTCTCTAATAAGCACCTACATATTTGCTTTAGTTTCTCCACACAAATGATCATGAGATCAATCATCCTCATCCAATGAGCAAGCAACGTATGTACCAATCTATCCGGATTCACTAATCCCCAATTTAGTAATCCAATGATTGGGAACTATTTTAGTTTTAAGCTTTCTAAGAATTTAGATCTCATTAGAATGATCATCATCATTATTCTAAAAGCATTGCTTAAAACTATGGGTTTATCACATATTAGAAAACAGCATCATGTAGATAATTAAAAGCCTTTAATAAATTAATACTTTTTATTAATAAATGAATAAGATTGTTACAAAGTATATGCTTTATCATCAAACATGATTGGCTTGTGTGCATACCGCTTTCAATCTCCCACTTGCACTAAAGTCAATCGTCATGGTATCTCATACTCTTCTTCTCTAAGTGACGATTATCCTGCTGTTGGATAAGCTTTAGTTAATGGATATGTAATGTTGTTCATGAGAGTCCACTATCTCTATAGTGATTTCCCATCTTTCAATGATTCTAATAATCAAATGAAAGTGCCATAACACATGTTTAGATCCAAGATGAGACTTAGGAACTATTCTAGTTACGTAATGAACTTTTAATCCAAACAATCAACTTGCGACTTCATTTATAGCTATATACTTTGTCTTTATCACTAAACCAAAGAACTCTTTCATTGTTTGGAACCTTTCAAATTCACTGCACTAATTGCTCAAGATAACGCTTTACCTTAAAGTGGATTTTCATCATCTTAGTGCATCTAAAAACTTGAGTCCATTAAGCCCTCTAGTTTTAATTTAGACCCACCATGAATATGATCACATCCTTAGTGCTTGGGTTAAGCACTTTAAGATGTTTTTCAACGACTCATAGTGAACTTCTCCATAATACGTGATCAACATCGAGGTCTCGTACATGTCATTGCATGCATGATTGTCACTCATGCGACCTCTCTTTCGAGAGTCTCGTGGGGACTATTAAGAGAGATACACTCCATAGCTCATCGACATGAGACATCTCTTGAGTTTGTCATGCTAAACAACTTTAGCATCAAATGAATATCGTTCATTGGGTTAAGTCGAGCATCCTGTTGTATCTATCTATATAGATTTTATCCCCAATTAAGATACTCTTCCCAAACCATTCATGGAGGAATGTTTGAACAACTTTATCATTCTTGATTGTAGCATTAGTATGACATTCCTTATCCAGTAGTATATCAACATATAGTACTAGGAATGTCACGATGCTCCCATCGACCCTTTTGTACACACTAGGTTCATTCTTATTTTTGATTAAATCAAACTCTTTTGACTGCCTCATCAAAACGAATGTTCCATATTTGAGAAACTTGCTTCAATCCATTTCTCTGAGTGTCTACAACACTTACCTCATCGTATGTAACTGGATCATCATCTTCTGTAATGTGTACCTCATCATCATCATCTATGATGAATCCATACCTCCCAGGTATCTTCGGTACTATTCCAGATTTACGATTCGGTTGTGGTATAATGGGTCTATCTACAGGTTTCTCTTATTTGACTTATAGTGTTTTGTGGTTCTTGAACTCTTCAAGATCTATTATCCTCCCACTAGCCCCTTTAATGATAAACACCTTTATCTTAGAAGGGAAGGTGTTTCGCAATAAACACCTTTTGCTAAGTAGGATTATAGAACATTTACCCTAAACTTCCTTTAGGATGTCCCGCAAATCTGTACTTGTCAAATTTTGTCCCAAGGTTATCCTTTGAAACCTTTTCACATAAGTTGGACAACCCCTTATCTTAACATACTTAAGATCATGAATCCTCCCATCCATAACTTTTATAGAGTCTTGAAATTTGGATTTTGAGGTTACCTTTTGTAGATATGCGACCATTTCTAGGACATTGACCCTAGAGGGATACTGGAATGTCGGTAAAATCATTATGGACCGCACCATGTCCAACAAGGTACGATTTTTCCTTTCAGATACATAAATCATTTATTACATATCAGGAGAAGTTCATTATGAGAAAACCATTTGAGATGATCAAGAAACTTATTGCACAAGTATTTATTCCTTGATCTAATCAAAGAATCTTAATACTTTGTCAATTTGTTTCTTTCGAATTCTTTGAACCTTTCAAATAATTCACACTTGTATTTCAACAAATACATACATTCAACTCTTTGAATGATCATCTCCTTTTCTTATACTAGTTTGTTCAATTTACAAAATAATTTTTCACGTAAGTCAAGTATACAAAATCCATTAAGTAATCTTTCAGTTCTATACGAAACATTATTATTATAAATAGAACAACAATTGTTCTTAATTATAATACCAAAAATTTTATTGTCCAACAATAAAATGGAAATAATGTTTCTAACAAGAATTGGAATACAATAACAACTTATTGACTTAATAGATTTGCCCGTAGGCAGTGCTAAACTATAAGTTTCTATAGCTAATGCAGCAACCTTTGCTTCATTTTCCACACATAGGATTACTTATCTTTGTTTAACTTTCTACTTCTGTTTGGTCCCTTCATAAATCTATATTTATGATAACCAAAGCCGATATCCAATACCCAAGTAGAACATTGACTTAAAGAAAAATTTATTTCAACCATGAACAAAATAATATTTGTAACCGAAACTTCACTAAGCTTCTTTGGTTAGCCTCTGCAAGATGCTTCTTGCAGTTTCTTTCCAGTGTCCAGGCTTATTGCAGTGGAAGCAAACTCATTTGCTATCCGTATTAGTTTTGTTCTTATTATCCTTTGTTTACGCTTTTCTGTTTACCTTCTTTGAATCGTTCTTCTTTTCAGAAGATCCTTTGGCCCCTACCAGTAAGACTTGGTTTTTCTTGTTTGGAAAGTGACTCTCAACATTTTTCAACACGTTAAGCAAATCAGCGAGGATGATATCTAGCTTGTCCATGTGAAAAATTCACAACAATTGTGAAAGGAGTCCGAGAGTGAGTGCAAGATCAAATCTTGGCTCAACTCTCCATCCATGACAAAACCCATTGTCCTAATTGATCAATCAAATTGATTATGTTAAGGACTTTTATCCAGATCAGAGTGTCATAGTCATTCTAGATCGGAAGAGCTCCTTACATATCTGATATCTATCAGCCCTACTTTCCTCACCATCAACTACTTGATGTGCGGGAATATAGTAGAAGCATTCATAGTTTCATCTTGTGTCAAGCTCGTTACTCATAGATGCGAGCATGATGCATCGAGCTAATCAGACATCATCTTGCCACTTTCTAAAAGTAGCAATCTCTTCCTCAGAGGCATTATTCGCAACCATTGCGAGGAAATACGTGATAAGGACATAAGATATTTTTTTCACTATGAGAACTATTCTCAAATTCCTTAACCAATCCAGATTTAATTGATCTGGTTAATTTAGCATCTAATATGCTACGCTGTGATGATAGTAATTTTAGACATTGTAAAATTTCGTAAATGAATTTGTAATTAACAACATTTTAACATACATTCTTTTATTAATTACCAAAATAAATTAGGTCTTGTTTTAAATTGGTATCTCCCGCTATTTTCTTCAAACTATATTACCCTCAATATATATAGTTAAGCAAAATCTAATTAAAGATCTGCTAGTGAGAATAAGGATCCCATTTCAAATGTATATAGCCTTGTGGTGACACAACAAACTATATATAAATAAATAGGTAGACAACTCTTGTCAATTACATCAACTATGCAACTCCTTGTATTTTGCCTCTTAGATTATTTTAATCAGTGGTGGTGGCACATCAAGAATCAAAATTATCCAAGTTAAGTCCAACCTAGCACTCCATATATTCAAAAAAAGAAAAATATCATCCTTGTAGTGACACAACAAAACAATATTGTTCAATTTTTTTTATAAGCATCAAATGTGATAAATTAACATCTTAAATACTTAATACTTGCCTTGTGGTGACACAACAAACTCATATTAAATATTTAATGTGGCGCCCCAAAATAGGTATACACAACACCCATTACGAAGTCGCCAAATACATGGTATGTAAAACAACTACAACTTTATTATTACAACAAGAAAGCTGTGAGTTTGAATACAAATATTATCTTCTAGATAATATCTATACTCAAATAAATCCTCATCACATTATTGATTCATTATTTTACAAAATGGTGAGGACTACTAAACAACTCTCTCTAGAATCTTCATTCCATACCCCAGACTAGTATTTCGCTACATTCTCGCCTCCCGAGAAGAAAAATGGAACAACAAGGAAAAGGGTGAGCTCAACTAGCCCAAGAAAGAATATTATGACTAAGATAATATACAACAAATTATCGTTAGTCTTCAACAGGGAAAATCTGATAGAATACAATAGTACAACAAGTTTTCGGATCAATATTTAATGAAATAATAATTCATAGAAGAGTTACGTAGAGAATGAAATCTACTATAATCTATGAATTTAACGGTCCATCATCAATATTTTATCCCCGTAACATCAATCAATATACATCCGGAATCAAATATTCATCTTTGCACTATGTGCCAAAGATATTCATCGATTGGTCATGTTCATTTAAACACTGTTCATCTTTGACACTCTGAGCCAAAGATATTCTTCAGAAATCATTCATCTTTGCACTACAGCCAAAGATATTCTTCGAAATCATTCATCTTGCACTACTGAGGCCAAAGATATTCAATAATATCATCATTTAAGACCGAGGATGATGAAAAATATTTTTTAAAGAAACGAATCCAAATTGAAACAAAATGATAAGGATTAAGGATTAAGGATTCAGTACTTGGTTTTATCCACGTCAAAAATACCTCAAAATAATCATAGTGGTGTAAAATTCAAGAATGCTCAAAACATGGATACAATCGAAGCTAGTATCCGAATAGATATTTTGGACAAAAAGAAGAAATTTTATTTTTTAATTGAATATGCAAGTATCACGTGAATAGTCAGATATCGTGAATAGTCCGATACGTGAATAGTAACTCGCACACCAAAAGATAGAAATTCCACAAAAATATCTTCACGCTTCATGAATAGTACTCGTGAATAGTAACTCGTGAATAAGAACTCATGAATAATAAGAACTCGTGAATAAGTAACTCATGAATAGTAACTCGTGAATAGTAACCCGACATGAAAAAGTTCCAAATTTGATAAAAACTTCAGATCAACATTTCAAAGATAATGATATTGAAGAAATAATATCATTACAAAAAAATAATATCCCTTACCTCGAAAGATCAAGACTTCTAGCTAGAATCTAGGGTATAGTCTTTGAAGGAACTTGCAAATGCGTCTAGCAATACTCAAAGTATACTCAAAATACTCACAAGAATACGCTCAAAATATCGAGAGAAATAGAGAAAACTTGGAGTTTACGGTGTGATTTTCAATTCTAACCTAAAGACCCTATTTATAGGAAAATGCTTAGAAACAAAAAGCGTAAAATTTAATATAATATTAAAATAATTATACAAATTTTCCTTAGCCCACCTTTTGGTCAAAACACCAGCCACACATGTTAATGATGTCCAAAAAAATACAAAAACGTTTTTCTTAACAAAAATAATTTAAACTCCAAAAATCAATTATTTTGAGCTTGAACTTCAATAATTCATAATAAATAGCCCTTTCATCAGAAAATTCGAATCTCGCGAGTTTTTATAGGAAATTCAATTCTCTACAACTTTGCAGAAGAAAGTTTTTCCAAATTTTAAACAAAAATCGACCGAAATCCACAAACGGGCGATTTTACAGGCTATAATCAAATTTCGGTCAATAATTGTGTCCACCAACACACAAAACATGTGTTAAACATTTAATGCCACAAAAATACTCTTTCTCCTCATATACTCATATATCCCACATTCATTGTAAAAAATATCACAGTTAATATATTATTAAAATAATATATTTAAATGAATTATTTTATCGAAAAAGATAAAATATTAATTTTCAACAATTGTCATTTTAAAAATTTTCTCCATCTATATCCACATAAAATCAATATTTTCCTCATCATATAAATCAATAATTAATTATTCACAAATAATATTATGTAATCACAATATTGACAACAGCAGGTTCTGGAAAGAGGGACTTTCCAATAAGAATTTCTTCATCTTGGCGCAGTTAATTAGATGACCAAACCTCTCCTTGATGTAACTTTCTAGACATTGCCAATAATGTTATCTAATAATATTATTCAGGATAATATGAATTATTGCTTCGATAATGAAAGATATCGTGTAATGACAATTATTGAAACAACAAAGAATATAAAATATCAACGCAAAGAATTATTAACTCAATAAAATATGAGCAATAAAGAATTATCGTAACCATTATTGAGTAGTGCCTTCTTCACGTAAGAATCAATAATTGGTGCAATACCGTAGTCTTCTTGTTCAACAACGCAGTATTAGTGTGTTTTAACCACCGGGTATTCCAGCGAAGATAATCGGCAAATAACTACGTCGTTATTTAAAAAACAACTTATATTTGTCGTTTTCTTCATCCAATCGCTTTCGTTATGGGGCCCACACATGTCGCTGCTTGCAGCATTGCACGAATATTCCCGACAAAGATTTAATATTCCACGACCAAACTAATATTCAAACAACAATGAATATTTTATAACCACTTGCTTATTTTAAAATATTTGCGTATTTAACCCTTAACTATCCACATTAATCAAATCAACCCTTACTATTTCAAAATAAAGGAAATTCCTTTTTATTTAAAAATTTTGGGTCTTACATTTAATACTCTATTAATTTTATCATGCTTAGAAAGGCAACGTTCGATATTCCAAATATCTTTGAACGCTTAGGACTTAATATAAAAAAATTGAGGATTTATTATTAATTTGTCTCATCTTGTTTAGCGCATTTAATATATATATATAAAATACGCGTTATATTAATGAACATGCGAAGCATGTTTGCATAATATATAATATATATAGTATAAGCATGCACATATAGAATACTATATTCTACTCGGATTGATTATGGACTTTTATTCTAGTTTGGTTCACTAGAGCCACCAAGTGAACCAAAAGGTCAAACCCTAGGGGTGCAAGAAATAATATTTAAATATAACTATTACATTTAAACCGGGCTCCATTACAAACCAAGGTCGTCAAGCGCTCCTTGTTCCTTGATCTCCAATTCTTCAAAATTAATTCTAACTATTCCTATTACAAAACTATTTAAAATAAATAGAAACCTTGATCGTGATCGAGGGAAGTACATAGGAGGAGATAGAATTTACATTAAGAAAAAATTTAGAGAAGACGAGGTACGCAGATCCCCATTTAATAAAACCCATACATTCATGCATCCAACTAAAATAAAATTCAATCACATCGTCAATAGTCATAATCAATCTCATTTATTATCATACACATCATCATATGCATCAATAAATAACATTCATCTTATGAATAATAAACATTTAATATATATATATTGATATCATTTAATGGGCAAATTTAGTTAGTATAAAATCTAATTTTGAATCAAAATAAACTCATTTATTTTAATCCAAATTTAAATCAAAATAAAATTATTTTATTTTAATTTATCTAATTTTGAATAAAATAAACTATTTTATTTTAATCAAAATCTTTAATCAAAATAAACTCATTTATTTTAATTAATTATGGAATCCAATTCCATGTAAAAAAAAACTTTTATTAATGGAAACACGGATTTTCTTTCCTATTCACAAATAAACTCCTTTATTTTGAATAATATGAAATCTTATTTCATATCTAAATAAACTCCTTTATTTAAGGAAAGATGGATTTATTTCCCTATTCACAAATAAACTCCTTTATTTTAGAAAAATAAAATCCAATTTCAACTCCAATTAGTTATCATGGAATCCAATTCCAACTCTAATTAGTTAGCATGAAATCCAATTTTAAAATTAAAATAAACCTTTTATTTTAAATTTAAAATAAACTTTTTATTTTAAAATTAAAATAAACTTTTTATTTTAAAATTAAAATAAATATTATATTTTAATTATAAAATAATTAATAATATTATATATATATATAATAAACGTTAATATATATATAATAACATATTATATATATATGATAGTTAACTTGATTCATGAAATCAGGAACCTTTTAGGCTTTTACCCTTGAAATCCGTGAGTTACAATAACATTAATAATATAAAAAAAACGTGGTACTGCAGCTAAGACAAAAAACCAACATGACCCACGTGGATAATTTCCTTTTGAAGCAACAGGATATCCGTGAATCAGCAGCTTTGATTTCGCGAGATTTTTTTTTTTTATATTAAATTTTATGCAATTAAATTATGCCCAATTAAATTGTTCTAAACACATATCAATACACATATCAAATTAAAACAATTAATAATTCGCATAAAGGTTTGGGCTCGATACCATTTATTAGGTTTAATAATATTCATGAACGCAATCAAATTGCAAAATGTTTTAAACGATGTAAAAATCGAGTTTAAAATTTTACAAACCATATAATTCAATCATCTTTTATCAAGTAATTATTAATTTAATGAAAAAGATAACGTGTGACGCCCCCAAAATTAGGTATACATCACCCATCTTGGGTCGCCACATACATGGTACAGAAATTTAAATACAACTTATTAACATAGGCATGCGTGTATAATATGACATAAAGCGTGAGTTTAAATACAAATATCGTCTACTAGATATTATACAAACTCAAACAAAAAAGTCCTCATTACAATTATTATCACACTATTTCACGAATAGTGAGGACTACTAATGCTATCTTCGGGACCATCACTCGTTTCCCGACTGCGTCCAAATTTATATTCTCATTTCTCGAAGAGAACGGTGAAAGAAAGGGTGAGCTCAACTAGCCCAAGAAGAAATATTATGACTAAGATAATGCAGAATAAATTATCAATAGTCTTCAACAATGTTAAAGCGATAAAATACAATGAGAAAACCGGTTTAAGCTGCGGTGAATATGCAATCCATTAAAAGAGTCAAGTAGAAAATAAAATCTACTATCTTTTATGATTTTAAAAGGTTTTTCATCATCGTATATATTTGAGACTCAAACTTTAATAAATAATCCACATCATCGAATCATCCCGCACTACGGCCAAGGATATTCTTAAGTATCACGATCACAATTATTCTCCTTCTACGGGCCAAGAATAGTTGTGTATTCATTAATGGTCATGATCATGCCAACAATCGTCCATCAATGCACTACTACCACTTCGAGGATTTTAAATCACATCATTTGTAACATTACGGCCATGACATTACGCGTAGAATAATCCTCAGTCATAATCATACCAAGTCCATCCATGCTCTCTGTGCCACAGATGACTTTAAAAAAAATATATAAACATGAGGATGATGACAATGATATAAGAATTCAATAAAACAAGTTCAAGAATTATTTTATCCAGAATTATTAACGTCCAAATTGTCAACATGACATCGCTTTGTAGAGTAAAATTCAAGAATGATCGGAAGAATATTTCCGTGAAAAGATATCTTTGGATGAAACGCAAATATCAAGGATATTCTACTAATTTCATGGAGTATAGAAGTCAAAGTTTTAACCAATTTGGGTATAATAAAGAATGGAATAACAAAAGAAATCACCATGCATGCGGTACTTGCAGATGACAAAGTTATTCCAACAGAATAATAATAACGGAACTGGTCGGTGAAATTCACAACCAAGCGGGATGTTCCAAATGTAATAATAAAGATGGAACCAGATCCGGTGTAAAACACATGATAGGATATTCCAACAGAATGATAAAGAGCGGAACCGGTCCTGTAAAACACATGCAGCAGGATGTTCCAGCAGAATAATAATAAAGAGCGGAACCGGTCAGGTGTAAAACACATGCATGAGCAGGATGTTCCAATGAGAATAATAGAAGAATGTCACCAAGTATAGGTAAATCAAGCGTTATCTGAGTTATTCCAATGTAATAATAAGCAATGGAATAACATAAGGATTTCACCAAGTATAGGGTATGCCGCATATATACAAAGTTATGTATAGGGTATGCCACTTTTACAAAAGTTATTCAACAGAATAATAGTGAATGGAATAATGAAGTTCTCTTCAAGAAGAAAGAATAACACCCCTTACCGTAAAAGAACCTGAATATGGAAGTAGTGAAGTAGCGATAATACTCTTCTTCTTTCTATAACTTTCTCTCTATAATTTCTCTCTAGAGTTTCAATGAATTCGTAAGAAAATAATGAAGGAATGAGCCTATTTATAGGAAAATGGAATGCATAAGAACTAATCCATGAACGGTCAAAATTGATTTACTTTAATCGACGGTCCATATTTAAAGAAAAATCTTTTAAATAAAATATAATATATTCTATTTATATAAAAACATTTTACTATGCAAAACACTATGCAATACTACGCAAAACACTATGCAAAACACTACGCAATACTATGCATAATAAAATATAATATATTCTATTTATAGAATAACTTTAATAAAGTATTCTATTTTATATAAAAAGATGTTTTGAATAAAACAAAACGTCATTATCGCTATAATAATTCATATTATTAATCGTGATAATGGAATCAAACTAAGTGACGTCTCACATAAGCATCAATAATCAATACCGTGTGCTTACTTACGCAACCACACGACATCGTACTTTTACTACCAAAGAGTAGTTCAACAAGAACTACAGTAAAACTTCCGCCGTTATTTCAATAAAATATTTTTGTCTTTTCTCAATCCGAATAATAATTACATTTGTGGGGTCCACCAATGATTGAGTAGTTATGACGAATATTCCCGCTAAACCAAGAATATTCCCCGACCAATCGAATATAATAAAACCACTCAGTATACTTTTGCAAAATTTATAAATATTACCACAACTATAACATTATATCAAATTATTCCATAATATTCAAAAATAATATTTATAGAAAATTCATCTTTATTTATAAAAGCGGGGTCTTACAACCTCCCTTCTTATGAAATTTCGCCCTCGAAATTAGGGTACGATACTGGTATGTCGAAGAGGTAAGGATACCTTGATTTCATTTGATTCTAACTCCCAAGTCATTTCCTCAACATCGTGGTTCCTCCACAAAACTTTGACTTGAGGTATAACCTCGAGCGTAGAATATGTTCCTTCTTATCCAAAATTTGAACAGAACCTCTTCATACGTCAAATCTTCCGCTATTTAAATGGGTTCTAACTCAATAATATGGTTCGGGTCTTTCACATATTTACGTAACATGGATATGTGAAAAACGTTATGAACACGAGACATATTTCAAGCGAAAAGCGAGTCTATAGGCCACAGTTCCTACTCGATCGAGGATTAAAATGGACCGATGAATCGAGGATTAAGTTTCCTCTCTTTCCAAATCTTGTAACTCCTTTCCATGGAGCAACTTTTAACAACACATGATCTCCTATGTTCAATTCCACGTTCTTTCGATGAAGATCAAGATAACTCTTTTGTCGACTTTGTGAGGTTTTTATACGTTGTCGGATCGTTTGAATCTTTTCCGTAGTCATACGTACTCAACTCCGGTCCCAACAACGTTGCTTCACCCACCTCATCCCAAAGATAACGGAGAAGCGACACTTTCTTCCATACAACGCTTGAATGGAGCCATGCCAATATGCTTGATAAGCTGTTGTTGTAGGAAAACTCCACCAATGGTAAAAACTTGTCCCAACTCCCTTGAAATCAAGAACACGTAGTCTTAATAGATCTTCAAGAGTTTGAATAGTCCTCTCCATCGTCCGTCTGGTCTGATTCGAGGATGATATGCCGAAGCTAAATCGTAAGTCCGTGCCCATAGCTTTTTTGCAAACTAACCCAAAATCTTGAAGTGAATCTTGGGTCTCGATCGGAAACTATGGATACCAGATACCATGCGATCTTACAATCTCGTTTATGTACATACTGAGCAAGACGTTCAAGTGTATAAGTTTCTCAGATCGGTAAGAAATGAGCGGACTTGGTCAATCTATCAACAATGACCCAAATCGCATCAATGCCTTGAGAAACCTTAGGAAGACCCAGAACGAAATCCATGGTAATGTGCTCCCACTTCCATTACGGAATTTCAAGTGGTTGCAATGGACCTTTTGGTACTTGATGCTCCGCTTTAACTCGTTGACAAGTTAGACACCTTGAGATAAACAGTATTATCTCTCTCTTCATATTGCTCCACCAAAATGTATAGCGAATATCATGATACATTTTGGTACTCCGAGATGGATTGCAAATGGTGTGTTGTGCGCCTCCATCATGATATTATACTTTAAATCGTGGTCGTTAGGAACACAAAGTGCGGAGTTGACTCAAGTATTCCTTCTTCATCGATTCTTGCTTCCCAGATAGCACCTCTCTTGCACTTTCTTTCTCATACGCATCGCCTCCAGTGCGTAGCTCGAGCGGCTTTAACTTTATCGATTAAAGTCGGTTCTACTCGTATATTCGCTATCATCACATGCGTCTCTGGAGTCTTTAACTCTATCTCCATCCTTTGCAAGTCACACAAAATGGGCCTTTGTGTTGACAATAACGCACTCGTACTTGCATACGATCTTCTACTCAATGCATCGCCTACCACGTCGCTTTCCGAGGATGGTATTGGATGGTATGATCATAATCTTTCAACAGTTCAAGCCAACGTCGTTGTCGCATGTTGAGTTCCTTTTGAGTGAAGAAATATTTGAGGCTTTTATGATCCGTAAAGATCTCCACTTTCTCCCCATACAAGTAATGCCGCCAAATTTTAAGTGCAAAGACAACAGCTGCCAACTCCAGATCATGAGTAGGATAATTCCTCTCATATTCTTTGAGTTGTCGTGAGGCATAGGCTATAACTTTTCCATGTTGCATAAGAACACATCCCAACCCTTTGCTCAAAGCATCACCAGTAGATGACAAATCCCTCCGAGCGGATGGTATTGTCGAGCAGTCTTTGAAATAAGTCTCTTTTGAGTTCTTGAAAACTCTTCTCACATTCTTCGCTCCAACCGAACTTTGTATCTTTTCGAGTCACCGAAAGTCAATGGAGTAGTGATTCGAGAAAATCCTTCCACGAATCTCCGATAATAACCAAATTTAAACCGAGAAAGCTACGATGCCGGATCATCGATTTAGGTTGTTCCCACTTTGAATAGCTATCTTCTCTTTTGGTCAAGCAGATATTCCATGACTTGATACCACGTGCCCAAGGAATGCTACTTTCAAGCCGTAACTCGCATTTCTTCAACTTGGCATAAAGCTTATATTCACGAAGCTTTTGGAGGGTCACCTCAAGTGTTGCTTTCATGATCTTCACGACTTTTGGAATAAATAAGGATGTCATCAATAAAGACGACCACAAAGTGATCTAAATATTCCTTGAATACTCGGTTCATCATATCCATGAAGCGGCGTTAGGAGCATTAGTCAATCCAAAGGACATGACTAGGAATTCATAATGCCCGCATCTGAAGTTTCAAAGCCGTCTTTGGAATGTCGCGGTTCTAATCTTCAATTGGTGATATCCTAACGAAGATCAATCTTTGAAAAGAATTTGGCTCCTTGCAATCGGGTCAAACAGTCATCAATACGTGGCAATGGATACCTATTTTTGATGGTGACATGATTCAACTCCCGATAATCAATACAAAGTCGCATACTTCCATCTTTCTTCTTCACGAATAGAACAGAGCACCCCAAGGAGAAGTACTAGGACGAATAAAGCCAATGTCTAACAATTCCTGCAGTTGGGTCTTTAACTCACGAAGTTCAATAGAGCCATTCGATATGGGGCTTTGGAAATAGGTTTTGTACCGAGTTCAAGGTCGATACAAAATTCAATTTCACGCCCGGGGTAGGCGGGGAAGTTCTTCGGGGAATACGTCGGAAATTTATTAACAATAGAAATATCGCTCAAAACCGGCGATTTTTGTTTAAATCGTGACATGAGCTAAGAAAGCTTGACATCCATTTTTCAATAAAGCGAATAGCTTTATGGCTTGAGATGACCGTGATTGATTTTAATGGTTTGGTCGTTTGAATTCGCATAATAGGTTGATTAGGAATATGAAAGCTAACAACCTTACGAAAACAATCAATTTTTGCATGATAAGTAGTTAACCAATCAATCCCTAGAATCACGTCAAATGCAAGTATTTTTAATGAAATAAGATCGACGGGTAATGTGAGGGTACCGATTTGAACCAAACAAGACTTATAAGCAAATGGATGTAATGAAGGTTTCTCCCAACGGAGTTTCCACAGATAAGTCAAAGTCTAATTTCTCCTGAGTCAAATTTAATCGATGAGCGCAAGTAGGAGAAATAAAAGAATGGGTAGAACCAGGTATCAAATAAAGTGTAGACTTCATTAGAGTTTATGATAAGCTTTACCCGTGATGACCTCATTCGGGTTCCTTGCTCTCCGGGAGGTCACAACAAACGCCTCCCTTGCACCTTCTTGGTTTTGACTTTTCCGGGACTGACCTTTGGTGCCTCCATCCTAGTTGAATTTGTCTTGATGGACACAAAATCGAGCTAAGTGACCTTCTCTTCCACAATTATAACATGCTTTGACTCGGCATGTACGATTCGCATCGATGTGTCCTCTTCTTCCGCATTTGAAGCATATGATAGGTGGTCTTTCTCCTTCCTTAACAACGGGTCTTTGGTCTTTGACGACGTCTTTCCATCATTGTTGAATCTCCGTTTCTTGAAATGTCCATTCTTATGTTTTGGTACGATTACCACCAAGTGGTTACCATATCCGGCCTTTGTTGATTCCCTCCACGCTTGTTGTCACCGCTTCGATGACTACTCACCGGTATTATAACTTTGCGCACGCTCTCTTTTAGTTCAACGTTGACTCGTTATCGCGCTCCACTAATCGAGCCCTATTTACAACATCCGAATACAAACACGGTTTATGAGAAATAAGATGTTGACGTATCTCCGACTTCAAACCTCTTAAAACATTCGCGCCATTTCTCTTCATTATCCACCCAAGTGGGACGAAAAAAGTGATAACTCCGCAAATTTTGCCTCGTATTGTGACACGGGCCATATTGTTTTGTTCCAACTTGATAAACTCCACCTCCTTCATGTGGCGAATACTTTGGGAAAGTATTTGTCGTTGAAACGACTCTGGAACTTCTCTCCCAAGATATCTTGAAGACAAGCGAAGTTGAGTACGTTTTTACCGATTCCCACCAAAGAATCTGCCTCTCCACGCAACATAAAAGGCGGTAAAGGAACCTTTTGCTCCTCGGAGCATCCCAAGACATCAAATATCTTGGTAATGCTTTATCCATGCTTCCTTGAAGTGGTTTTGGCTCTCCCTTAAACTCCGGTGGTCCCAGCTCCTTGAATTGTTTAGCGGTGACCGCCCGAGAGTTTTCCGTGTTTCCACCCTACGTTTTTGGACAGAGTCGCTCTACTTTCATTGTTGCATAAATTGCATAAAGCCTCCGAACATTTGATCATTCATCATTTGGTCGGTGTTGTTGTTTTGCATGAGGATTGTCGCCTCGATGCACATTATCTCGATTATTGATATGTGGTGAATCAACGATCGCTTTGTGTGCTCCATGCTATTCTCAACATTCTCGGATGTCATTTTGAGACATCGCCACAAAAAAAAAGATTAATTGACATTTAACAATTATCTTTATATTTCGGCCAAACCAATAAAATAGCACAAAAACTTAGGTAGGTCATACTAGCGAAGGTATTCCCCGTCTCTCCCTCCTAGTACTTTTCTCACATCTTAGCTTGAGGATCATATCCTTAGCTCGATATTAACCGTGGACGCCCCCAAAATTAGGTATACATCACCCATCTTGGGTCGCCACATACATGGTATGTAAATTTAAATACAACTTATTAACATAGTCATGCGTGGTACAATATGACATAAACTGTGAGTTTAAATACAAATATCGTCTACTAGATATTATACAAACTCAAACAAAAGTCCTCATTACAATTATTATCACACTATTTCACGAATAGTGAGGACTACTAATGCTATCTTCGGGACCATCACTCGTTTCCCCGACTCGTCCCAAAACCTATATTCTCATTTCACGAAGAGAACGGTGAAAGAAAGGGTGAGCTCAACTAGCCCGAAAGAAGAAATATTATGACTAAGATAATGCGAGAATAAATTATCAATAGTCTTCAACAATGTTAAAGCGATAAAATACAATACACAACCGGTTTAAGCTGCATAAATGAATATGCAATCCATTAAAAGAGTCAAGTAGAAAATAAAATCTACTATCTTTTATGATTTTAAAAGGTTTTTCATCATCATTATAAATTTGAGACTCGACTTTAATAAATAATCCACATCATCGAATCACCCCGCACTACGGCCAAGGATATTCTTAAGTATCACGATCACAATTATTCCCGCACTACTACGCCGAGAATAGTTGTGTATTCATTAATGGTCATGATCATGCCAACAATCGTCCCATCAATGCACTACTACTACCATCGAGGATTTTAAATCACATCATTTGTAACATTACGATTACATGTATACCGAATAATCCTCGGTCATAATCATACCAAGTCCATCCATGTTCTATGTGCCACGCAGATGACTTTAAAAAAAATATATAAACATGAGGATGATGACAATGATATAAGAATTCAATAAAACAAGTTCAAGAATTATTTTATCCAGAATTATTAACGTCCAAATTGTCAACATGACATCGCTTTGTAGAGTAAAATTCAAGAATGATCGGAAGAATATTTCCGTGAAAAGATATTGGATGAAACGCAAATATCAAGGATATTCTACTAATTTCATGGAGTATATAAGTCAAAGTTTTAACTTATTTGGGTATAATAAAGAATGGAATAACAAAAGAAATCACCATGCACATGCGGTACTTGCGCCATAGGCAAAGTTATTCCAATGAATAATAATAACGGAACGAAGTCGGTGAAATTCACACAAGCGGGATGTTCCAACAGAATAATAAAGATGGAACGGATCCGGTGTAAAACACATGATAGGATATTCCAAGCAGAATGATAAAGAGCGGAACCAGTCAGGTGTAAAACACATGCAGGCAGGATGTTCCAGCAGTAATAATAATAAAGAGCGGAACCGTGTAAGGTGTAAAACACATGCAGGATGTTCCAATGTAATAATAGAAGAATGTCACCAAGTATAGGGTAAACCAGCAGTATACGAGTTATTCCAATGAATAATAAGCAATGGAATAACATAAGGATTTCACCAAGTATAGGGTATGCCGCATATAAAGTTATGTATAGGTATGCCACTTTTACGAGTTATTCCAACAGTAATAATAGTGAATGGAATAATGTAGTTCTCTTCAAGAAGAAAGAATAACACCCCTTACCGTAAAAGAACCTGAATATGGAAGTAGTGAAGTAGTAATACTCTTCTTCATAACTATAACTTTCTCTATAATTTCTCTCTCAGAGTTTTGAATGAAAGTAAGAAAATAATGAAGGAATGAGCTTCTATTTATAGGAAAATGGAATGCATAAGAACTAATCCATGAAGCAGTCAAGATTGATTTACTTTAATCGACGGTCCATATTTAAAGAAAAATCTTTTAAATAAAATATAATATATTCTATTTATATAAAAACATTTTACTATGCAAACACTACGCAATAATACTATGAAAAAACACTATGCAAAAACACTATGCAATACTATGCATAATAAAATATAATATATTCTATTTATAGAATAACTTTAATAAAGTATTCTATTTTATATAAAAAGATGTTTTGAATAAAACAAAACGTCATTATCGCTATAATAATTCATATTATTAATCGACAATAATGGAATCAAACTAAGTGACGTCTCACATAAGCATCAATAATCAATACCAGGTGTCTACTTAACCACCACACGTATTCTTGACTTTTACTACTGAGAGTAGTTCAACAGTAACCACGGTAAAACTTCCGCCGTTATTTCAATAAAATATTTTTGTCTTTTTCTCAATCCGACAATAATTCTGTTGTGGGGTCCACCAATGATTGAGCCGTTGTACGAATATTCCCTGCTAAACCGAATATTCCCCGACCAATCGAATATAATAAAACCACTTGTATACTTTGCAAAATTTATAAATATTACCCACAACTATAACATTATATCAAATTATTCCATAATATTCAAAAATAATATTTATAGAAAATTCATCTTTATTTATAAAAACTGGGGTCTTACATAACGAATAAGAATCATACTCTTGAAGATCGAGCTTCCTAGGGTACAAGTTCACCTCCAATCCTTTTCGCGTTCAACTTGAATCCACCGAGTTTGGTTCCTTCCTTTGATCAACGTTAGCCACCCAAGTGTTTGGCCTCAGAGGTGATCCACCAAGGAAAAGAATTTTCAAGAAGAATGGGTATCGCTCAAACCCTAGTTTTTCCTATCTCAGATAGAAAAAGAGGTGCTTCTCCAACCATTGGAATTACATTATATTTGATATCCGATATAAGACTCCTCTTATAAAGATATCAAGTAACCCTATTAAAATAAGGTATTATTTAATTAAACTCTTTTAATTAAGCGGGCTCCCCTAATCTTATTAGGGATAATTAATTAAACTCCTTTAATTAATTTTCTCTCCTAATCTATTAGGAATAAATGAGAGTAATTATATTAAATTAATTCCTAAACTCTTTTAGAAATTAAAATAATAATAATTGTAATAATATTAATAAGACTCCTCTTATTAATTTATATTTAATATTTCTAAAATATTAAATAATAAATAATAAGCTATTTAATTTATTCTATCACCATAGATTAAATTAAATATACATAACATATTATTACGATTATGCCATTTACTTCTTAAATAATTATTCTTCCTTTTGTGGTATGGTATGACCCTTTAGGTTCTCCATATTAAACCTAGGTTGTGAATAAATCAATTAGAACAATTCTAATCTTATTTAAATAAATAAATTAAATAATTAATTTATTTAAATAAATAATATTTATTCTACAATAGGGATAAGCCTCCTAGCGATCAACAACTTTCTAGATAATATAGATTTCAACATTAATCATAAAAGAACCTTTGAGTAAATAGTTTACCGCACAATTCAATCCTTCCACCATCTGATGTCCCAATTAAATATAAGGCATGGAATTCTTGTCAAGTCTTATTTTATTTAATTATATGTATTTCGATCCTTAAATGCACAACTCAAATAATGCAAATTAGAAACTCCTTTCTAATTTCATTACGCCGCCAAGGACTCTTGGGTTGTCATTTATCGAATCACATAGGACATTTCTCTTCTTTTATTAGAAGTGGTAGATTCTTTATTGATCATACATTATCTCCATGTACAACTTATTATACCCAAGCATACCCTTTGATATACCCTAAGGGTCTTAAGGAATAAGTCAAAGTATAACTCATCATACACAAGATACTATGATGATCTCAAGTCCAAGGATCACTCATCTTACTATCACTACTGAGAATTCCTATTGATGACAAGTAAAACTCCATTAGGTATTCCTTAGCGAGCCACGTCAAATGAACTTATTCTCTAATAAGCACCTACATACTTGCTTTAGTGTCTCCACACAAATGATCGTGAGATCAATCATCCTCATCCAATGAAAGCAAGCAACGTATGTACCAATCTATCCGGATTCACTAATCCCCAATTTAGTAATCCAATGATTGGGAACTATTTTAGTTTTAAGCTTTCTAAGAATTTAGATCTCATTAGAATGATCATCATCATTATTCTAAAAGCATTGCTTAAAACTATGGGTTTATCACATATTATAAAACAACATCATGTAGATAATTAAAAGCCTTTAATAAATTAATATTTTTTTTTAATAAATGAATAAGATTGTTACAAAGTATATGCTTTATCATCAAACATGATTGGCTTGTGTGCATACCACTTTCAGAAGTATCATGTTGACAATTTGGACGTTATTAGTTCCTGGATAAATTAATTCTTAAACTTGTTTTATTGAATTCTTATATCATTGTCATCATCCTCATGTTTATATTTTATTGAAAGTCATCGTGGCTGTGTAGTGCATAGATGGACTTGGTATGATGATTATGACTGAGGATTATTCGGTATAATCATTTAATCGTAATGTTACAAATGATGTGGTAAAAGTCCTCATTGACCCGTAGTGCATTGATGGATGAGTTGTTGGCATGATCATGATCATTGACGAATACACGAATATCCTTGGCCCATAGTGCATGGATAATTTGTGGTTGTGATACTAATGAATATCCTTGGGTAGAAAAGTGCGGGGATGATGTGGATTATTTATTAATTCGAGTCTCAACGATAAAAGTGATAAAAACTTTTTAAATCATAAAAGATAGTAGATTTTATTCTCTACTTGACTCTTTTAATAGATCAGATGTTTTTCATTGCAGCTTAAACTTGATGTCTATTGTATTTTATCGGTTTAACATTGTTAAAGACTAATGATAATTTATTACGCATTATTTTAGTCATAATATTTCTTCTTTGGGCTAGTTGAGCTCACCCTTTCTTTCACCTTTTCTCTTGTGAAATGAGAGCGTAGCCAGTGAAAGTAGTATGCATAAAGCCAATCATGTTTGATGATAAAGCATATACTTTGTAACAATCTTATTCATTTATTAATAAAAAGTATTAATTTATTAAAGGCTTTTAATTATCTACACGGTGTCTTTGTTTTATAATATGTGATAAACCCATAGTTTTAAGCAATGCTTTTAGAATAATGATGATGATCATTCTAATGAGATCTAAATTCTTTGAAAGCTTAAAACTAAAATAGTTCCCAATCGTTGGATTACTAAATTGGGGATTAGTGAATCAGGATAGATTGGTACATACGTTAACTTGCTCGTTGGATGAGGATGATTGATCTCATGATCATTTGTGTGGAGACACTAAAGCAAGTATGTAGGTGCTTATTAGAGAATAAGTTCACCGAACGTGGCTCGCTATGGAATACCTAATGGAGTTTTATTTGCACTGTCAATAGGATTCTGTAGTGATAGTAAGACAAGTAATCCTTGGACTTGAGATCATCATAAGATATCTTGTGTATGATGAGTTATACTTTGACTTATTCCTTAAGACCCTTAGGGTATATCAAAGGGTATGCTTGGGTATAATAAGTTGTATACATGGAGATAATGTATGATCAATAAAGAATCTACCACTTCTAATAAAAGAAGAGAAATGTCTATGTGATTCGATAAATGACAACCCAAGAGTCCTTGGCGGCGCAGTAATGAAATTAGAAAGGAGTTTCTAATTTGCATTATTTGGAGTTGTGCATTTAAGGATCAAATACATATAATTAAATAAAATAAGACTTGACAGTAATTCACCATAGATTAAATTAAATATACATAACATATTATTACGATTATGCCATTTACTTCTTAAATAATTATTCTTCCTTTTATGGTGTGACCCTTTAGGTTCTCCATATTAAACCGGTTGTGAATAAATCAATTAGAACAATTCTAATCTTATTTAAATAAATAAATTAAATAATTAATTTATTTAAATAAATAATATTTATTCTACAATAGGGATAAAGCCTCCTAGCGATCAACGACTTTCCGGATAATATAGATTTCAACATTAATCATAAATGAACCTTTGAGTAAATAGTTACAAATAATTCAATCCTTCCACCATACAATGTCCCAATTAAATATAAATTAAATAGCTTAATATTTATTATTTAATATTTTAGAAATATTAAATATAAATTAATAAGAGGAGTCTTATTAATATTATTACAATTATTATTATTTTAATTTCTAAAAGAGTTTAGGAATTAATTTAATATAAGTACTCTCATTTATTCCTAATTGGATTGGGAAGGAAAATTAGTTAAAGGAGTTTAATTAATTATCCCTAATAAGATTAGGGAGCTTAATTAATTAAAAGAATTAATTAATTAAAACCCAATTCCTTAATTGTTAAGGTGGGTTGCCCACATCTATAAATAAGAGGAGTCTTATTATGGGTAGTATGGGTTGTTGACTTTAATAAAGTACGTAATAATTCCAAGTTGTTGGGAGTATGCCTTTTCTATAGAGATAGAAAACTAGGGTTTAGCCAACCACCCTTCTTCTTGAATTTTCTTCTTCCTTGGTGGATCACCTCTAGAGGCCAAACACATGGGTGGCTAACGTTGATCAAAGGAAGGAACCAAACCCGGTGGATTCAAGATTGAACGCGAAAGGATTTGGATGATCAAGGCCACGTTTTTTTGAAGCAGGCCACGGTTTTTGAAGTTGGCACGGAATTCATGCATGAAAATCAAGGCAGGCATGGCAAGCGGAAACCATAAAAAAAAAAAAAAAATTTGCAAAAGGGATGCATGGAAATTAAAGGAACAAATATATATATATTATGGTTATATATATATATATATATATATATATATATATATATATTCTTAATAATTTTATTATTAAAATAAACTTTTATTTAAGATTAAAATAAAATTTTATTTTAATAATAAAATTAATATATATATATATATATATATATATATATATATATATATATATATATATTTATTCTTTAATTTTATGCATCCTTTTGCAAATTTTTTTTTTTTTTTTTTTTTTTCGTTTATGCTTCGCTTTGATTTTCATGAATTAATTCCGTACAACTTCAAAATTTTTCTCGCTTCAAAAAAACGTATTGATTTTTCTTTTTTTTTTTTTTGAAGCCATGCACGGAAATCAAGAATCAAATTTGGCAGGATTTGATTTTAGCATACATGAAATAAAAGCGGCAGAAACAAAAAAAAAAAAAAAAAAAAAATTTTGAAGGGCCACGGTTTTTCAAGGCAATCCTTTTAATTAATTAACCGAAATCATGGCAGTTTTTTTATATCCTGACTTCCTTTAGTTCTAATACAAGACAGCGGTTTTGCAAATAAAAAAAAAAAAAAAAGGAAATCAAGGCCACGTTTTTTTGAAGCGAATACCGCGTTTTTGAAGTTGTACGGAATTCATGCATGAAAATCAAGCGGCGGTGGAAAATGAAACCATAAAAAAAAAAAAAAAAATTTGCAAAAGGGATGCATGGAAATTAAAGGAACAAATATATATATTATGGTTATATATATATATATATATATATATATATATATATTCTTAATAATTTTATTATTAAAATAAAATTTTATTTTAATCTTAAATAAAAAGTTTATTTTAATTTTAAAATAAAAGGTTTATTTTAATTTTAAAATTGGAATTTCATGCTAACTAATTAGAGTTGGAATTGGATTCCATGATAACTAATTGGAGTTGAAATTGGATTTTATTTTTCCTAAAATAAAGGAGTTTATTTGTGAATAGGGAAGTAAATCCATCTTTCCTTAAATAAAGGAGTTTGTTTAGATATGAAATAAGATTTCATATTATTCAAAATAAAAGAGTTTATTTGTGAATAGGAAAGAGAATCCATGTTTCCTTAAATAAAGGAGTTTATTTAAATATGAAATAAGATTTCATATTATTCAAAATAAAGGAGTTTATTTATGAATAGGAAAAGAATAATCCGTGTTTCCTTTAATATTTTTTTTTTTATGGAATTGGATTCCATAATTAATTAAAATAAAATAGTTTATTTTAATTAAATATTTTTTATTACATGGAATTGGATTCCATAATTAATTAAAATAAAGGAGTTTATTTTGATTAAAATTTTGATTAAAATAAAATAGTTTATTTTATTCAAAATTGGATAAATTAAAATAAAATAGTTTTATTTTGATTTAAATTTGGATTAAAATAAAGGAGTTTATTTTGATTCAAAATTAGATTTTATACTAACTAAATTTGCCCATTAAATGATATCAATATATATATTAAATGTTTATTATTCATAGGATGAATGTTATTTATTGATGCATATGATGATGTGTATGATAATAAATGGGATTGATTATGACTATTGACCAATATGATTGGAATTTTATTTTAGTTGGATGCGTGAATGTATGGGTTTTATTAAATAGAATGGGTGCAGCATTTCGTCTTCTCTAATTTTTCTTAATGTAAATTCTATTCCCTCCCTATGTACTTCCCTCGATCACGATCAAGGTTTCAATTTATTATAAATAGTTTTGTAATAGGAATAGTTAGAATTAATTTTGAAAAATTGGAGATCAAGGAGCAAGGCGCTTGAAGACCCGTTTGTAATGGAGCCGAGTTTAAATGTAATAGTTATATTTAAATATTATTTCTTGCACCCTTAGGGTTTGAACTTTTGGCTCACTTGGTGGCTCTAGTGAACCAAACTAGAATAAAAGTCCATAATCAATCCGGGTAGAATATAGTATTCTATATGCATGTTATACTATATATATATTATATATTATGCAAACATGCTTCAGCATGTTCATTAATACGACGCGTATTTTATATATATATATGCGTAAATGCATATTAAACAAGATGAGACAAATTAATAACAAACCCTCAATTTTTATATTAAGTCCTAAGCGTTCAAAGATATTTGGAATATCGAACGTCGCTTTCTCTAGCATGATAAAATTAATAGAGTATTAAATATTTAATATGAGTTTGTTGTGTCACCACAAGGCAAGTATTAAGTATTTAAGATGTTAATTTATCACATTTGATGCTTATAAAGAAAATTGAACAATATTGTTTTGTTGTGTCACCACAAGGATGATATTTTTCTTTTTTGAATATATGGAGTGCTAGGTTGGACTTAACTTGGATAATTTTGATTCGGATGTGCCACCACTTGATCAAAATAATCTAAGAGGCAAAATACAAGGAGTTGAATAGTTGATGTAATTGACAAAAGTTGTCTACCTATTTATTTATATATAGTTTGTTGTGTCATCACAAGGCTATATACATTTGAAATGGGATCCTTATTCTCACTAGCAAATCTTTAATTAGATTTTTGCCTTAGAACTATATAAGTGAGGTAATATAGTTTGAAGAAAATAGTGGGAGATACCAATTTAAAACAAGACCTAATTTATTTTGGTAATTAATAAAAGAATATATGTTAAAATGTTGTTAATTACAAATTCATTTACGTAATTTTACAATGTCTAAAATTACTATCAACTGCGAAACATATTAGATGCTAAATTAACCTGGATCGAATTAAATGGATTGGTTAAGGAATATGAGAATAGTTCTCATGGTGAAAAGCTATCTTATGTCCTTAATACGCCTATCCTCGCAAAGGTTGAAGCATAATGCCTCGAGGAAGAGATTGCTACTTTTAGAAAGTGGCAAGATGATGCATGATTAGCTCAATGCATCATGCTCGCATCCATGAAAGTAACGAGCTTCAGCCACAAGATGAAACTATGGATGCTCTCTACTTTATATTCCCGCACATCAAGTAGTTGATAGTGAGGAAAGTAGGACCGATAGATATCGAGATATCTAAGGAGTTCTTCCGATCTAGAATGGTAGGTGACACTATAGATGCAGATAAAAAGTTCTTAACATAATCAATTTGATTGATCAATTAGACAACGAAGTTTTGTCATGGATGGAGAGTTGAGCCAAGATTTGATCTTGCACTCACTCCAGGACTCCTTTCATTAATTGTTTGAATTTTTCATATGAACAAGCTAGATATCACCTCGCCGATTTGCTTAACATATTGAAAAATGTTGAGAGTCACTTTCCAACCAAGAAAGATCAAGTCTTCTTGGTAGGGGCAAAAAGGATCTTCCGAAAGAAGAACGATTCAAAGAAGGTAAATAGAAAGGCATAAACAAAGGATAATAAGAACAAAATCGATTTGGATAAGAAAGGAGTTTGCTTCCACTACAATAAGCCTGAATAATCGGAAAGAAAGCTGCGAGAAGCATCTTACGAGAGGCTAACCAAAGAAGCTTAGTGAAGTTTTTTATAAATACAATTTTGTTCATGATTGAAATAAATTTTCTTTAAGTCGAGGTTCTACTTGGGTATTGGATACCGACTTTGGTTATCATAAATATAGATTTATGAAGGACCAAGGTATAGAAAGCTAAACAAATATAAGTAATCACATGCGAGGAAATGTAGCAAAGGTTCTTTGATTAGCCATAGGAACTTATAGTTTAGCAATGCTACTACGGCAAATCTATTAAGTCGATAAGTTGTTATTGTATTCCGATTCTTGTTAAAATATTATTTCCATTTTATCTTTGGACAATGAAATCTTTGGTATTATAATTAAGAACAATTGTTGTTCTATTTATAATAATAATGTTTTGTATAGAATGGAATATTACTTAATGGATTTTGTAAGACCGAAATTTTTTAAATAAAAAGGAATTTCCTTTATTTATTATCTTGAAATAGTAAGGGTTGATTTGATTAATGTGGATAGTTAAGGGTTAAATACGCAAATATTTCAAAATAAGCAAGTGGTTATAAAATATTCATTTTTGTCGGGGAATATTCGTTTTGGTCGTGGAATATTAAATCTTTGTCGGGAATATTCTTTTATTGCCTAGCACACCACCCATGTGTGGGCCCCATAACTAAAAAGCGATTGGATGAGGAAAACGACAAAGTTTGGGTGGTTATAAATAATTGGCGTAGTTATTATCAATTAAGACCATTGGAATACCGGTGGTTAAAATACGATGTCTGGCGTGGTTGACAAAGATGACATACGGTATTGCAAGATTGTTGAATTATTGATCCTTACGTAAGATGGCACTACTCAATAATTATTAAAGTAGTTTTCGCTCAATAGTTTATTTTATTGATTCAATAATTCTTTGCGTTGGTATTTTATATTATTGTTGTTTCAATAATTGTCACCGCATGATATTTCCCATTATCGGATCAATAATTCATATTATTTGAATAATATTATTAGATAACATTATTGGCAATGTCTAGAAAGTTACATCTAAGGAGAGGTTTGGTCACCTAATCATTGCGCCGAAGAAGGAGAGATCCTTATTGAAAAGCCCCTCTTTCCGGGAACGACTGGTTGTCATAAATGTGATTTCGTAATATTATTTGTGAATAATTAATTATTGATTCATATGATAAGAAATATTTATTTTATATGAATATAAATGATGGATTTATTTATGTGGTTATTAATGAAGGAATTAATGTTGAGGTGTTTTATCAGTATTTTATCGGATTGGAGGTATTAAAAATCAAATCCGGGGTTTTGAGATATATCATGGGGTTATAATTTTAATCCGATAGTTGGATCGTTGTAATTTCGGATATGTTATACATACATAAGTTGAGTATATGTCCACAAATTTTGAACCGTTAAAGATGCACGAATGATTTGTTGTGAATTTTAAGAGGTGTCGGATTCGGAAATTAGGTTTATAATTGATTTTGGTGGAAAATTCTAGAATTGAGTGGGCCCCACTTGTGGTTGGTGAAAAAATGTGCTGAATTTTATTTCAAATGTGGTGGGTGGCAATAGTAGCGAGTAAAGCCATCGTGTAGCGAGTCAAGTCTGCCTTGGTGGCTAAATTTTTCTATAAATAGAGGGCTAAGTTAGAATTGAAAATCACACCGTAAACAAAGTTTTCTCTTTCTCTCTATATTATTGAGTGTATTTTGTGAGTATTTAGATACTTTGAGAGTTCTTTGTTCAAGACAAGTTTCATTCAAAGATCACTCCGACCTTTCCTTCCGAAATCTTGATTCTTTGAGGTAAGGGATGTTATTTTCTTCTCAAATGATATTAATTCTTCAATATCATTATCTTTGAAATATTGGTTGGTACTTTTTATCAAATTTGGAACTTTTTCATGTCAAGGTTACTATTCATGAGTTACTTATTCACGAGTTACTTATTCATGAGTTACTATTCACGAAGTTCTTATTCACGAGTACTATTCATGAAGCGTGAAGATGTTTTTTGTGGAATTTCTATCTTTGGGTGTGAGAGTTACTATTCACGATATACTAAGACTTATTCACGATATCTGACACTATTCACGAATATTAAGACTATTCATAGAAAAATGAAAATTTTTCTTTTCGCCTAAAATATCTATTCGGATACTAGCTTTGATTGTATCCATGTTTTGATCATTCTTGAATTTTACACCACTATGATTATTTTTGAGGTATTTTTGGGCGTGGATAAAACCAAGTACGAATCCTTAATCCTTGTCATTTTGTTTCACTTTGGATTCGTTTCTTTAAAAATAATTTTCATCATCCTCGGTTTTAAATGATGATATTATTGAATATCTTTGGCACTGTAGTGCAAAAGATGAATGATTTTGAAGAATATCTTTGGCCCTGTAGTGCAAAGATGAAAGCGGTGTTTAAATGAACATGACCGATCGATGAATATCTTTGGCCTTTAAGCAAAAAGATGAGCAGTGTTTAAATGAATATGACCGATCGATGAATATCTTTGGCCTTTAGTGCAAAGATGAGCAGTGTTGAGATGAATATGACCGATTGATGAATATCTTTGGCACAGTAGTGCAAAGATGAATATTTGATTTGAGATGAATATTGATTGATATTCTGAGGATAAAATATTGATGATGGACTGTTAAATTCATAGATTATAGTAGATTTCATTCTCACGTAACTCTTCTATGAATTATTATTTCATTGCGAATATTGATCCGAAACTTGTTGTCTATTGTATTCTATCGATTTTTCCTGTTGGAGACTAACGATAATTTGTTGTATATTATCTTAGTCATAATATTCTTTATTGGGCTAGTTGAGCTCACCCTTTTCCTTGTTGTTCCATTTTTCTTCTCGGGAGGCGAGAAGGTAGCAAGAAATACTAGTTTGGGGTATGGAATGAAAGTTCTAGAGAGAGTTGTTTAGTAGTCCTCACCATTTTTGTAAAATAATGTATCAATAAATATGATGGGGATTTATTTGCGTGTGGATATTGTCTAGATGGCAATATCTGTATTTAAACTCATTAATTATATATTGTCGTATTTCACACGACATTTGTATTATTGAAGTTGTAGTTGTTTTGTACCATGTATTTGGCGACTCGAATGGGTTGGATGGAATGGACCTATTTTGGGGTTCGTGCGGTTTGGTATCGAGCTTAGGGATATGATCTCCAAGGAGATCGGGGAATAGAACTAGGAGGGGAGAGACGAGTAAATCCTTCGCTAGTGTGTCCTACCTAAGCTTATTTCTTGGTTGGTCATATTATAGGGATATTATGTGATTGATTTCCTTAATTAACCCTTGTTTTATGACAGTAATTGAGAATGTCGACTGAGAATATTAATAGTGGTGTAAATGAGACCGTGGAGATGCTCTGTACTTAACAACGAGGAGAGCGTGCAACAGTCGTGGCAATGTACCTCCCGTGAATAACACCACCGAAAGCGGATGATGAACGAGGGATGTTTATAAGCTTTTTGCAGTTCATGCAAAAATCGACGAGGAGACTCGTGTTCAAAATCTGAGGAGGAGATGATAGCAATTCACGGGTGGTCACTGACCCAAGAAGTTCAAAGAGTTGGGACCACCAGTAATCTGGGAAAGCCAGATCCGATCATGGCGGAAACATGGGTCAAACAAATTACCAAGATATTCGATGTCTTGGGATGCACGAAGGAACAGAAAGTTCCATTCGCTACTTTTATGTTCCGTGGCGAGGCAGATTACTGGTGGGAATCGTGAAGTTGCATTCATTCACCGCACTCAAGATGTCGGAGACGTTTGAAAGCAGTTCAATGACAAGTACTTCCACGAAAGTATTCGTCTATATGAAGGAAGTGGAGTTTATTAGATTGGAGCGAGAATAACATGGCGGTGTCCCAAAGACGAGGCGAAGTTTGCGGAGTTATCGAGTTTGCACCTCATTTGGTGGAGAATGAGGAACGATGACGCGGATGTATCGAGAGGTTGAAACCCAAGATACGTCAAGATCTCATTTCATCATAAATTTTCTCTATTCGGATGTTGTAAACAGGCTCGATTGTTAGAAGCGAGATAACGAAAACGTTCAAACGAGGACCATAACCGGATCATACCAAAGATAGCGATCATCGAATAACGATAACCAAAGTGGAGAAAGAAGAATACGGACAAAAGCGGTAACCACTCCGGTGGTAATCGTGGCCATGAAAATAGAAGAAGCGAGTTGGGAGGAGATTTTAAAAGAGGAGATTCAACAACGACCCGTGTGAAGACGTCGGCGCCAATGTGGCAACCGGTTCCAAAGGAGGAGAAAGACCATCGGTCAGTATGTTACAAATGCGGAAAGAGGGACATATCATCGCCCAAACCCCGCCCACAGCAGTTTAAGGTATGCTATAATTGTGGAAAAGAAGGACATATCGCCGAGATTAGACGATATCGAAACCTAGTGCGGTGAGGCGGTGACTCAAAAGGATGTCCCGAAAAGTCAAAGTCAACGATTCTCGGAAGAGCGTTTGTCGCGATTCGGTCAAAATACGAGGAACCCGAACGAAGTTAGCACGGGTTAGTTAATTATAAATTCTTGCGAAGTTTATACCTTACTAGATACCTGGGTTCTACCCATTCTTTTATATCTCTTGCTTTGCGCTCAACGTTTGAACTTGACTCACGAGAAATTAGACTTTGACCTATTTATGGAGACTCGTTAGGAGAAACTTTCATTACATCCGTTGTTTAAAAATCTTGTTTGATTCAAGTTGGCACCATTACCTTACATTCGTTGACCTTATCTCTTTAAAGATACTTGCTTTTGGGGATTGATTGGTTAACTACTCATCACGCCAAAATTGATTGCTTTTGTAAGGTTGTTAGTTTTTCATATTCCTAAGCAACTTTGTTATTCAATTCAAGCAATCAAACCATTGTAGTCAAACATTTTCATATCAATCCATGAAGTCATTCGTTTATTACGGATGTCAAGTTTTCTTAGTCCATGTTATGGATTTGAATAAAGACACGCCGATTTGAATAATATTCTTGTTGTTATTGATTTTTCCCGACGTATTTCTGAAGAATTTATCGCTTACTCCCAAAGACCGATATTAAATTTTGTATCGACTTTGAACCCCAGATACAAAACTCATTTCTAAAATCTCATATCGAATGGCTCTATTGAACTTCGGAGTTAAAAATTCAACTATAGAATTTGGTACCGAGCCTTTATCTTGTGACTTCCTTTGTGGAATTCACCTAAGCCGAACTCTCTGTAGGGACGTTATATTCGATGCGATAAGTAAATCGATAGGTGTCATTGTGACGTCTTTATCCAAGGTTGGGATATGAGTCACGATTGAGAACAACCTAAGTCGGTAATCGAAATGCGTAGTTTTTGAAGCTTAGTTGGTTATTATCGGAGATTCGTTGAAGGATATTCTCGAATCGCTATTCCATTAACGCAATCGACTCGTAGAGATACAAAATTCGAATGGAGCAAGGAATGTGGGAAGAGCTTTCAAGAACTCAAGAGGAGACTCATTTCAAACACATGTTCGACCATGCCATCACGGAAAAGCGAACGTGGTAGCCGACGTGTTGAAGTAGAAGATCGTATACAAGCACGAGTACGATGTTGTCAAAGACTAATTTCAGATAATATACAAATAATAGAGATGGAGATGAAAACTCTAGGTACCCACGTGATGATATCTGAGCACGTGATGATATACTGAGTATAATCGACTTTAATTGATAAAGTTAAAGTTATTCAAGCCACACAACCGAGCCGATGAATTTGAAGAAGGAGGTGCAAGAAGTTGTTATTTCAAAAGCGAGAATCGGTGAGGTGAGGAAAGCTCAAACCTTCGATTTATTAATCCGGTTGAAATTCTCGATCGAATAGGAATCGTGGCCTATAGACTCGCTTTTACCGCCAAGTATGACGCGTGTTCATAACGTTTTTCACGTATCGATGTTACGTAAATATGTGGGACGACCGAAACACGTCATTGAGTTAGAACCGGACGAGATAGCCAAGACTTAACGCACGAGGAGGTACTGTCAAGATTTTGGAGAGAAAGAACATGACCTATGTATCGAGGTTATACCATAAGTTAAAGTTTTGTGGAGAAACCATGTTATTGAGGAAATGACACGGGAGTTGGAAACGAAAATGAAAGCGAGGTATCTTTACCTTTTGAAACACCAGTATACGTCACGTCAATTTCGAGGACGAAATTTCATAAGGAGGGAGGTTGTAAGACCGAAATTTTTTAAATAAAAAGGAATTTCCTTTATTTATTATCTTGAAATAGTAAGGGTTGATTTGATTAATGTGGATAGTTAAGGGTTAAATACGCAAATATTTCAAAATAAGCAAGTGGTTATAAAATATTCATTTTTGTCTGGGAATATTCGTTTCGTCGTGGAATATTAAATAATGCTCTGGGAATATTCGTTTGACGATTTGGCTTGACCATGTGTGGGCCCCATAACGAAAAGTGATTGGATGAGGAAAACGACAAAGTTTGGGTGGTTATAAATACTTGGCGTAGTTATACTCAATTAAGACCGTTGGAATACCCGGTGGTTAAAATACAAGAATACGCGTGGTTGCAAAGAAGAGCATTTGCAGTATTGCATGTATTGTTGAATTATTGATCCTTACGTAAGATGGCACTACTCAATAATTATTAAAGTAGTTCTTGCTCAATAGTTTATTTTATTGATTCAATAATTCTTTGCGTTGGTATTTTATATTATTGTTGTTTCAATAATTGTCATCGCACAAGATTTCCCATTATCGATCAATAATTCATATTATTTGAATAATATTATTAGATAACATTATTGGCAATGTCTAGAAAGTTACGTCTAAGGAGAGGTTTGGTCACCTAATTGCGCGCCAAGAAGGAGAGATCCTTATTGAAAAGCCCCTCTTTCACGGGAAAACTGGTCATTATAAATGTGATTACGTAATATTATTTGTGAATAATTAATTATTGATTCATATGATAAGGAAATATTTATTTTATATGAATATAAATGATGGATTTATTTATGTGGTTATTAATGAAGGAATTAATGTTGAGGTGTTTTATCAAGATTTTATCGGATTGGAGGTATTAAAAATCAAATCGGGGTTTTGAGATATATCATGGGGTTATAATTTTTAATCCGACCGTTGGATCGTTGTAATTTCTGGATATGTTATACATACATAAGTTGAGTATATGTCCACAAATTTTGAACCGTTAAAGATGCACGAATGATTTGTTGTGAATTTTAAGAGGTGTCGGATTCGGAAATTAGGTTTATAATTGATTTTGGTGGAAAATTCTAGAATTGAGTGGGCCCCACTTGTGGTTGGTGAAAAAATGTGCTGAATTTTATTTCAAATGTGGTGGGTGGCAATAGTAGCAGGTAAAGCCATCAGGTAGCAGGTCAAGTCTGCTTCGGCGGGCTAACATTTTCCTATAAATAGAGGGCTAAGTTAGAATTGAAAATCACACCGAAACAAAGTTTTTCTCTTTCTCTCTATATTATTGAGTGTATTTTGTGAGTATTTAGATACTTTGAGAGTTCTTTATTCAAGACAAGTTTCATTCAAAGATCACTTCCGACCTTTCCTTCCAAGAAATCTTGATTCTTTGAGGTAAGGGATGTTATTTTCTTCTCAAATGATATTAATTCTTCAATATCATTATCTTTGAAATATTGGTTGGTACTTTTTATCAAATTTGGAACTTTTTCATGTCGGGGTTCTTATTCATGAGTTCTTATTCACGAGTTACTATTCATGAGTTACTATTCACGAGTTCTTATTCACGAGTACTATTCATGAAGCGTGAAGATGTTTTTTTGTGGAATTTCTATCTTTGGGTGTCGGAGTTACTTATTCACGATATCAAGACTATTCACGATATCTGAGACTATTCACGAATACGGACTATTCACCGAAAAATGAAAATTTTTCTTTTCGTCTAAAATATCTATTCTGGATACTAGCTTTGATTGTATCCATGTTTTGATCATTCTTGAATTTTACACCACTATGATTATTTTTTGAGGTATTTTTGGACGTGGATAAAACCAAGTACGAATCCTTAATCCTTGTCATTTTGTTTCACTGGATTCGTTTCTTTAAAAATAATTTTCATCATCCTCAGTTTTAAATGATGATATTATTGAATATCTTTGGCCTGTAGTGCAAAGATGAATGATTTGAAGAATATCTTTGGCCTGTAGTGCAAAGATGAGCGAGTGTTTAAATGAACATGGATCGATCGATGAATATCTTTGGCCTTTAGTGCAAAGATGAGCAGTGTTTAAATGAACATGACCGATCGATGAATATCTTTGGCCTTTAGTGCAAAGATGAGCAGTGTTGAGATGAACATGACCGATTGATGAATATCTTTGGCTCAGTAGTAAAAGATGAATATTTGATTTGAGATGAATATTGATTGATGTTACTGAGGATAAAATATTGATGATGGATCGTTAAATTCATAGATTATAGTAGATTTCATTCTCTCGTAACTCTTTATGAATTATTATTTTTTCATGCGAATATTGATCTGAAACTTGTTGTCTATTGTATTCTATCAGATTTTTCCCTGTTGGAGACTAACGATAATTTGTTGTATATTATCTTAGTCATAATATTCTTTACTGGGCTAGTTGAGCTCACCCTTTTCCTTGTTGTTCCATTTTTCTTCTCAGGAGGCGAGAAGGTAGCAAGTACTAGTCGGGGTATGGAATGAAAGTTCTAGAGAGAGTTGTTTAGTAGTCCTCACCATTTTTGTAAAATAATGTATCAATAAATATGATGGGGATTTATTTGCGTGTGGATATTGTCTAGATGGCAATATCTGTATTTAAACTCACAGTATATATTGTCGTATTTCACACGACATTTGTATTATTGAAGTTGTAGTTGTTTCTGTACCATGTATTTGGCGACTCAGAATGGGTTGGATGGAATGGACCTATTTTGGGGTCGTCACAGATTTTGTATACTTGACTTACGTGAAAAATTATTTTGCATATTGAACAAACTAGTATAAGAAAAGGAGATGATCATTCAAAGAGTTGAATGTGTGTATTTGCTAAAATACAAGTGTGAATTATTTGAAAGGTTCAAAGAATTCAGAAGTGAAATAAATTGACAATGTATTAAGATTCTTTGATTAGATCAAGGAATAAATACTTGAGCAATAAGTTTCTAGATCATCTCAAATGGTTTTTCATTAATGGACGCCTCTAGATACTGCTTAATAATTGATTGATGTATCTAAAAGGAAAATCGCATTACCTTGTTGGACATAGTGCGGTCCATAATGATTTTACCGACATTCCAAAGTATCCTTACGGGATAATGACCTAGAAATGGTCGCATATCTACGAAAATGATAACCTCAAAAATCCCCCCAAGACTCCATAAAAGTTATGGGACGGGGAGGATTCTAATCTTAAGTATGTTAAGATAAGGGTTGTCCAACTTATGTGAAAAAGGTTTCAAAGGATAAGCTTGGGACAAGATTTGACAAGTCTTGATTTGTGGGACATCCTAAAATAAGTTTAGGGTATACGTTCTATAATCCTACATAGCAAAAAGGTGTTTGTTACGAAACACGCGCGCTTCTAAGATAAAGGCGTTTATCATTGAAGGGGCTAGTGGGAGAATAATAGATCTTGAAAAGTTCAAGAACCACAAAAACACTATAAGTCAAATAAGAGGAACCTATAGAAAGACCTATTGTACCACAAGATAATCGTAAATCGGAATAGTACCAAAGATACCTAGGAGGTATGGATTCATCATGGATGATGATGATGAGGTACACATCATAGAAGATGATGATCCGATTACATTCGATGAGGTAAGACTTCTAGTGTGTACAAAAAGGGTCGATTGGGAGTGGCACCGTGACATTCCTAATATTATATGTTGATATACTACGGATAAGGAATGACATACTAATGCTACAATCATTAATGATAAAGTTGTCTAAACATTCCTCCATGAATGGTTTGGGAAGAGTATCTTAATTGGGGATAAAATCTATATAGATAGATCTGAGAGGATGCTCGACTTAACCCAAGGAACGATATATTCATTTGATGCTAAAGTCGTTTAGCATGGCAAACTCAAGAGATGTCTCATGTCGATGAGCTATGGAGTGTATCTCTTAATAGTCCCCACAGACTCGAAAAGGGAGGTCGCATGAGTGACAATCATGTATGCAATGAAATTTACGAGACACGATGTTGATCGGTCATATTCGGAGAAGTTCATCGTGAGTCGGTGAAAAACATCTTAAAGTTCTTAACCCAAGCACTAAGGATGTGATCATATTCATGGTGGGTCTAAATTAAAACTAGAGGGCTTAACAGACTCAAGTTTTTCAGTACGAGACCAAGACGACAGAAAAAATCCACTTTAAGGTAAAGGTTACCTTGAGCAAAGATTAGTACGTTGAATTGGAAAGGTTCCAACAATGAAAGAGTTCTTTGGTTTAGTGATAAAGACAAAGTATATAGCTATAAATGAAGCTGCAAGTTGATTGTTTGGATTAAAAGTTCATTACAGAACTAGGAATAGTTCCTAAATCTCATCTTGGATCTAAACATGTGTTGTGGCACTTTCATTTGATTAATAGAATCATTGAAAGATGGGAAATCACTATATAGAGATAGTGGACTCTCAAGAACAACATTACATATCCATTAACTAAAGCTTATCCAACAGCAGGATAATCGTCACTTAGAGAAGAAGAGTATAAGATACCATGGCGATTGGCTTTAGTGCAAGTGGGAGATTGAAAGTAGTATGCACACAAGCCAATCATGTTTGATGATAAAGCATATACTTTGTAACAATCTTATTCATTTATTAATAAAAAGTATTAATTTATTAAAGGCTTTTAATTATCTACATGGTCTTTGTTTTTATAATATGTGATAAACCCATAGTTTTAAGCAATGCTTTTAGAATAATGATGATGATCATTCTAATGAGATCTAAATTCTTTGAAAGCTTAAAACTAAAATAGTTCCCAATCGTTGGATTACTAAATTGGGGATTAGTGAATCCGGATAGATTGGTACATACGTTGCTTGCTTTCATTGGATGAGGATGATTGATCTCATGATCATTTGTGTGGAGACACAAAAGCAAGTATGTAGGTGCTTATTAGAGAATAAGTTCATTGAACGTGGCTCGCTATGGAATACCTAATGGAGTTTTATTTCACCTGTCGATAGGATTCTCAGTAGTGATAGTAGTACAAGTAATCCTTGGACTTGAGATCATCATAGTATCTTGTGTATGATGAGTTATACTTTGACTTATTCCTTAAGACCCTTAGGGTATATCAAAGGGTATGCTTGGGTATAATAAGTTGTATATGGAGATAATGTATGATCAATAAAGAATCTACCACTTCTAATAAAAGAAGAGAAATGTCTATGTGATTCGATAAATGACAACCCAGAGAGTCCTTGGTAAGGCGAATGAAATTAGAAAGGAGTTTCTAATTTACATTATTTGAGTTCATGCATTTAAGGATCGAAATACATATAATTAAATAAAATAAGACTTGATGAAGTAATTCCATGTCTTATATTTAATTGGGACATTGTATGGTGGAAGGATTGAATTATACATAACTATTTACTCAAAGGTTCTTTTATGATTAATGTTGAAATCTATATTATCCGGAAAGTCGTTGATCGTTAGGGAGGCTTATCCTATTGTAGAATAAATATTATTTATTTAAATAAATTAATTATTTAATTTATTTATTTAAATAAGATTAGAATTGTTCTAATTGATTTATTCACAACCTAGGTTTAATATGGAGAACCTAAAGGGTCATACCATAAAAGGAAGAATAATTATTTAAGAAGTAAATGGCATAATCGTAATAATATGTTATGTATATTTAATTTAATCTATGGTGATAGAATAAATTAAATAGCTTATTATTATTATTTAATATTTTAGAAATATTAAATATAAATTAATAAGAGGAGTCTTATTAATATTATTACAATTATTATTATTTTAATTTCTAAAAGAGTTTAGGAATTAATTTAATATAAGTACTCTCATTTATTCCTAATTGGATTAGGAAGGAAAATTAGTTAAAGGAGTTTAATTAATTATCCTAATAAGATTAGGGAGCTTAATTAATTAAAAGAATTAATTAATTAAAACCCAATTCCTTAATTGTTAAGGTGGGTTGCCCACATCTATAAATAAGAGGAGTCTTATTATGGGTAGTATGGGTTGTTGACTTTAATAAAGTACGTAATAATTCCAAGTTGTTGGGAGTATGCCTTTTCTATAGAGATAGAAAACTAGGGTTTAGCCAACCACCCTTCTTCTTGAATTTTCTTCTTCCTTGGTGGATCACCTCTAGAGGCCAAACACATGGGTGGCTAACGTTGATCAAAGGAAGGAACCAAACCCGGTGGATTCAAGATTGAACGCGAAAGGATTTGGAGGTGAACTTGTACCTGAGGAAGCTCGATCTTCAAGGGTATGATTTATTCTTTATCTTTTCGTTTAATTAATAATTATGCATAAAGGGTGATCCGGGTATATGGTTTGTAAAAGTTTTAAAACTCTGATTTTTACACGCTTCCGCATTATTTTGCAATTTGATTGCGCACATGAATATTACAAACCTAATAAAGGGACTAGCAATGGGGGGCGAGTGTCGATCTAGATGATAGTATTAGTAGTCCTCACTATTACATTAAATAGTGTGACAATAAATGTAATGAGGACTTATTCCGAGAGTGGATATTATACAGAAGATAATATTTGTATTAAAACTCACGACTTTCTTGTTGTATATTAAAGATTGTATTTGTATTTCGTACCATGTATTTGGCGATTTCGGAATAGGTGATGTATGCCTATTTTGGGGGCGTCACAATATGGGTTTTCTTGATTGATTTTTCTTCTTACTTTTAATTTATAGCACATTGTTTACACAGCTATTAGTGTTGCTTGATCCAATTGTGAACCAATCATGCTCTCCAACTTATTCTGCAACATTTTTTAACGTTTAAATTAAGAGCAACTAGAAGAATCTGAACAAATTCTTCGCATGGAACAACATTTTGGTCTAGAGAGTATAGCATCCCAATGATCTGAAGTACCAAGAACAAATCTTGAATTTTGCGCGAAGGGTATTTTTGGGCTTATGGTTGCAACACTTGTTTTGGTTTGGTAATTAAAGCAAAGGGTTGAGCAAAAACTAAAGCGTGTATTGAATAATGGGTGAAACCGAATACTAGATGATGTGAACATTCAAGATGTTTTTAAATCTTGTCATTTCTTTGTTGACATAAAATATTATTTTGATATGATTCACCAAAGGACATATTACCTTTATGGTGTGGGTGGCACATATGATTCTGGTGCTCCGCAAATAAGATAGTGTTTGAGCTCCTCTAGCATGAATACATGCTCTGATGGACTCTTAATATGATTAAGTTATTTGTCAGCCTTCATTTGTTGTACAAGGCTTTAATATTCCCCTTGCTTGTAAAATTGCCACTTCCCAATCTCAATAGAAGGCAACTTGGTCATTAGGGGTTGTTGTGTGAGTGGGGGGGGGAGCTCGTGGGATTCTTCATCGAGCCACATCTATCAAAGATCAAGGCTAGTGCTACTTTAACGTAAGCGTAACTACAAAGTAGGGTCTTTGAGCCTTGCTTGCACTCTGGAAGCAGCTAGCCTTGTAATCTTTAGCATGCATGCCTTGTAGCAAGGATCTTTACTTTTGGTATTATACCCTGCAGCCACATCTGAACTATTAAAGATGATTAGCTATTTTCTGTCTAGTACGACCTTACTTGAACAGGATCTATTCTATAGGCTCGTACCTCTGTATTCTTGATTTCTAAGGAGATAGGTGACCTTGTCTGGTGGATGAACCATATGACTGCAGGACCAGAGCGTGATTAACAGTTCTGTTGTCCTTAGATCATTTGAGCAGTAGAGGATCGTTCTCAGTCAAGTCTCTTGACTAGGGTGTTCCTGCAGTTGTCTGACAGATTTTTATTTAATTACAGAAAATATTTTATTAATTATTTAATCATGGAAATCAATTAATAAATAATTAGTGTGATTATTAAATTCTGAAAATTTAACAGATATTAATTATTGGAATAAAATTAATATTTCCACTGATGTTTTGGAAAATATTTGGATAATTTTAGCTAATCTCTAATTTAATTATGCAATAGTTAATTAATTGTGATAATTTGCATGATATTCAGAAAAATTCCAGAAAATTACAATAATCTTTGGTGATGATAAGATACTGTTGTAAAATTTATGGAAGTTTTTTAATGTGTTTATAACATACTTGGAATATTAATTGAGTAATATTGTCTGTCATTTAATTCCTTTGTTAATATTTTTGAAATATTAATTGGTGGTGCTTGGAATTAAATTATCATGTTGTAATAACACATGTACCCTTGTTCCTAGTGAGGTGATTTAGGTTTTTGTAATTTAATTGAATTATTACCTAAATTCACTTCTTATGAACTGAAAGATTAATGGTAAATAATTGAGCATTTATATGAATTGTGTTTCCTAAGCATGACGAAGTCTTTCTTCTGTTTTTATGTTCTATTATTTTATGTTAATTTGGTTCATGTTGCAAAGATGGTGAACAATGATGATAATTCTAGATATAATCAAATCTATCTCATTGCCTTTAAAAGATGAAGCGGAAGAAATGTTTTTTAATAAAATTGAGGTTGAAAATTAGTTAGAAAGGAAAAATAGAACACTTAAAGATATGATGAATGTAATTAACATGTTAATTAGCTTTAACTTACCTTCTAATATGTGGGGAGAAGTTTGCTTTTCTAAATAATCAATTTTTAATAGAGTTCCACATAAAAGGATAAACTCTTTACCATGTCCATTATGGAAGGAACATGCACCTAACTTGGGGTATCTTAAAATGTGGGGGTGTCTAGCTAAAGTAGCTATACCAGAATTTAAAAAAAAAAGAGAATAAAATTGGACATAAAACAATAGTCTGTTGATGATTTAAGTTAATTGTTCTATGTGAACTATAGAAATGCGAAGTATGAGCATTATGGAGCATGTATCAGATGTCAAGTATGTATAAATGTACAATATGAGAAAGATGAAGCATGTATAAAATGCGAATTATACATGAGATGTGAAACATGATAAATGTGATATATGCATGAGATACAAAGCATAAAAATTGTGATGTGATTATTTATTTATATGTGAATGATTTGATGATATTTGGTACTGATGAGAAAGTTGTGAAAACTATTAAACAATTTTATTCTCTAAATTTGACATGAAAAATAAACTTGATTCTTGGCATGAGAATTAATAAAATTGCACATGGTTTGTTTTTATCTTAGACTCATTATGTGGAATTCTTAAGAAATTTAATTCTTTAATGAAGAGCCTTTAGAAACACCTTGTGACTCTAGTGTGTGCATTTAAAGAAAAATAAAGTGGATTGGTATTACACAAACTAAAGATGCCAGAATCATTGATAGTGTAATGTACTTAATGAATTGTACTCAACTTGATGTTGAATATGTCATTAGTAGACTTAGCAGATATATGCATAATTCTTCACAAGATCATTGTCACATTTAATGAGGTTTTTAAAAGGAACAGTTAATGTAAGTGTACATTTTTCTGATAATCCTAATGTTTTTGAAGGATATTATGATGCTAATTGGGTATCTGCTAATGATGAAACAAGCTCCACTAGTAGATATATGTTTACTTTAAGTGGATGAGTTGTCTCTTGGAGATCTGCTAAACAAACTTGTACTGTTAAATCTACGATGAAATCTAAATCTATTGCATTAGAATTGACAGGTACAGAAGCAGAGTGGCTGAGGAATTTATTGGTAGACATACCATTGTGGCCTAAACCAATTCCTTCTATATCTTTGCATTGTGATTCTCAAGCTGCTTTTGGACAAGCAATGAACCAAGTGTATAATGGAAAACATAGACATATTTGCTTGAGACATAATATTGAATGAGGACTGATCAGTAAAACGGTGTTATTTCCATGGAATTTGTTAGGTCTGAAAAGGCTTACAAAGAGATTAATTAAAAAAAGTGTCCAAGAAGCATCCAGAGGGATAGGACTATTGCCAACATCTTGAGTAAGTAATACGCGATGGAAACCCAACCCATGTGATTGGAGATCCCATGAATTGGGTTCAATGGGTAACAACAAGTCACGTAATTACTTAATTATAGCACTACAATTATTTATATCCTTCTTCGTATGCGTGTGGTGCTTCTCGACAAATTGTGATAGGATGAATCATTTAGATTCTTAATGAAACTCATAGCCCTAAAGGGTGGTGTATGTCAGTATACACTTGATGGGTTCACCTATATAAAGGTGGAAGTGTAGGCCGCTTCCTATGAGAGTCTTTGGCAAACTCTCTAGAGCCTTTATGAAAATCAGGGATATGGCGCATGGCCTAAAACGCGCCCAACTGCGGACTTGTGTGGATTCAGGATTTTTAGATATGTGTGCAAGTCAAATTGATTGTATCATAGATAATGGGTTCAAGAATATAATTCACCTATAATCTACAATCATGAGCTTGTTCCACTAAGTGTCGATTCAAACCCACAAGGTATCGAAGTTATGTATCTCAAATCCATTGTCATTCTCACTTCTTTTTAATTTTTCTATCTTTGATAATTTTGAATCATGTGGGGGATTGTTGGTTATGCTTAAAAATTATTTATGTAACTCCCAATTTAATTGGTCTTTTATTTCCTTTAATACCCTAGCCGATACCTTATTTATTTCTGTAACTCCCAAGCATTCCAAAAAACTGTTACCTTTATCTATGTAACTCCCCAACGTTCTTCTTCTTCGGCTTAGGTGAATACCTTTCTAACTATGTTAATGGAGAAAGAGACAGTCTTCTTCTATATACTATCTCTTTGTATTCTATTCTTATTGATATAGTGGGTTTTTATACTCATTAATTTAGGCAATCCACATGTACAAGTCCAAAGCTCTTTACGTGAGTACACACGATCGGAGACTTCGCCATTGAATCCTAGAGAGTAAGTGGCCGTGGCAAATTCATATATATATTGTGATAATTATCGATAAGTGAAATCACTTTTTAGGACAGTAGCTACGCTACACCTCGATTTTCCAGCTAAGTTGTTCCAATTTACTGTATTATTTGTCTTGTTAATTGATATATTTTCCAACAGCAACAATAGCATATCAAATGCAAGTAATTTATTTCAAGTAGCTAACACTTAACAGCAAAAACATATACTTCATTTCGCTTTGAATGTCATGGCTCAGCTGACACATTTATCTATAATGTTTTTCATATTTCTCAGTTTAAAATTGAACTTTAGATTTAAATATTAACTTTTTTTAAAAAAATATTGTATGTTTTGTTACTGTATTTGTTGAATGTCTAATTGATGAGTGCATATTATTCATTTATTTTGATTCCATTATATTTAGTTTTATTGCATGTGTATATGAGCTTATTAAGGTGTTTAATGATTCCATGAAGAATTGGAGCTGAAATGAGGAAAAAGAGAAAATTGCAGAATTTTTAGCATTAAGTTGGATGCATGTTCTTAGCTTGGGACTTGAATTTTATTGTAGAGCTCTTCTTTAGCTTTCCGGAACATCTTGAATCGTTCCAATCGGAGTTCATATGAAAAAGTTATGATATTTTTACTAAACGGACGTTGAACCTCAAAGTTTGGAAGTTGTAATTTACACAGCAGTCACTTGGAGCCCAATTTCGACCTTGATGCAGAGCGATTCTGTCGATTCTCAAAGAATGAAAGTTATAGATCTCGTCGATATCTTCGTTTTGATAGGTAGCAGACCCCGTAACTCCTCCTGAATCAAAAGTTATGCTCGTTTTACCAAAGGACGTCGCAGCAGGAAATGAAAATTCGCCCCAACGAATTTGAGCGGGAAAATCAGGAAATCTTGGATTTTTGGAAAGTTTCTAAATGCAGATTTTGGCATTCTTCTACATGGAATTGGACTAATATTTCTATTAGCTTTAGGATTTCCTTTAGACTAAGATTTATTTCCAAATTGAATTCTATTTCTTTATGGAAACTAGTTATGATTTGTAATTCCTTTTAGAATTTGGATTTCATCATCCTATAGGATTTAGGACTTTGTCTCAAAGACTATAAATAGAGGATGAGAGTCAAGGTTTTATTCATTCAACTATCAACTATCATCTATTGGAGTGTAGACTCAAGAGCATGTCAGTCTAGTTCTTTTTATTCAGTTCTAAAGGGAGGTGAATCCTTGTTACAAGTAATTAATTAATTGAGGTGAATCCTTGTTACAAGTAATTAATTAATTGAGTATTATTATTTATTTCTTTTTATTCAGTTCTAAAGGGAGGTGAATCCTTGTTATAAGTAATTGATTAATTGAATATTATTATTTATTCCTTCTTGTGTGAAATTTCTTCTGATAATCTGTTTTCATTGATTGCATGCTAATTGATCTAATTGATTTAATATGGCCAATTAAGTTAATTTAATCACTATCATATGCTAGATTAAGATTGGTATTACGTGTAATTGATATCTCTCTTCATCACAAGTAGCAACTTGGTAATAATAATTGTGGACAAGCTTTTGTTTATTGCTAAAATTATTAGAAAACAAGTTAAACAAATCGAGTTTATGTGTTTGTTGCTTGGATTAGCCTAATTCTCTATTTCTTAATGCTTCTATCATATTAAATCTAGAGAGAGCTTATTATTCTAGGTTGTATCTTTAGTTAGAATCGGTGGAGAACTTGTTTACATACGGTGATAATCTAAGGAGAATTTCGGATAGCAGAGCTTATTGTTATCTAGGACTAATAATTTCATTGAAGGAAAAATAATAATTACTTGATTAATTGATTGTTGTACTTCGTGAAACTGAACTGCAGAATTGAAGTTTTTACATATTTAATTAATTTCATCATTATTTCTTGTTTTCTTAGTTTAAAAACAATTTTCAAAACCCCCATCTTTATATACCGAAAATCACATGTACAAAATGCAGATTTTTTTTTTACCTGAATTTATGTTCGAAATTCGGGCGATTCAGATGCCGAAACCCGAAAGAAAGCTTCGGGTTCAATGAAACCCAGTGATGATAGGGTATCAAGGGAGCTTTGTTTTGTTGGATTGCTGAGAAAATTAGGGATTCAATTGCAAAATGCATGATTGCCGTTTGAAGAATTTGGGATCAGAGCTCATAGATTATAATTTTCTCAACAATTTAAGCGCGGAAAGTACCTTTTTTAAAGTTCATGAAGATTTTTAAAATTGAAAACTCTACTTATCGGCTCTTTCTCCAAAAGAGTGTTTATCATAACCAAACCTAGGAAGATGAATTCAGGTGGAAGAGGTATTAACTTACTTTTTGGATCTGAACTCGTCAGTGTTGGATCTTATTTTAAGACATGCTATTAACAAGAATCGAACACTCGACCTTTATGTCAATAGAAATGAGTCGCAGCAAGTAGCCATCGATCATAAAATATCACTAACATTATCTAACAACAGAAAAATAAGATAGAAGAGGGCTTAAATTATCAATCAAATAACTCTTTTCTTCTTCTGTTTTTTTGGTGCAAAAGGGTGGTGAAAAGCCAAAACTATATAAAAGTCCGCCAGTCTAAGGATGGGCCAACTGCCTGTATGTCTAATTTAATCTTCAAAAGTAACACCATTACTATCAAGTCCAGGAAATGCCCGTTAAGGTAAATGGTGGGTCCAATGACATGGTCTGGGCCGAAATCCAGTCCAAATAACAATATAGCCAGCCCGCCAGCCGTGGTCGCCTTGCCTTAATTTCTATTTTCTACCCGCAATAATCAGGTAGGAGAAGAGAGATTCAACAAAAAAAAGGAAGAAGAAGGGGAGAGAGAAGATGATATACCGAAAATGGAGTCTGCTAACAGGACCAGGTGCTATTCTGGGTGGAATCGTCGCCACTGTTGTTGTCGCCAATTACCTCTTCGTCAAAACTGTATGCTTTTTGTCTCTCTTAATTTTGGATCTTACTAATAGATTTCTTATTTTCTTATATCAGTAACCGTGTTTACTTTTTGTGATTCATTCGATTGTATATATAATAAATCTCTGAATGTAATTTGGTGGTACTAAGTTTGTGATTATTGTAATAAAATTGTAGAAAAAGTTTAGGTTTTTGTGATATTCAGGCATATTTCATTTGTAAATTGAGTTTGAGCATTTCTCTTTTATGTAAATGCTGCTGGAAATAAGAAAGGGGTCAGAAAATAATAGAGAGAAGACAACTTTTTTTATAGATCCATTACATTTACTTGATTATTATAGTTTTTGTGATTAGTTTGGTTATATATTGCTTTACCTTTCATTTGTTCTCTTTAATCCTTTCATTTCCTTGCTTTTCCAAGTTCAAAACAGACCCTTAAAGTTTATTTCCTTATAGGGGACAGATCAGAATGTAAAGTTACATTACATTGGTTTGATAAATATTGGTTGATCAAGCTTTCTTTTTGGAGTTTGATAAATGCACTCTATTGGTTGTTCCCATTAGGCCATTATTTCCACACTAGTGACTGTTTAAATTTAGTTGTTAGATGAGCATAGATTTGGAAACTTATACTTTCCAGTTTGAACGTGTGCGCACACACGCACACAAATATATATGAGATTTATGTTTGTTATAATCTTGTTCGATTTATATGTTCTATTATTGAAGACATTTACTTCATTTGACTTTATCTTTTTTGCTTGAGATTTCATTTCCTATGAAAACTTATTGTTCATATGTAAATTATTTTCATTTGCTTTACATTTAGATTACATTTCGAAAAATTTAATTATTCTTGTGTTTTTTTAGAAAAGAAATATTTTTTATTTTATTTTATGGCAGTGTGGTGAGGTTTAGTGTATTGGGCGACGGCAATGCGGTTTTGGGACCAATATTTCTTGAACCGGAGTAGATGATGTGTTGTTCCGGTCCAAGTTTATTGGAGGCGGTACAAAATCACCTAATTACCGGTACCGCACTTGCACCATAGCCATCCCTAGACAAAAGTCACAAAATTCTTGTCACTTTGGTTACATAGTGTTTATGAAGAAATTAAGACAAATTATACTACCTTGGGTCTAAAAAAGGAGCACTATTTTCTTAGTTTACAAAGTAAGTATGAGTCTAACATCTTGCACTTTGAAACAGCTATTGAAATGAAAAGTAAATTCTATAAACATACCCTAACCATTTATACAAAAAATGAATGATTTAAGGATATATACCCCACTATTGGAACGTTTTGTCTGCCTTTGGAAGTGGTTTTGCCTTATAACATGGATTACTCTCTCATATTGTCATTTCCTGAAACTGTACTGCATTGTCATACTACTGAGGTTGCATGGAAACATCATGTTTGGTCTAATATAAGAGTGTTATCTTTTGAATTGTAGGACCCTCTTCTCAAAATGCAGCCCAGGAAGGGAAAGACTGCGTCTTCAACTGAGTAGAAAAAATAAAGAGGAATATGTGCATATTGAATATGAGCTAAGCAGAGACCAAATAATACAAATTAAGAACTATAAGCTAAGCCTGTTTCAGGCTTCAAGCTCGCTGCTTATGGCCCTTGCAAATGTGTTGTTGTTTAGAACATGAAATTTTACTTGAATAAAGTTGACATTTTAATTGGTTCAACAAAGCCACTTGATCGTGCTGATGGTTCACTGAATGTTGTTGCAGAAACAATTGTGAGTGTTCATTTCATATTGTTGAATGTTCGACAGTCACCATTTTTCTTCAGTCTACTTCGTTGATGTTCATTCAAATTCCATTATTTGTTATCATCAACTCTTTCGGCTATTCAAAATAAAGTTGATGCATGTCTCAAATCTGGAATTTGTTTGGGTTATGTGAAAGGTTTGTAGAAGTGATCACAGAAACACAATCAGTTCTACAAATCTTTAATGTTTAATATTAAACCTGCTTTAATCGCAGAGGGAATAAGTTTTCCAGTATGCATTTCTATGCAAAGATGACAATCCTGTAAGAATTCCATGGAACAGGGAGAGCTCTCCCGTGGTTATGTTAAAAGATTAAATTATCTGCCAGTTCTACTTTCAATGGATTAGTAGAAAAGATTGAATTTTTTAACAGTCTCAAGCACAAGTTCCATACGAGGAAGGAAGCCTCTATCTCTATTCAATATAATACGAGTGATAACCCTATATTCCAATGGACATGGTGTCGGAAAAAAAATTTCATCCCAAGTACAGGGAATGAATATATAACATTAGAAGTAACATTAAAGCATGCATACAGGCGACCTCTATGGTACGAGTAACATTAAAATATAGTATACAGTATATGTATAATCTTCATCCATTCAGCAGTATTTCCATCATCAAATCATTCCAAGTGTCTATCGGGCCAGGCAAGCACCAATGCAAGCAATCTAACTGAACTCTTGCATTCTTATCTTTACCAGAAAATGGATGATACGACCTGTAGGGTCCTGGATGCCCATCAGGCCTCAACAACGAAAGATGGGTTGTGTCAAATAGTCTCAAAGCCAACCCCTTCTCTGATCCCACAGCCGCTGCCTTCTTAAATTCGTCTACTTCAATATTGCGCATTGCGCTGTCCACGTCAACTAAATCAACCTCGCCTTCTTTAAATGGCACGGTCCTGTTACAATAACCCCCGGTGTTCCACTCCCCATTCTCAAAGTGGTCAGGTGTGGAGGTTCTAAAAAATGTGTAAGCTTTGTGCTTCGAATTGGCGATGAACTTTAAGGTTGAATTTATTGCTTTCCGGTATGCATACACAAATCCTACCTCGCTTATGTTCTTTTGGGGGCAGTTATGGCAGCCTACAATAGTGTTGTTTTCAAAGTAGATAGCGGTTTTGAGAAACCATTTCCCGCCACCAATCTCTATGTAATTAAAATCCTTGTATTGTTCAACCCAAACAGAATCAAGTTGGTCAAGATGAAGATTAGCTATGTTTGATGAAGCTCCTCCATTAATGTCTTCAAAAATAGCTGCCTTTATAAGGAAAGGAGACCAGATAACAGAAAGACTAAAGTTATGTGAGGGGAAATACCATCTTCTGGATCTGTATTCCTTATCGTGGTATACTGCAACAGCTTCTTCCACCTAAATGTCAAATAAAATAATCATAATTTAAGTAACCTGAAGACGAGAAATGTGACCGAAGCATGCTTAATGTTTTAGCTCATTGGCCTCCTAATTAGGTGGTCAGTATAGATTCAATTAAGAGCCTTGGTTCTTATTCAACTCTTATCTTTCTTCTAGTCAAAGTTGGCCAAAACCTCAGTTCTAGAATTGTTTCAGGCAAACGATTGAACTTTTACCAGTCCAGCAGCAAATAAGAAACCCATAGCCATGCCTTGATTTCTAGCTGGTAACTACCCAATTCAAGCATAGGATAGGATTTTATGTTGAAATGAAACATAAACAAAAGAAACATTATGATAAATCCCAAGAATGTACCCGTGAGAGAATGCAAAGCAACGACTGGACGTGATTACGCGAAATTGAATCGCCAATGAAGGCCATTGATCTATTCCTCATCAACCCAAGAAATGTTTGTGGATTAAACCTGGGTAATTTACAATCTCGTGGAGTCCACCTCCAGTAAATATAACCTGAATCCGGCCGCCCATTCGTCATACAGTTTTGATGATCTTCCATGGAGTGGCAACTGTTGTTAGTGTAAGATGGAGCAGTGGGATCTGGAACCCATTCTCCCTTAAAAATATCGCACTTTTCTGTTGAAAGTTCATATAATTAAAAATTAAAATATATCAGTCAACACACAGAAACTGCAGAAGGAACATCAAGAAAGACTATTGGGGCATTAATACAATGAAATTAACTTTGTCAATTATCAATATATTTATTACTCTCCTCTCTCACGCGATCTCTCCATCATCGATTGACTTACGATGAAGTTAAACTTCATCGTAATCAAATTTGTTTGCATTATACTTAATAAACGTGGACAAACACAACTAATTCCTTTGTGTAGAACAAGTAAAAAAAATTATTATCAAACTTCGGAGCTAGAATTAACATCTATGTATATATTGACTATATAGGATACAGCTGCTTTTAATACTCGACCATTAAAGCTTGTCATAAACAATTAAGTTCAATTTAAAAGAGTTTAAGTCCAATGCAATGGGGCCATTTTAGTGCAGGGCCACCAAACAGAAACAAGATAGATCAACCCACAATAGAATTATTTAGAAATTGATACATTTTCTCAATTCAAAAGAACCAGGAAATATGCAACAACTACAATGGGGGTTGGGGTGAATTCTTATAGGAATTGGGGTTTAGTTCCGAAAAACAAATCTTTTCAATTTGATTATTATTTTTCTTTTTTTGGTGAATCTAATTAATAAAAATCTGGCCAGCCCTCGAGAAATAAGATTAGAGTAGGGGGTGGATTTGAATAGACACTTCAGAAAAAGATAAAAGGCTTTTATCATGAAAACACAAAAAATAAACAAATATACTCACCATTGTCAGAACCTTGGCTCTCATTCACCGGAACATAAGCCGGTTCCGGCGGCTGAACCACCGGAAGCCGCGGCGGTGGCAATGTTTTATTCAGAAGAAAGTCGGTGTCAGAGTCCAAAACAGGGGGAAACTGGGGAACATTGCTGAAATAGAATCGATAAACAAGACCCAATAAAAGAAAAAAAACTACAAATTTAACAAACATTTGACTGTGCTTGTGAGCTAATGAAAATGGGTTATAAAAAGAAATAGTTTTACGATTATTGATGTTGTTATTTGTTGATATCAAAGCTCATGTGTTTCATTTGTGTCACTGAGACTTTATAATATTACAGCCTCTGCAACTCATATGAAAGAATTAATGGATGAAGAAGATGGGAAATTAATAAAAGAATTGAAAGATGAGATTTTTCAACTACCCAGAAATGGATTTTTGGTATGAGAACAAATAACAACGTTTGATTTTGATTTATACTTGTGAATGTTTGACCTGGAAAGACAGATGAGAAGGGTTATAAGTAAAGAAAACTTCAAGAAAATGATGATGAAGTGATGATGTGGGGGGGGGGGGAGGATTTGGGGAGGTGTGTGATGACTTCTTGTGCCATTGATGACTTCACTTGGCTGCAGGTGCTGTTCTGTTGGTTCTACTTTCTACTTTCCTCTCTAATTAATGCAGATATTGAGTTAACTATAGAAGAAAAGTTAGATAATTCTTTTTCTTTTTTTAATAAAAAAATTCCATTTAATTTAAGGAAATAAGTTGTGATATTATTCTATAGAAAAAAATATATGTGGTATTTTCATTCAATGGCATGTTAATAATATTTGAATCCATTAACATAAAAAGAAAAAGACTTCTTTGGTTTAAAAGGAGAATACCATGATGAGTTGATTACCAGTTACATTCATTTGCTTCTTTAATACTCCCAATATCATAATCCACATACCACTCTACCGACAAATTACTTGGGATTAAGTTTTAACTATTTTTTTCTCTCATTTTGATTCCCTTTTCAATTCGGTTGTTTTTGCTTTCTTTGGATCCAATTTTATAAAAATAACCACTCTACCGCAAATTACTTGGGATTAAGTTTTAACTATTTTTTCCTCTCATTTTGATTCCTTTTCAATTTAGTTGTTTTGCTTTTTTGATAATTAAATAAAAAAAAACGGAAAAAAATTGTTCCGATGGACAAATAAATTATACTGAACAAAAAATTATTAACGAATAAACAAATTAACTTTTATTATTCCGAAATAAAATTATCTTTTGTCCAATTTTATGCAATGCATAGAAATGTTCATTTTATAAAAATGTTCATTTGCTTTATTAGTTCTCTTTTATTTATATTAAAATTTTGTTTAGAGTGTTCACTAAACTATGTTGATACATGTGACAAAATCATATATAAAGAAGGGAACTATATATTACTCTTCTATGTTATTACTTACAGTTTTACGTTACAAACGAATTCTAACATAAATAAAATTATTCTCAATTTTCTTTTATTTAATAGATTAGATCACATCATTATGTTGATATCAAAATGGACCCATTCCATTTATAGTCTTCTTGGAAATGGAATCAAAGTGAGCCCATCAGTGAGACTTGAGAGTTGCTGAATCAACCTGTCATCCTGTCCCTATACCAAGGACAGACAGTTTAGCATGGTCTTCATGGATATATCTTTGTGCTTCTGTGTTATGATCTGACCTGAGTCCAACCAGACCTATAGTAAGGCTCATGACTTGGTACGTACTGCAGTGGACCAAATGACCCAAGTAATACCCTGGAGACGTGGATTGAGCCTTATTCTGGACACTGATTTGGACCGGGTTGTTACAATGTGTTTGACCCTTCTCTTTACTGGTAAAAATTAAAAATAAAAACACTACAAACTTGGTTAAATTGACACGAAAAATTTACATACCTTGTAAAATTGCATATACAAGTAAAGAATACAGAAAAGCTGTATTTATGCACAATTGAACGGCGCTGTGACAATAAATAAAAGATAAGCCTTTAAACATATTCACGACACCAGAGACAATGTAATAATAGAATATCTTCCTCTCAATGATTTCTGAGTAAAAGTTGTTTCAATTTCCTCTTTATAAATCTTTGAAGATGATGGTGTACCTGGACTCCAAGATATCACAGCTTCGGGATCTTTCATATATGAGAACGATGGTGGCGGGAGATCTCTAGTTTCTGAAATGATAGAACTCATGTAGCTGCTCTTGGAGTTTTCATGCCAAATCCATGCTTCACCTTCTCAACTCTGTCAAAATTCTTGTCATTAGTGCCTGAATTTATATTCAGAATGCGTTTACATAAATAATAAGTACCGTTCATATATCATCAATGTACATGCAATTCGATTCATCACAGAAGGTGAGAATGAGAAGTGATAATTTAAGTGAAAAACAAAAGTTTTAGGAACACTTAAATTTTATGCAAGAGGGAGCTAAATCACTGCCACATTTGTCTAGGTGATAGTTGTTAGGCAATTAGGTAAATGGTGAATAGTTAAACTAATTTGCTCTACCAATTTGGTTTAGCCGGATGACAGGTTAAATCTTCTCGTGAAAGAGGTGGGTTGACCATGAATCTTTCTTGTTGGACATCTTCTTCCGAAACTACTAAGCCTTTGAGACTTGAACTAGCTCTTAAGGACCTGAACCAGTGGCATTACTAGATTACTAATCTCATTTCGGCTTGACCTATTATAAACAGTGCATCATAACCTGATGTTAGTATTATTTATTCCACAGCTCAACATAACCATATTTCTCCTTTAGGGATGAACCTCGATGTCATGATCCTTGCCCCTAATGACCCACACTCTAAACTGCTCCCTCTCACCCCGCAAACTCAATGTCTTAAATTTGAACTCGGTGATCCCTTGTGATAGGGAGTTAATTTGTACAACAAAAATGAGCAATCATTTAAAGAACGAATAGAATGAACCATAAAGAGAATAAAAGTCTTACGTTGGGGCAAGTTTGCCAAGGCGATGTAGCTTTTCACCTGAGACTTCATCTAGGACTCTCCCTGACATCTCAATAATGTATGATCTATCTCTATCAGTTGGGAGCCCTCTCTTTCCAAGCAATTTAAGGTCTCTTTGATGAAGCTCCCTCCCATTTACAAGCACTCTGGTATTTCCACCAGCACAATCCTTTGGCATGGGATAATTAAGTTCTTCAATAAACGGCTGCCATAATAAAGAACCAAGTCTTAGTTTTTAACATTAATGAATATACAAGCTATCATTAATATGGATCAATATTTCTGCATCTGCGTAAGTAGATCTTACGGGAAGTATGCCAAGACAAGGTCCGCCCATCACACCCCAGAATCCAGCTCGGGAATCATACTTGGTGCAAATTGGGAGCAGAGAAAACCCTTAGTATTTGCAGTCAAGATGAAGAAATGTGTTAAGCGTAACCATTAAGTGAACAATTTAGATAGAATTTTTAAACAATCTTTGCTACACAAGAATAAGGGAACCTTCATGCATGAAAGCTGGGAAAAGTGGACGGACTCTCACAACTAAATTTGGATCTAATTAAGATCCAGTTATATAAATTATATTCAATGCAAAACTCAAGGGACTCCCCTTCTAAGCTTAGATTGAGGAAACTGACTTCAGAACATCTTTATGACCCACTTTCTGAGAAAAATATTAATACTCCACCAAGTGGCTCCTTCGCATTTCAAGATACTAGATAGAACATAAAGTTCTATGTTTTCCAAGAGGATTAACTTGTACATAAATCTAAGTCAAAACACTAGATGGTACGTACCCGGAAATTGTTTTTAGATAGAAGACAGTTTTATTAGAAGAGAAAGAAGATACAGAAATCCATAATGCAACGCAGCCCTCCAAACCCAATGTATATCTGAAACAGAAATCCCTCAAAGAGCAAACATATAAGCCGACAAAGACGCAAGGAAAAGTGTCTGTTGACATATGCCCTAACTAAATCTGTCACTCATTCAGTCTACCCAATCTGGACAGTCTTACCGAAACATGAAATGAGACTAGCTTCATGATCATATTCAGTGAATAATTACATAGAATAGCAAGTCATAATAAAGTCTGGACCATTTTCTCCAAAGAAGTACAAGACCAATTAGACGGTAAACTGTTAGCTATCTTCACGTTCAAATAAGGAATTTGTAATACTAAAGATATGCATATCTCACACCTTTGCATTTACAGCTTGTGACAACTTCAATTACTTGATTAGCACCAAAATATAATACAGAGAATACAGATAGAACTTAAGCATGTATGTTTGTGCAGAAAATATTTTTTCCTGGTGAACCTATTTTCAACTTTTTTTCAAATATATATGTTTACCAGTAATGTCCAGGTTGGATTGTTCCAGCTAGCTTTTCAGCCTTCTTAACCAACTGATCTGGTATAGGATGCCCATTAACTGTAACATTAGCTCTTTCCTGCTCGATGTTCTGACTAGATCTAGATTTGTCTTTAAAGCTCTCCCTGATAATACCTGCAAAGAATGATGCACCCCCTTTATTGGCTCTCAGTTGATCTTCTTCTCTGCACACATCCGTTGAATCTACAGATGTTTCCGTGTTGAAGAACTCATTGGATGATATCTCCAACTCAGTTACCACTGCTGCATCTTTCATGGAGTTTTGCCTTGAGATAACCTTCTTTGGCATAACTCCCTCCTGCTCAGACCAACCACTGCTGTTTCCATTTTCAAATCGCTTCACCGCATTATATTTATTAGAGTAATCCATGTGATCTCGAAGCGGTGAACCTGGAGACGGACTGGTTTCCTTTGGAAGCTCGGCAGAGTTGGATTCTTTTCTTGTAGTAATCAAAGTGTCTGAGCTATCCTCATTCACAGAAGTACAAAAAGATGTCGAATGACGGCTTCTCATCTCGGCAGACTGATTTGAGCTCAAACCCTGTCCTGTTGATGGTGAAGCTAGTTTTTTATCCATCGACTGAAAATCATAACCTGAATTATCATAATCAACTGATGAAAAATCCTCACTATTTGCATTGCTATGGTAATTTGAAGCACCAACTTTGGTCACCAAATTAGAGCTATCATCAACCTTTGCAGGAGTTTTCTTCACTTCTTCATACAGAAAACTAACAAGTTTATTGTCAGTAACCACTAAAAGGATGATTTTAGAGCATGATGCACATCTAATTTTCCTTCTACTTTTCACTGAACGCATAACTTTCTTAGGAAGTTGGAGCAACTCAAAACAATTGTAGCACGCAACAAATGGAGCACCACCAGCAATAGGGTGGCAACAACGTCCACCACTGGCTAACACCACCCTTGGAGGACGTTGACGATTGAAACCACCCACTTCAAAGTTCGGATCATTATTCCATCTAGTTTTGGATTGTGGATTGTGATAATTACGTGGAGGGAGGTTAGTAAATCTTGGATCATATTCCTGCGAACTAGATACACTTGGATTTTCATGATGGTGAAACATTGGATTGTTCTGAACATCTGAAAACCTTTTATTATGGTAGACAGAAGATGGAACTAGTGGAAGAAAATGATGTTTGTTGTAGCAATGTAAACAAGAGCAAGATGGTGGATGCAGATTTATATTATGTGAATTTGGTTCAAGCATATTGAAATTTGCCATATCCTTATTCATATACCGTCCGGAGAAGTGTGGATGAGATGGATGTTGTTGTAAAGAATGAGCTACTTGGTATGGAGGTTTCCGAAGCATTTGGGACCTAAGAGGATCCTCAAATCCTAGCACTTGATTTGGATTATGCATGGGAGGATGGAAGCTATGCATAGCCATTTCACGACTAGTCATGAATGGGGGTGGCGCAGCGTAATGATTGATATAAGAAGGTCCTCCCACATGTTTATGAGGAATTGAATATTGCATTGAGGCCCTTTTTTGCCCGAAAGAGCCATCAAGGAACCAATTCTCAGAACCGCCATAAGGATCTTGATGAACAACCCTCCTATCTGAAACCTTTTCTTTAGGCTTGTCAGACATATTAGTCCTACTAAGTTGATCCTTCAACTCATTCAACTTCCTTAAAAGATCAGCTCGATCTTGTTCAAGGTACTCAATCTTCTTTAACACATCAAGGTCACTCCTATTCTTTAGCGGTTGAGCTGCTTCAACATAATCATAATTACATCCCAATTGGTAATTGGAAGGACCTTCTTCCCAGTACTTTGAATTTAAATACCTCACACCTCCAACATCGGCCCTTTGGGTGCTACAAAACCATTCCGTTTCACTTTTCTCACCAGTTCTCCAATCCAATGTACGCTCTGACCTTCGTGACCTATTTGCATTACCAACTCGAAGATTCAAATCCCCAAATTCTTTACCTGTATCATCTACGTTCTCATTCATCTCCTCTTCATTCTCAACAACCCATTTATCCGTTTTAGCCATTGAACCATCCCTATATTTATCAGGCATCTCACCCAAAATCTTCTTCCTCTCAAGCCTACCAGTAGAACTACCATTTGACCTGACATCGCTTACAGATCCATCACTCAAATTCATCATTCTTTTCCCCATGAATTCGAAATTCTCTGATGTGGAATGAAAATTCTCCAAAACCCCTCCAATTCTTTCTTCATTCACCTCAACATCATCATTCTTTGCTGGAAAAATTAGAACCGAAATAAAAAAATACCCATTTTACAAAACAAACCATAAAAGCCAAAAAAAAAAAAGTAACATACATAGTATTTCCATCTTGTAACTGAAATTTGCCAATAAATAAAAATCCCAACTTTGACCCCAAAAAAAAAACTAAAATTAAGCACAAACATAGCTTTAAATGAACAACCTTATGTAAATACTGCTTCTTTATACATTTTATTGGATACCAGACACAAATTAACATAGGAAGAGATAAAATTCATGAAATAGATAAAAGGGTACCTTGAATAACAGCACTACAAGCACCACACTGATGTACAGAGTAATCTGTGAGCTCTGGAAGCAAATTTTCGCACTTTGGGCAACGAACAAAACGAAGTTGTCCAGGTTCAGACATTGAAGAGCACTGCTAAACAATCTTCAAGAAAACCAATTATTCTCTGCCGTAATACTTTGTAAAGAACGAATTTAATGTAGCAAGGGAAATTTAAGGAAAAAATCGGAGAATCCAATAAAGATTAAAATGGTATTCTACTTGTACGACGTATGAATCATAGAACCTGAGGAAAAACTATGCTTTTGTTTGGAGGAAGAGAAAGTTCTGAAAATATCCGACTTTTCTGCATCGACAAGCTTTTACATGCTGCAGAAATGTCAAAAGAAACAGACAGAAAGAGAATGGGGTGGGAATGTGGGATAGAGAAAAGGGTTGTTTTGTTTTGTTTTGTTTCCTTTACATTCTGTTTTTGAGTCTCGAACATGAAAAAAAAATAAAAAATAAAAAATAGAATAAAAAAAATAATAATAAAAAAATTAAAAAAAAAATTGTCTTGTTTCTGAGTTTTTAATAGAAAATAAAAAAAAATTAAAATTAAGGTTGTAATTTAAAATTTATTATATTAAAAGTTGAGGATAATATGGGAATTATAAAAATATTACTTATTATAATTTTTTTTCCGTCCAAATTACGCCGATTTTGGAAGGCCAAATTTTCTATCCATTTCTTTTCTTTTTCGTTTATTAAAAAACTCAGAAACACAAGAATTGGAAAGAAAACTTAAAATTTCTGTCTATTTTTTTTATTTTCTGTCCATTTTAAAACTCAGAAACAGAGCTTTAAAGAGAAAAAGGGGTCTCACTATTTTTATATAATTAACTATGGTCAAATTAAGTTTAAATGTGATTCGTGTACTAGAATATAAGTCGTTTTATGAATGATTAAGACTAAGAAGATTAAGTCGTAGTTGATTTTTCTTTCTCTATTTAAGTTGGAATTGTTCATTTCACTTTCATGTTATTGTTTATCTAAAATGGGGTCATGATTTGGATGAATATTGAATCCACGTACAGTATATTATTTGTCTAAAAGTTGAGTAGGTCTAATGTTTTCGATGCATAAAAATGTTGACTTTGTGGAACCAGGAGTGGGTCAACACACAGTATATAGGCTCCACATGTTTATTGTTGTAGTGAGAGAGTTCATCGACAATAAATTTAACCAACAAACTAAGTAGAGACAAATATCCAGCTTGCATTTAATTTGACTTTTCTTTTTAATTTAACTTAAATTCTATTTTATATTGATATTTCTGTTAATTCAATGCTTATGATTAGTAAGAATTATAAGAGAATATTACTTATTACATATTTTTGTAAAAAAATTATTATTAATACTTATTTATGTAATTAATAATCAAAAAAGTCGGACCTAAACTTTTACAATATATATTATTTTTAATTTATAAATTGTTAGAAGATTTAAGAGGTTGCATGTTTGTTTATATATGAGACCGAATAAGTCATTTAGACCATTAATTTCATAATTTTAAAACTCTGAATGTGTTTAAACGATTCATACATAAAATTGTGATTGAATCAATAAGAAGCAGTGTTGAACGATATTTTTACTTACCTACCATCTATCATCGTAGACAATTAAAAATTATATTTAATATTCATCTTTTTTTACTATTGTAAACAAATTTTGTTATGTACTCCATCAAAAAGATTGTTCACAAGTTTATATTTAATTTTTCTTGAATAATTTTGTTTATTTATAATTACATAATAAATTTATTCATAATAATCCAGAAAGTTAAAATAAAAAAATACACGTATCCAGATATTTTAGACAGATAATTATCAAACACATTATTTAATTTTATATTTAGACATTCTACTTCATTCACCTCATTTAGATTCTCTTATTCAAATATTTTCTTTGAGTTTTATTAAACAACACTTTGAGTACACCCAATTTGAATTGGGCTATGATAACAAGTTCACTATGGTCAGAATTGGTCAATTTTGAGACCTGGTTTGTCCATTATTTCTGTCAAGACCATATCCAAATTCTAGAGAATTAGATGGGCCAAGCCGAACACCAAACTGGGCTTTATGCTTTCTATTCTTTAGGATACAGCGTTACCATATTTACCTTCAATAACTTTGCCTTTATTAATCCAGATGACGAGCCTGATTCCAATAAAAATTAAAATGTTGATGTTCTTAAATTATATGAATATATATAAATCTGTAACATTGCTTGATTAATGATATTTCTTGTAAAGTTGTAATGAAACTTATCTAGGAATTTAAGAAGATATTTTGCAAACCAATTTATGTTGATTTAAATATCCATTTATGAGTTATTTATTAAATCGATAAATTATCAATAATAATCGATTATGACAATCGAGAGTATTTTAGAATTTATGAATTCACTCTTTCAGTATTGATTTGATGTGAGACTCCAAAATTCTTAACATTCTTTTTTAAAATTTAATTTAATGTTATCTTGGATGAATTTTCCATTTATATTTATGCACTAAAAATTTTATTTATTAGTTTCTCTAATCGACATTGCTAAATGCAAATACAATTTCAAGTTTATGTGAAAGTACAAAAAATATATAACTCAATCACATTAAAAAATGTGCAAGAATAAAATCACGTTATACAAGTATCCCGCAATAACTTTCTTTAAATTAAGTATTTATTCGACCGAAATTAGAATTATTAATAATTTCTTCAAATTTAACAACATTTTCAATGAAATTTTCATTGCGTTAAAATTAATTTCTTTAATCAATATTATTTGATGCAAATAATTTAATTAAAGCACATTCAAAATGACTAAAAATAAAATCACATTAGATTAAGAAAAGATCGTGACCAGTGCACAATAATTACCATATATTATATATATCAAAGATTGTATAAGCAATGTAGGCATTCCAAATCGTATCACAATTATTTCAAATCCCAATTTTCTTCTTCTTTCTTCTTGTGTTTTTCTTTCTTCTCTCCTTCAAGCTTCTTCTTCTTGTCCACAATTTTGCTAAAAAATTTAATAAAAGAGCCAACCTTTTTCGACAAGCTCTCTTCGGCCGGCGAATTCATCGGCCGGAATTCTCCCGATGATGGTGCAGCTGAATGCCTTCTTGAGGATCCAAAAAATGGAAAAGCCATTGTATGCCTATCAATTTGATTACCAATTGCAACCACTTCATAAAGATCGTACAATGGGCTTTCATTACCCCCTTTTGGCATATCTTCATGCTCTTCCTTTTGATCCATATGGGCTGCTAGCTGCTATTGATTTTTTCCTACTAGTTTTCTCAGACCAGATATATAGAGCTAGACATTTTCTTTACAAAGTTGACAAACTATAGGTTTTATATATAGGAAAAATTTCTCCAACCAAGAAAAAAAACCAATTAAAGACGAACCGGTTATAGAGATAATTTTCTACTATATCAACGGGTTTCTATGTTATATAGACCTATGACATTTTCTTTACAAAGTTGGCAAACTATAGGTTTTATTGAGATGGTTCGAACCATCGCCTTCGATATATTTGATTATAGCGACGATTTTCTATGTTATAGCGAAATAAAAGCTCTCCTATAAACTTTCCCATATAAAAGCTCTCCTATATATATATATATATATATATATATATATATATATATATATATAAGCTCTCCCATCTTATTTTTGATAAGATGGGTTTAGATTTAACCACATCATTTATGAGGTAAATAAGTTGCAACAAAGAGACAATAACTACAATTTCTTTTTCTTTTCCCTTTTACTCAACTTTGATATGTTATGCTCTTTCAAAGTCTAAACAAGGGGTTGTTTCTGTTTCCCCTTTCTATAAGCCTTTGGCCCAGTAACAAGACTAGAAGACCAGTATGGATAAATACCTATTTAAATACGGAGTATCATAGATTACTTCCACTAGGTATATAGTAATTTATAGAAAATTGTTAAATTCACAATATTTTTTTGTTATTTTCATAACAAAAGTGTCGTTGTAGATGTATAGCGACGGTGAAATCCGTCGCTATAGGATCTATAGCTACACTTTATTGTGAAAATAATATTTTCTGTTGTGGATTTAACAACAACAATAACCAGGGAACTAATTTTGTGGTCAATATTTATCAAAAGTGTTGTCCAACCAACTCCCACTAATCCATAAAAACATATTTTAGTATATTGTATGTCTTCATCCGAAAACTATTTTTGAAATAAAACATAGAAAATGTTAATTATAAAATATTACAAGACCAAGGTATGATGTTGTATGCCCCCCACCCCCAATATCCACTTTGGCTAAATGCAGTCTCATTCTCCCAAGTAGTGGAAGTCCATTATCTTAATTATTATATATGTGTATGAGAGAGAAAAAAATTAATCCCCATTATAGGTGGGTCCCATTGCCTCCAAATGACAGTAAAAAGGCTTTTTAGTTAGGCGGAGGAAAGTAGATAGATAATTGAAACAAACATAAACACTCAATTTTTATGTCCCAGTTGAAGTGTACAAGGATCTTTTCGGTTTCAAATAAATGGAAATTTTCTGTTTTAGTCTAAATTTAAAATCATCAACATGAATACATGATGTCAATATGGATCATGAAAATGAATGTAGATAATTGACAGAGAGAAAAGCTATGAATTTATTTGTACCATTTGAAGTAGTTTTGACAATGTAGGAATAAATAGTAAAATAGACACGGAGTTACCACTGAAAATGCTCAAACTCCAATTCTTATAACTAGTTCAATCAAAAGCAGTACTAAAGTAGCACTTGACAACATTGTTGCATAGTATCTGCAACAGTGTGTTATTATTGGGTCCGACGCATCGAGGAGTTTTGAATTGGCTTACAGAGCCACCCAATCCTACAAAATAATCAAGAATCTCATGAAAAGTTCCCCTCCTCATGACTCGGAGCTCGAGTGGTCCTATGGCATTCACCTTTCGGGAGCTCGTATAGCCTGCATCCACAAATGATTTGTCCAAACAATTGCAGCATTCCTTCAGAACCTCGTCATTTGCTTCGCCATTTATTTCCCAGAAGATGACATAATGACCGGGATCTGTGGATAAATCGACACGGCTTGTGAAATCCACAACTTCAAGTTTTTCTGCAGCTACCAGTTTGGCTGCTGCTTCAACCGATAGCTGTAAATCTTTCTCCGTGTTCTTATCAATGTTGATGGTGAGCAGAAGATTTCTCCTACAAACAAATTGGAGTTCCGGGGCCGAGTTGTGAAATCCCATAACCTTAACCACATCTCCTAATCTATACCTGTACAGACCTGCAAAGAAACAGTACTTAGTTTGTTCAATATATTCACCTTATCCTAGATTGTCTTTCACCCATACAACTCTGTCATTCCCATTATTGATGCCTTTATTGAATTACTGACTTCCTACTTCATCAATGCACTGGCCCCGTTCAACGCACAAACGCAACCAGAAAACATGCACTTCCTCATTGAGGCACAAATAATTATTAGTTTCACTGCAACTCTTTCAAAATAAACTTCAAGGCCAGTATATATATGATTTTCAATAACTTAACTCTACTGAAAATCCTTAAATAATACATAAAACATGGAGAAACATGCAGAGAAATATTTCATAAAAGTACAAGTAATACTATTATTCATATAAACATGAAATAAAAAAGAGAATATCTTGCAGTATATTCATAAGTTGTTTTGTATGCATGTAGAACCATGAAGCATGGTAAGTAGTAAGCACCCATACATAATACAGATAAACAAAGAAACAGGCCGACATATTTTCTTTCTTCGTTTATTATATATATACATACAGAATGGAAAAACTTTTATTTCTAGTAGTACTTATAATTCTTGTATAGGTAACATAAAAGATGATATCAACTCCAATTGGATTCTTTTATCGAGTATCTCATATTCAGAAGTCAACCAATTAAGTGTGAACTAGTGAATTCTTGGAAGGAGCGAGAATCTGAATTAGGATAATAGTTGTTCACCCAATAGCAAGCACTGGTTATAAAGAGCATCTGAAAGAAGTTAGGTAGGGGATTTCATCCTAGTTAATTGATGCTAGCACTTAAAAGGGACCAAGTTCAAATAACCACAGGTTCAGTGGATTAATTAATTGTTGGATATATATATATATATATATATATATATATATTTAGATAAATGAACTATGGGTTATGGGTAAAAGATGCATCAATATTGTAACTTTTTATATGTTTTAGTTTACGGAGTAAACAATTATGCAAAAGCAGGGGTATTAATTATTTAAAGTGCATTTCCACTATACAAAATCATGTGTACCTGCGAAATTGGTGACAATGATCTCGTATTCTTCGCCAACCTTGACTTCAGTCATACTCACTGGCTTGGGCTCTAAAAAGTGGAAAGTGGAATCATTTTTATCTTGAACCAGGAAGTCCAGATTCTCCCTCAGGGGTATAAATTCGAAATACCCAATATTAGGAAGCACGGCAAAAGTTGCCGACTCCGGGGGCAATTTCGGGTTAACATTTGCCCCAATCCACCCTTCAGAAGACCCATAATCAGCACTCAGTAGCGGTAGGTCCGCTGCATAGTGCCTCAATTTTTTTAAATAAGGTTCCATTGACCCTGTCATGATACCATATATGTACTTAGCATTGGGAAATAGCTCTGGTATTAATCCATACCAATTACTTAACCCACAACACATTTCGTAAACCATGTCAGCCAAATCAGGATTAGGCTTGAGCAGTTTCGCCATAGCTGTTCGGATGGATGGAACAGTAACTCGACTGCTCAAGACTCCTTCTCGGATGTCAGTACAGAGTTCTTCACAGACTTGTTCAAAAGTCTTGAAGGCATAAACAATGCTGTGGGCAAATGTAGAGGACACAACTTGTATGTCATCCCGGAAAATAAGTCCACATAGGAGATGGCAGTACAAGGACTGGTGGTAATCAGGACCAAATATCACTTCATCCGGGCTACAACTCAAGGCATGCATTACCTTCATTGTTTTCTTGAATTGTGAACTACGAAACAAATTTGTAGTAGCCGTTCCTGCTGGCAGTCCCCCTTTTGTTTTGAACTGCTTGCTGCTATAGATAAACTGCAAGGCCTTTCCATTTCGGATAGGAAATTCTCTGCAGAAAGGAAATCCTTCACATCAGCTGATATAGATAACTAAAATAAATACAAATAATAACTGGCCAAGTTAACAAAACTGAATAACCTCTCATAAAAAGAACCGGTTACTAATGAAAATGAAAAGAAGAATTTTTTTTGAAAAAAGTGATTCAGAGTGAGGTCGAGCTTGAAGTTCTGAGAAATCATTTAATTGTTCAACAATTCAAGTACTCTCTAATGCCAAAACCAAGCAAAATGAATTTGTAAACAACATGAAGGAAACAAAAATATAGTGATCATACCTTTTTTAGCAAATAGGAAGTTTGAGAATTACCTGTTTCTAAAGGCAAAAGATGTCTTAAATATCTGCATAGTGGACTCCACTAATTCATCATTGAAAGGTACAAACTTGGGCTTACCCTGAGTAGTTCCAGAACTGCAAGAAATAATTGATTAATTTTCCAGTAAAAAAAAATACCCTTCACAATCAGTAAAATGAGACTTGAAAGACTGCAGTAAGCACCTTAATGAGATGGTTTTGATGGGCTTTCCGGTGAGAATCGGGGAAACATCACCATCCACGATCCTTTGAATGTAAGGTTCCAAATCACTGTGAGTGGCAAGAGGCACAAATTCTGCAAAACTCTCGGGATCAGTTTTTCCATCAAGACCCCATTTCTGTAAATACTCTGTTCTACCATTTTCTTCCAATATTTTCCTTAAGGTATCCTTTTGAACTCTCCCGGCATCCTTCGTCAGAGCCTCAAATTCTTCTATAAATTCTTTGGGGTCAAAAATATTCTCCATAGTTTCCAACATTGAACAACTTAATAAATCCAAATGAATCGGATAAGTTCGGAAAAAAATGCAGAAAAAAGACCAAAAGCAGCAACTTTATCCTTAGTTCTATACTTCTACCTGCTTTACCTATAAAAAAAACAAGGATCATAAACACCTTTTGTTGACCAAAAGGTGAAGCAAATCCTATCCAATAGCAAAGCAAATGGAAATTACATACAATTGCAAAACATCCTTTTTATAATTAAAGCTGAAACAATAATTTATACACAAAGTCGCACTTGCAAAGCTAAAAAAAAAGAAGTTGATTTTTTCAATGCAGAATCATAAACAGAAATTCATGAAAAAAATGATAAGAAATTACTAAAGCTGATACATTCCCAATTATTTTTGAAGACCGCAAGTGTTTTTTTGTTGGTAGTCAACCAAATAAAAAATAAGTAATATTATTATTTTCCAATAAAAGAAATCCAAAAAGTAGTGGAAAATGAAAATCTCATATTCAAGGAATTTAGAGTAAATACTACTAAAAGGGAAAAAAATATCAAGAATCCAACTGAAAAGTGAAAGCAACATAGTGGATATATATATATATATATATATATATAAACTTATAATCAAATTGCAAAAATAAATTTAACAAGACTAGTACTTGGTACAATAAACGTATACTATAACGGCACTACAATTAATATTCAACGAACCAAATAAAAGATTAGAACTCTCTCTGCTTTATAAACTAAAACTAACTTATGAAATGAAGAAGACTAGATGATTAGAATGTTTTATACTATGTAGACACATTATTTATCAAAAACCAAATATATCTATTTATAGGAGTATTTATCAAAAACCAAATAATTATATACAAGGACCAATTAATTATAATTATATAATTATTTATAGGAGTATTATTTAGACCGGTCGGCAATGTGTGTGGGTTCGGCAGCGTGTGTGAGTTCAATCCAAACTATGTCTTCTTCTTTCCACAAAAATGAGATGTCCCTTGAGGCTCAAACTCAAAAGCAACTTTATTATATATAAACCCATTTAATATTTAGTTCTTAACCGTGGTATTAAGCTTCCCACAAATATTTATCATTTCCGATAGAGTGTTCTTTGGTAGTTAATTTCTCATTCATTACTCCATAAATTTAAGCATCTAAATACTTAATTTTAATTTACTCGTGGAGTAGAACACATTGATATGTGAATTTATTTTAAATAATTAATGAAACCCATTTCAATTTTTTCTCAAATTCTAACATCAAATACAATGAATTGGTCAATCATAAAACAATTACTTTTCTAAATTTATACTTTTCCTTCTGGGTTTATAAAATTATATGCATTTAAAAGTGAGAACACGAGAATCATACCTATTATAAAGGTAGAATAACTAATAAAAGTATCACAAACCGAAAGAGATTAGAAACAAAACTTTTAAATTTCAAAAAAAGAAGGAGAAAAGCATGAAGTATCAAAAAGATGCAATGAAATACTGTATAATTATTTAATCCAGAACTCAAATTCCTGAAATTAACTCGATCAAAAGCAGAGGGTGGTCTTTTTTCAGCTAAACAGTAAACACAGTTTGTACAGTAAATAAACAGCAGTAACCAGAGTCTGACAGTTAAATACATACGTACATATATATATGTATATACTTTTAGAGAGAGAATTTGAGAGTTTACAATGGAGAAGAAGATGTAGCTTTCTGCGAGTTTTTCTATAAAACAGTTGAAGAAGCTGCTGCTGCTCTGGATCTCTAATTAACGCTATAAAGAGGGATTGAATTTGATTTCTGAGCTCGATGGTTGTGGTGATGATGATGCAGGACTCAGTTAAACCAAAGAGGATGAGACAAGACTTGATGCCTTCCCTCTGCCTCTCCCTATATATTACTATTATCTCTACATAGACTTTTAGAGAGAGAAAGTGTGTGTATTCCTGTTTCTCTCTCTTCCTGTTGTTTGGGTTCGTAAGATTAGTGATATATATATATATATATATATATTACGAGTTGCGGAAATTATAGAGTCAAGCAGTGAACTGAAAACGCCGTCCATTGTGTGAGTTTCCATATTTGGACATGGTACATGGACACAATTACGGAGTAGTACATTGACTAAAGTACGGGCAAGTCATTGCTTGAAGATACCAAGTTTGTCCATCGTGATTTGATACAATTACGAGTTATCCGCCTTAATTTATCTAACAAAATTATATTTTCACAAAAGAAATTTATATTTCCACATTATTTTTTTATATTTTCACGTATAAGGCCCATATATTAATTTATTTAATTAATATATGAGTCAAATTTATGAAAATATCAAAAAATACTGCGAAAATATCAGTTTCCTTCCACAAATAACAATATTTTATCTGAACTAACTATTTAGGTAAAAATTAAAGTTTGTGGAGCAATTATTTTTATTTGTAAAAATATATTAATTTTAGTTATCAATAGTTTTATTTACCTTTTTTTTTTAGTTTTTCCAATTTAGTGGCTAGCTAGGATTAAATTTGGTGGAAGGAAATAAATAGCAAGTCTATAAATTTTTTGATCTCCAAATTTTTATTTATTAAAAACCCAAAAATAATATATCCTATGTATGTGACAAATCCATAAGGAGTGTACAAGGCCACATTTAGAACTTGATACATTAAGAACAATTGCAAATAAACCTTTTAGAGAAAAGATCTTCAATTAATTAATTCTTATAATTCCTTTTTAGAGAAAAGATCTTCAATTATTTCCATCTCTTAATTTCTTATTCTCTGACCTTCCCAATTTTACTCAATCTTCCACTCTTTCATACTCTTTATAACCAACCGAATATCAAATTTCATATAATTTCACTATCTGAATAAATATTCAAAATTAATATATCTTGTCAGGATATCCAAAAATTAAAAATCGAATTATACTATTCGATATATAACCGAAATGAACTTATTTATGCTTAATAAAAAGTTCATTTGAAATTTCACACTAGAATTTTCAAACAATATTCAATCACAATTCACAATCATAATAATTCATAAACTAGTTTAATAATTTCAAATTAACAATACATAAATACGTAACCATGTACCAAAGTTAAAATCTTTTTTTAAAAATGTTTAATTCGGTTATTTAAGCATCCAAATAGCATAATTTTAAAATTGAACCCGAATATCGAATAAATAAACGATTTATAATCCGACGAATTAAGAAAAATAACCGAATAACCAAAATTATTCGGTTAAAAAAAATCAGTTCGATTATATAATTTGATTTTTATAACTAAGGTCCATGTGATTGGTTTGGTCTATCGATCTTATCAAATGACTTATTTTCTTATATATGCCCTAGATTTCCACTACTGTATATGGCCTTAATCTAGTATTGGTTGGTATACTAGATCGTGTTTTGGTTCCTCCTATGAATGTTATTAGAAATATGTGCACACTACACGTGACAAATTGTTATTCACATTTGCATTCATTTATAATTGTACATATACTCCGTTTAATTTAATTTTTCATGAAGGTCGGTCCATGGAATTGGCGATTAGAGACATTATTTCACGTGTGTTAAATATATATATACACTACAAGAAAAAAGTTTATCAGCGATCGTTGATAGGCGATCGCCTCCGGTCGCTGATAGTCGTCGCACAAATTTTGGTCGCTGATATGCACATCAGCGACTACCATTAACGACCAACATATCTGCGACCGATATGAGCGACCGGAATGACAAATACGATTCGCTAAGTCGAGTCGACGATGGTAAGGGGCCAAAGGCGATATGGTTCACGTGATAATGATCGAGATCAACGACCGCATGCGATCATTTGATACCCTCAAATATTAAGTCGTCGCAAATAACTATCAGCGACGATCGCTGATATGGAAAAAAATAAAAAATAGATTTTTGCTGTTTTGCAGAATTCCCAAAAACCTGTACCTGTTTTATTCCAACACACATACCCAACAACAGCATACACAACAATATAAACATCCATCGTCCACCAAACTAGTATATAAACCTTTAAAAACCAATATGATTTGAATAAATATAATAATATTTCAAAACTTGTTTAAGTAACATACAAACATCCAAAGAATGAATATACAAGTACAAGCTTATACTATAACTACAAAACTAATCTAAAGCAGGTACATAAAGCATCATCGCCTCCTTGATCACCTTGTAATTAACAAAATAATAAAACAAGTTAAAAATATATACTAACTATGTTAATATTGGTATATTACGACAATATATACAACAAATTGATTTTATACTTCGTCGCCATCCCCTTGTTGTGATATTCTTTGCTGCCGCCATCGCTTTAGCTAACTCCTCAAAGACTCAGATCCCCGGATGCCCGCTTGAGATATCTCGGAAGATCGCGATCTCGACATATAGCTCTCACACGGTCGGTAGGAGTATGAGCAATTTGGATGGCTCAATATTTATCTTGACCGGGTAGAAGAAGCGACTGAGCCCTTTGAAGGATGGGCGTCGTCGTCGTCGTTGTCGTTGACCTTTAATGTAGTTCTTCTTCACAATGACAGGCCTTCTCTCCACAACTCTTAATCAATAAAGCGGACGTGGAGTGCCTTCGGGATAACGCTTCATTCAATAAACGCTTATAAGTATCCTCGTCATCATGTTAACAATTAAATAGTTAAAAATAAATTAATTCTGTAAGCATTAAAGATCAAGTTGTTAAAATTTATTACTGCTTATCTGGATAGCCTCAAGCGGAACCATCACGGTGTACGTGCACATCCAAACCAATGGATAGGTGACCTTGAGGACCGAGACTCTATCTGAAAAATAGCATAATATTACTAAGTAAAAATATGATATATTTTCTATAATTCATGATTGTAAACATATTAAAACTTGTAAATACGTACCATGGCAGTGATATGCTGCAACTGTGAAATACAACCGCCCTTGTATATCCCTTTAGCCTTTTCGCCATCGGATACACCCGATGATCTGTTGGTTGCTGTGACGCCCCCAAAATAGGTATACATCACCCATTCTGAGTTGTCAATACATGGTACAGAAATAACTACAACTTTATTATTACAACCGTAAAACTGTGAGTTTAAATACAAATATTATCTTCTAGACAATATCTATACTCAAAGAAATCCTCATCACATTTATTGATACATTATTTTACAAAAATGGTGAGGACTACTAAACAACTCTCTCTAGAACCTTCATTCCATACCCCAGGCTAAATTACTTGCTTTATATTCTCGCCTCCCGAGAAAAATGGAACAAAAAGGAAAAGGGTGAGCTCAACTAGCTCGATAAAGAATATTATGACTAAGATAATATACAACAAATTACCGTTAGTCTTCAACAGGGGAAAAATCTAATAGAATCTGATAGACAACAAATTTTAAATCAATATTCATGGTGAAATAATAATTCATTAGAAGAGTTAAGTAGAGAATGCAAACTACTATCTTCCATGTATGAATTTAAAAGTTCATCGTCTATCTTTTATTATCCTGTAACATCAATCGATATATATCGGAATCACATATTCATCTTTGCACTACTGAGCCAAAGATATTCATCGATTAGTCATGTTCATCTAAACACTGTTCATCTTTGCACTACTGGGCCAAAGATATTCTTGAAATTCATTCATCTTTGTACTCTGAGCCAAAGATATTCCATAATATCATCATTTAAAACTGAAGATGATGAAAAATATTTTTAAAGAAACGAATCCAGTGAAACAAAATGACAAGGATTAAGGATTAAGGATTCGTATTTCAGCTATTTCATCTCCAAAAATACCTCATAAATAATCATAGTGGTGTAAAATTTAAAAATGATCAAAACATGGATACAATCAAAGCTAGTATCCAGAATAGATATTTTGGATAAAAAGAAGAAATTTTATTTTTCTATTGAATAGTGTCAGATATCGTGAATAGTGCAGTATCGTGAATAGTAACTCAGAACACCAAAAGATAGAAATTCCACAAAAAAACATCTTCACGCTTCCATGAATAGTACTCGTGAATAGTAACTCGTGAATAGTAACTCATGAATAGTAACTCGTGAATATTAACTCATCAATAGTAACCCGAGCATGAAAAAGTTCCAAATTTGATAAAAGTTCCAACCAATATTTCAAAGATAATGATATTGAAGAAATAATATCATTTGAGAAGAAAATAACATCCTTACCTCGAAAGATTAGTACTTACAATTTGGAATCTGGGATATAGTCTTTGAAGGAACTTGCACCGTCTAACAATACTCAAAGTATACTCAAAATACTCACAAGAATCGCTCGATAATATAGAGAGAAAACTTGATTTACGGTGTGATTTTCAATTCTAACCCAAGCACCTATTTATAGGAAAATGCTTAGAACACCAAAAAAGAGAAAATTTAATAAAATATTAATATATATTATAAATTTCCTTCACATGCCTAGAATCTAATTTCAGCCATCAAACACATGCCACCTTCTAGAAAAAGTAAGAAAAACGTTTTTCTAATTTTAAATATTTTAAACTTCCAAAATCAATTATTTGAACTTGAACTTCAATAATTCATAATAAATAGCCCTTTCATCAGAAAATTCTAATCTCATGAGTTTTTATAGGAAATTCAATTCTCTACAACTTTGCAGAAGAAAGTTTTTCCAAATTCCAAATAGAAATTGACCGAAATCCACAAACGGACAATTTTACATTTATAATCAAATTTCACCAATAAATGGGGTCCACAGAGCATGTTTAACATGTTTTAAATATTTATTGCAACAAAAATACTCTTCCTCCTCGTATACTCATATATCCCACATTCGTTGTAAAAATATCACCATTATTATATTATTAAAATATAATAATATATTTAAATGAATTATTTTATCGAAAAAGATAAAATTTCAATTTTCAACAATTGTCACATTAAAAATTTTCTCCATCTATATCCACATAAAATCAATATTTTCCTCATCATATGAATCAATAATTAATTATTCACAAATAATATTCTGAATCATGATATTGACAACGAGGCGGTTCAGGAAAGAGGGGCTTTCCAATAAGAATTTCTCCTTCTTGGCGCGCAATTAGGTGACCAAACCTCTCCTTAGAGCGAACTTTCTAGACATTGCCAATAATGTTATCTAATAATATTATTAGGATAATATGAATTATTGCTTCGATAATGAAAAATATTGTGTAATGACAATTATTGAAAAACAATGAATATAAAATATCAACGCAGCAATTATTAACTCAATAAAATCTTTGAGCGATAATTATCGTAACCATTATTGAGTAGTGCCTTCTTACGTAAGAATCAATAATTGGTGCAATACAGGTAATCTTCTTGTGTTTTAAACCCGAGTATTTTAACGATATTAAAGGTAACAACTACTGTAGTTATTTTTAAACCACTTATATTTGTCGTTTTCTTCATCCAATCGCTTTAGTTATGGGGCCCACACACATGCGCTGCCGTAAATACGAATATTCCTCGATAGATACGAATATTCCACGACCAAACGAATATTCTCCGACAACAATGAATATTTTATAACCACTTGCTTATTTTGAAATATTTGCGTATTTAACCCTTAACTATCCACATTAATCAAATCAACCCTTACTATTTCAAAATAATAAATAAAGGAAATGCCTTTTTATTTAAAAATTTCGGGGTCTTACAACCTCCCCTCCTTATGAAATTTCGTCCTCGAAATTGACGTACGTACCTGGTGTTTCGAAAAGGTGAGGATACCTCGCTTTCATTTCCGTTTCCAATTCCCAGGTCATTTCCTCTATAGCATGATTCCTCCACAAAACTTTAACTTGTGGTATGACCTTTCTTGGCGTGGGACATGCTTCTTCCTATCCAAGATCTTGGCGGTACCTCCTCATACGTTAAGTCTTCTTATTTATTTCGTCCGGTTCTAATTACTATAACGTGGTTCGGGTCTTTCACATATTTCTGAAATACGGATATGTGAAACACATTATGAACACGAGACATACTCGGAGGTAGCGAGTCTATAGGCTACATTTCCTACTCGGTCAAGAATTTGAAATGGACCGATAAATCATGGATTGAGCTTTCCTCTCTTCCCAAATCTTGTAACTCCCTTCCATGGAGCAACTCATGACAATACATGATCCCTACACTAAATTCCACGTCCTTTCGATGAAGATCCGCATAACTCTTTTTTTCGATCTTGTCTTGGTTTGTATCGTTGTCGAATCATTTGGATCTTTTAAAGTAGTCATCATACGTCTTAACTTTCGGGTCCTAACAATGTTGCTTCACCCACCTCGTCCCAACATCTTTGGGGAAGCGACACTTTCGTCCATATAATGCTTCAAATGGAGCCACACTATACTTGCACGATAAGCTGTTGTTGTAGGAGAATTCTACCAATGGTAAATACTTATCCCAAGCGCCTTGAAGTTCAGGACATAGAGTCTTAATAGATCTTCAAGAGTTTGAATAGTCCCTCTACGATTGTCCGTCTGGTTTGGGGATGGTATGCGAACTAAATAAATAAATCCGTGCCCATAGCTTTTTTGCAAGCTAACCCAAAATCTTAAAGTGAATCTTGGGTCACGATCCGAAACTATGGATACGAGGCATGCCATGCGACTCACAATCTCATTCACGTACATACTAGAAGCGTTCAAGTGAATAAGTCTCCGTATCGGCAAGAAATGAAAGCGAGACTTGGTTAATCTATCAACAATAACCCAAATAGCATTGATGCCACGAGAAAGCAGTAGGAAGACCCGTAACGAAATCCATGGTAATGTGTTCCCACTTCCATTTGAATCTCAAGTGGTTGCAACGGACCCTTAGGTACAAGATGCTCGCCTTTACACATTGACAAGTTAAACACATTGAGATAAACTTTGCAATCTCTCTCTTCATATTGTTCCACCAAAATGTATGTCGAAGATCACGATACATTTTAGTACTTCGAGGATGGATTGCAAATGGTGTATTGTGTGCCTCCATCATAATCTTGTACTTCAAATCGAGTCGTTAGGAACACAAAGTGCAGAGTGGACTCGAAGTATTCCTTCTTCATCAATTCTCGCTTAGGAATAGCTCCTTCTTGTACTTTCTTCTTCATACGCGCATCGGCTCAAGATTCGGTGGCTTGAAAGCAACCTTAACTTTTTCTATTAAAGTTGGCTCTGTCGTATACTTGTCATCATCGCACTCGTTCCGCATATGATCTTCTACTCAACGCGCGTCGGCTACTACATTCGCTTTTCCGGGATGGTATTGAATAGTGTGGTCGTAGTCTTTCAATAGCTCGAGCCAACGTCATTGCTTAGCGTGTTGAGTTCTTTTGAGTGAAGAAATATTTAAGGCTTTTATGGTGCGAATATATCTCCACTTTCTCCCCATATAGATAGTGCCTCCATATCTTTAAGCGGAAACGATTTGCTGCTAACTCTAGATCATGAGTAGGATAATTCCTCTCATACTCTTTAAGTTGTCGCGAGGCATAGGCTATGACTTTCCCACGTTGCATGAGGACACATCCTAACCCTTTGCGAAGCATCATTTGTAGATAACAAATCCATCCGAACCGGATGGTATTGTTAGAAACAGTCTTAGAAATAAGTCTCCTCTTAAGCTCTTGGAAACTCTTCTCGCATTCTTCGCTCCAAAGCGAATTTACGTATCCTTTTGAGTTAATTTGAGTTAATGGAGTAGCGATTCGAGAAAACCCTTCCACGAATCTCCAGATAATAACCATTTAAGCCCAAAAAGCTACGTACTTGATCACCGACTTGGTTGCTCCCAACTTTGTATTGCTTCAATCTTGGCACGGATCAACAGATACTCCATGTTTCGACACCACGTGCCCAAGAAATGCTACTTCCTCAAGCAAAACTCGCATTTCTTTAATTTGGCAAATAGTTTGTTTTCACGAAGCCTTTGGAGTACCAAACTTCAAATGGTGCTCATGATCTTCACGACTTTTGGAATATATGAGGATGTCATCAATAAAGACAACAACAAAGCGATCAAATATTCCTTAAATACTCGGTTCATCATATCCATGAAAGCCGCGAGGAGCATTAGTCGATCCGAAAGACATGACTAAGAATTCATAATGCCCATCCGGAGTTACGAAGGCGGGTCTTTGGAATATCCTCGATTCTAATCTTCATTTGATGATATCCGAAGCGAAGATCGATTTTGAAAAGAATTGTGCCCCCTTACGTTGGTCAAACAAGTCATCAATACGAGGTGAGGATACCTATTCTTGATGGTGACATGGTTGATTCAGATAGTCAATACAAAGTCGCATACTCCCGCTCTTTCTTCTTTACAAATAAAGCAGGAGCACCCCGAGGAGATGTCTTGGGGCGAATGAAACCGATGTCCAACAATTTCTGTAGTTGGACCTTTAACTCCTCGAAGTTCAATAGGAGCCATTCGATATGGGGTTTTAGAAATGGGCTTTATGCGGGTTCAAGATCAATAAAGAATTCAACTTCACGTTACGGGGGTAGGCGGGAAGTTCTTGAAATCGTCGGAAAGTCGATAACAACGGAATATTATTCAAATTTGGCGTGTCTTTATTCAAATCCATAACATGGGCTAAGAAAGCTTGACATCCCTTTTTGATAAGCGAATAGCTTTATGATTAGATATAGCGGTGATTGATTTTAATGGTTTAGTTGCTTAAATGCATACAACGGGGTTGGTTAGGAATATGAAAACTAACAACCTTACGAAAACAATCAATTTTGGCATGATGAGTAGTTAACAATCAATCCTAAAATCACATCAAAAGCAAGTATCTTTAAAGAGATAAGGTCACGGGTAAAGGTAATGGTGCCAACTTGAATCAAACAAGATTTATAAGCGAGTGGATGTGATGAAAGTTTCTCTAACGGAGTTTTCACAGATAGGTCAAAGTCTAATTTCTCGAGTCAAGTTTAAGCGTTGAGCACAAGCGGGAGAGATAAATGAATGGGTAAGACCGGTATCAAGTAAGGTATAAACTTCGCATGAGAATTTATAAATAGCTTACCGTGATCACCTCGTTTGGGTTCCTCGCATTATGACCGATCACAACAAACGCTTCTTCCGGAATCGTTGACTTTGACTTTTACGGGACGATCTTTTGAGTCACCGAATCCCCATTGAACTAGGTTTTATTCTGCGTAAATCTCTAAAGCGATATGTCCTTCCTTTCCTTTCCAATTATAGCATACCTTGAATTTGTTGTGGGCGGTTTGGTGATATGTCCCTCTTTTCCGCATTTGTAGCATATGATCGGTGGTCGTTCTCCTCCCTTAGAACCGATTCTTTGCCAAGACTTTGTCGTCTTCACTTGGTCGTTGTTAAATCTCCTCTTTTTAAAATCTCCTCGACTCGCTTCTTCTATTTTCATGGCCATGATTACCACCGAGTGGTTACCATTTTTGTCCGTCTGTTTCTTTCTCATTTGGTTATCATTATTACATTGTTCGCTATCCGAGTACGATCTGGTTGTGGTCCCTCGGTTGGCCGTACTCGTTATCTCGCTCTAATAATTGAGCCACATTAACAACATCTGAATGAAGAGAGAAAATTTATGAGAAATGAGATATTATGCGTATCTGGGTTTCAAACCCTCGAAACATCCGCGTCATCGTTCCTCATTCTCCACCAAATGAGGTGCAAACACGGATAACTCTGCAAACTTTGCCTCGTCTTTGAGACAACCGTATGTTGTTTTGTTCAATCGATGAACTCCACTTCCTTCATATAGCGAACACTTTTTCGGAAAGTATTTGTCATTAAATAATTCTGAAATGTCTCCCCCAAGACATCTTTGAGTCAATTTGGATGGAGTGCGCTTCCAGAGACTCCCACCGGTGATCGCCTAGCCACGGAAGATAAAGGTGGCGAATGGAACCTTCGTTTCTTACGTGCATCCCAAGACATCGAATATCTTGGTAATTTGCTTGACCCATGTTTCCATGGTGATCGGATCGGCTTTCCCTTAAATTCGGTGGTCCCAACTCTTTGAAGCTGCTTGCATTTGTGACAACCCGTGAATTGCTATCATTTCTCTCGTATTTTGAACACGAGTCTCCTCAAATGCGATTTTGCATGAAGCGCAAAAAGCTTCTAAACATCCCTCGTTCATCATACGCTTTCGATTGGTTTTGTTCACGGGAGGAACATTGCCCGACTGTTGCACGTTCTCCTCGTTGGTGAGTACAAGAGCGTCTCCACGGTCTCATTTCCATTGTTAATATTCTCATTCGACATTCTCAAATCTTGTCATAAAATAAGGGTTAATTAAGGAAATCAATATATCACATAATATCCTTATATCTTGACCAACTAAAAAATAAGCTTAGGTAGGACACACTAGCGAAGGATTTACTCGTCTCTCCCTCCTAGTTCTATTCCAGATCGATCTCCGCCGGAGATCATATCCTAAGCTCGATACCAAGTTGTGGCGCGCCCCAAAATAGGTATACATCACCCATTACGAGTTGTCGATATATGGTACGAAACAACTACAACTTTATTATTACAACCGTGAAAGCGTGAGTTTAAATACAAATATTATCTTCTGAGACATTATCTATACTAAAAGAAATCCTCATCACATTTATTGATACATTATTTACAAAAATGGTGAGGACTACTAAACAACTCTCTCTAGAACCTTCATTCCATACCCCCAGGCTACGTACTTGCTATATTCTCGCCTCACGAGAAAAATGGAACAAAAAGGAAAAGGGTGAGCTCAACTAGCTCGATAAAGAATATTATGACTAAGATAATATACAACAAATTACCGTTAGTCTTCAACGAGGAAAAATCTAATAGAATACTGATAGACAACAAATTTTAAATCAATATTCGCGGTGAAATAATAATTCATTAGAAGAGTTAAGTAGAGAATGCAAACTACTATCTTCCATGTATGAATTTAAAAGTTCATCGTCTATCTTTTATCCTGTAACATCAATCAATATATATCGGAATCACATATTCATCTTTTTTCTGAGCCAAAGATATTCATCGATAAGTCGTGTTCATCTAAACACTGTTCATCTTTTTGCACTCTGAGCCAAAGATATTCTTGAAATTCATTCATCTTTGCACTTCTGAGCCAAAGATATTCCATAATATCATCATTTAAAGCGAAGATGATGAAAAATATTTTTTAAAAAGCGAATCCGGTGAAACAAAATGACAAGATTAAGGATTAAGGATTAAGTATTTCAAATTTATTTCATCTCCAAAAATACCTCATAAATAATCATAGTGGTGTAAAATTTAAGAATGATCAAAACATGGATACAATCAAAGCTAGTATCCGAATAGATATTTTGGATAAAAAGAAGAAATTTTATTTTTCTATTGAATAAGGTATCGTGATATCGTGAATAGTAGATATCGTGAATAGTAACTCAGACACCAAAAGATAGAAATTCCACAAAAAACATCTTCACGCTTAGCATGAATAGTACTCGTGAATAGTAACTTCGTGAATAGTAACTCATGAATAGTAACTCGTGAATATTAACTCATCAATAGTAACCCCGAGCATGAAAAAGTTTCAAATTTGATAAAAAGTTCCAACCAATATTTCAAAGATAATGATATTGAAGAAATAATATCATTTGAGAAGAAAATAACATCCCTTACCTCGAAAGATTAGTACTTAAATTTGGAATCTAGGATATAGTCTTTGAAGGGAACTTTTGCACCGTCTAACAATACTCAAAGTATACTCAAAATACTCACAAGAATACGCTCGATAATATAGAGAGAGAAAACTTGATTTACGGTGTGATTTTCATTTCTAACCTAAAGCACCTATTTATAGGAAAATCTTTAGAACACCAAAGCGAAAATTTAATAAAATATTAATATATATTATAAATTTCCTTCACATGCCTAGAATCTAATTTCAGCCATCAAACACATGCCACCTTCTAGAAAAGTAAGAAAAACGTTTTTTCTAATTTTAAATATTTTAAACTTCCAAAAATCAATTATTTTGAGCTTGAACTTCAATAATTCATAATAAATAGCCCTTTCATCAGAAAATTCGAATCTTGCGAGTTTTTATAGGAAATTCAATTCTCTACAACTGCGAGAAGAAAGTTTTCCAAATTCCAAATAGAAATTGATAAAGAAATCCACAAAAGCGGACAATTTTGAAATTTATAATCAAATTTCGATCGATAAATGGGGTCCGCAGAGCATGTTTAACATGTTTTAAATATTTATTGCAACAAAATACTCTTCCTCCTCGTATACTCATATATCCCACATTCGTTGTAAAAATATCACCATTATTATATTATTAAAATATAATAATATATTTAAATGAATTATTTTATCGGAAAAAGATAAAATTTCAATTTTCAACAATTGTCACATTAAAAATTTTCTCCATCTATATCACATAAAATCAATATTTTCCTCATCATATGAATCAATAATTAATTATTCACAAATAATATTCTGAGAATCCTGATATTGATGACCGAGGCGGTTTCAGGAAAGAGGGCTTTCGATAAGAATTTCTCCTTCTTGTAGCCTTGATTAGGTGACCAAACCTCTCCTTAGATGCGAACTTTCTAGACATTGCCAATAATGTTATCTAATAATATTATTCGGATAATATGAATTATTGCTTCGATAATGAAAAATATTGTGTAATGACAATTATTGAAACAACAATGAATATAAAATATCAATGACAATTATTAACTCGATAAAATCTTTGATAAGTAATTACGTAACCATTATTGAGTAGTGGCTTCTTACGTAAGAATCAATAATTGGTGCAATCTGGTATCTTCTTGTGTTTTAACCATAGAGTATTTTAACAGTATTAAAGGTAACAACTACGTAGTTATTTTTAAACCACTTATATTTGTCGTTTTCTTCATCCAATCGCTTTTTAGTTATGGGGCCCACACATGGTTTGCCGTCGTCATGCGAATATTCCCGATAGTACGAATATTCCACGACCAAACGAATATTCTCCAAACAACAATGAATATTTTATAACCACTTGCTTATTTTGAAATATTTGCGTATTTTATCCCTAATTATCCACATTAATCAAATCAACCCTTACTATTTCAAAATAATAAATAGAAAATTAAATTTCATTAATAATAAGTTGGGGTCTTACGATTCTGCGGCGATCTTTTCGTCTTTTCACCCGACTTTTTAGCTCTCCATTTAGGCACATCTCAAATTATATATGGCACAGGTGCACCACCAGGGGCTATGCTCGTGCATGTAATTTTCTCCCTGGTCTGGATGGTCGATCTCGGCATTGTGAAGGGCCTTTTGTCTTTCTTTATTCAAATTATCTTTGGTGCGGAATGGCACTTACGCCAAAATAATGTTTGTATCAACAAGAGCGTCTGGCGTCCTCCCATCTATCTGGATTTACGCAAATAAAACAACAATAATAACATTATTAAATAATTATCCTTTGAATATTATATTAATATTATATTAATAATTTAAAAAAAAACATACCTGAAATTCTGTCCAAACAACATCCTTGTGGGCGATAGGTGTGTGCTCACCAACGTAATCACATTTGTGGAGTCGATTTCAGTAAACACGGTATTGTGATATGCACTTGACGATTTTATTATCCGAAAAATCATTATAATATACAACATCAATTAGCATATATTAAAGCAATTTACATCTAAGTTATAATACTTATGAACATTTTTCAAACTTATACTTATAATACTTAAAAAAAAATCATGATCCCCTATAATATGGACTAGCCACATGCACGCGACGACGGCATTTATATATGGACATTTCTAGGCACCCAAGACATAAACCAATATAATATCAATCAAAACATTACTAATATACAATAAATGGAATCTTAAATGCTTATATAAAATTGATATATGCGGGACGTACGTGCTATTCGGAGGAGGGCGAATCTGATTAAGAAACCGATCATCCGGATTAGTAGGGGCCTTGGGCACATGATTAGGCCCCTACCCAAGCGCGCTTTTTTACTGTCTTTTCTTGAAACCATCTCGTATATTACAAATTTCAAGATGTTATTATGAGTCATTTGATTACATGTATATATGATAATAAACATGATGATGATATAAACATGTATATATATGAATATAAAATGACAATAAATAAAAGTTGCATTTAAATAGTTTAGTACATAAACATAGCGTTGATATAAACATGTATATATATGAATATAAAATGACAATAAATAAAAGTTGCATTTAAATAGTTTAGTACATAAACATGGCAAATGATATAAACATGTATATATATGAATATAAAATGACAATAAACAAAAGTTGCATTTAAATAGTTTAGTACATAAATATTACGTTGATATAAACATGTATATATATGAATATAAAATGACAATAAACAAAAGTTGCATTTAAATAGTTTAGTACATAAATATGACAGTGATATAAACATGTATATATATGAATATAAAATGACAATAAACAAAAGTTGTATTTAAATAGTTTAGTACATAAACATGACAATGATATAAAAAACATGTAATGATAAACATACATTTCATTTGTTCAAGTGTCAATGTCTGATTGAGAATCATCTTGTATACGTGTTGCAGATTCATAACCATCATTTGCTTCAGATTCAATGTCAGATTCAGTCAATAACTCTTCATCCTCAGTATCAATGTCATCTGACACAAGTATTGACTCAGGATCTAATTCATGTGGTTCATCTCCACTATCTAATTAGATTACTTCATTATCGTCCTCCACATTTATTATAGTTTGACTATGAAGCATCTGCTCTTGGTAAATCTCCCCATCAACTAATTCTACACGACTACTGGCGGGAGTATGAATTGCTGACTTGCCAATCTGTAGGCGGTCTATCCCTTTTCCTAACAGGACTAGGAGTGTAGTATACTTGTCTTTGTTTGAGTTGGTAAAACAAAGCGGTTCATTGGAGTACGTGAGACTATGGAGGTCAATATCGGCGATTCCATATGCATCAACACGTATCCCTTTTTTGAATCAAACCAACGACACTTGAACAAGTGAATATGACCCCCGTACGTGCCCTTGTACGAAAACTCTACGATTTCCTCCAACTCCCCATAAAAGGCACGACCAAGCTCATTGTAACAATCTCCTTGGACACATACTCCAGAATTCGTTGTTCTTTTACCATGCCTTTGTGTGAAATTCACAACCATTTATTTTGTAACCATTGCGGCTGACTTGGTCCCTGTCTGGTCCCATAGCTAGGACTTGTACATTAGGCGAAATCGTTGATTCCTCAGTCAAAGCCTACAAAAACTCCATCTTATTAAATGAAGTCATAGTTAACATGGAGTATATATATATATACTACGTGCTTAAAAATTGAACTTACTTTGTCCTTTAGCCAAAGTGCAAATTTTTTATCCAGATTGATTTGAATATCTTTATCAGTTATGCGGGATGCTTCACTTTTAACTCGTCGTAGCGAATTGGAAGCAGCAAACTAAGAACGAACCGGCTATAACGACGATTTTTTCCGTCACTATAGCATAGAAAGTCGGTTTTTTCCATCGCTATAGCATAGAAAGTCGATTTTTTATGTTATAGCGATGGAAAAAATCGTCGCTATAGTCGGTTCGCTCCCTCCAGTTCGCCGGAGAGAGCCAGGATATATATATATATATATGTATACAGTTCGTTTTTGGTGTATATCCTTTTATTTTACATACCCTACTCATTAGTCACCTCTAACAACGGACTGGGCGACGGTTTTGTCCGTCGCTATAGAACAAATAAATGGTTCATATGTTATGACGACGGTTCGATGCGTCGCTAAAAGCTAAGACGACAGTTCTCTGATATACACAACGGACCAAACCGTCGCTAAAGGTGGTGAGCAAGGTATGTTAAATAAAGGGGTATGCATTTTGATTCTCTCAGTGTGTATATATATATATATATATATATATATTGTGACGCCCCCAAAATTAGGTATACGTCACCCATCTTGGGTCGCCACTTACATGGTACATAAATTCAAATACAAACTTAATTATACATCTGTCGTGTAACATACGACAATACATAAACTGAGAGTTCTAATAGGAATATTGTCATTTAGACAATATCCATACTCAAGGAGTCCTCATTACATTTATTGTCACTTTATTTAATGAATAGTGAGGACTACTAATGCTATCTTGGGACCATCACTCTTTTCCCAGGCTCGTCCCAAATTTATATTCTCATTTCAAGAGAAACGGTGAAAGAAAGGGTGAGCTCAACTAGCCCAAAGAAGAAATATTATAACTAAGATAATGCGAGAATAAATTATCAATAGTCTTCAACAATATTAAAGCGATAAAATACAATAGACAACCCGGTTTAAGCTGCAATGGAATATGCGATCCATTAAAAAAGTCAAGTAGAAAATAAAGTCTACTATCTTTTAGGTTTTAAAGGTTTTCATCAATTTTTATCACTAAGACTCGGTTTAATGAATAAGCGACAATATCTAATCATCCCATGCACCACGGTCGAGGATTTTCATCAAATTATCAATGGTCGCGACTATCCGAATCACCCTGGTCATAATCATACCAAACACTATCCATCCATCGTTGCATTCTGCCACCGAGGACTTTTGTCACATCATTTATATCAAGCCCGTGATTATCTTAGAATGATCCACGGTCATAATCATACTAAGTTCATCTATGCACGTAAGCGAAGATAACATAATATAACATGAGGATGATGACAATGACATAATAATTCAATAAAACAAGTTCACGAATTAATTTATTAGGGAACTAATAACGTCCAAATTGTCAACATGATCTTTGCTTTGTAGAGTAAAATTCAAGAATACTCGTAGGAAAAATATTTTCATTAAAAATCTTTGGATGAAGCTTAAATATCGAGGATATTCCACTAAATTCATGGAGTATAAGTCAAAATTTTAACCATTTGAGTATAATAAGCGAATGAAATAACAAAAGAAATCACCGTAAATGCGGTACTGCGCATGAGCGAGTTATTCAACGAATAATAAATACTGAGAATAATAAAAAGCGGAACCAGTGCGGTGTAAAACACACGCATGCAGGATATTCAATAGAATAATAAAGGCGAGAATAATAAAGAGCGGAACGAAGTTAGGTGTAAAACACACGATGAGGATATTCCAACGGAATAATAAAATAATAGAAGAATGTCACCAAGTATAGGGGATTAGCGTATACTGAGTTATTCCAAGCCGAGAATAAATAAGAATGGAATAATATAAGGATTTCACCAAGTATAGGGTATTAGCATATACTGTGTCATGTATAGGGTATGCCACTTTTTACAAAGTTATTCCAATGAGAATAATAAAGAATGGAATAATGAAGTTCTCTTCATGAATAAAAAAAAATAACACCCCTTACGAGTACAACAAATAATATTCCCTACCTTAGAAAGTGAATATTGGAAAAGTGAAGTAGCAAAATACTTTTCTTCTTTCTCTCTATAGTTTCTCTCTCAGAGTTTCGATTGAATTCGTGAAGAAATAATGAAGGAATGAGCTTTCTATTTATAGAAAAAGCGAGGGTGGCTCTTGAGTCTTAATGAAGGGTCAAAATGACTCGTGGTAATATTGAAGAGACAACTACTATTTTGCGAAGGGTAGTTAACCCTTGGAACAAGAAGAGCGTTAACTCTTGGTAATATTGAAGGGACAACTACTATTTGCGAAGAGGTAATTACTATTGATGAAGGTAATTACTATTGAAGAAGGTAATTACTATTGACGAAGGTAAATACTATTGACGAAGGTAATTACTATTCACAAAGGTAATTACTATTCACAAAGGTAATTACTATTATGTGAAGGACTCTTAGATGATGACATATGGGCCCCTCCATAAAATAATCAAACTTACCACAAGCGTCTCATACAATGACTCTTTATATACATCGAGGATTGAATAAATATTACCACAAATCATTTTATTTTTAATCAACACATATTTAATCTGTAAGACCCCAACTTATTATTAATGAAATTTAATTTTTTCTATTTATTATTTTAAAATAGTAAGGGTTGATTTGATTAATGTGGATAGTTAGGGGTAAAATCTGTGAAATACTTCAAAATAAAGCAGTGGTTATAAAATATTAGTTTGGTGGTGGAATATTAAATCTTTGTCGGGGAATATTAAATGCGGACAGTAGCTTGATAATGTGGGCCCCATGAAAAGCGATTGGATGAAGAAAGCGACAAATATAAGTGGTTTAAAAATAGCGGCGTAGTTATTTACAGAATTAATCTTGTTAAAATACTAAATTGGTTAAAAAACACGGTAGCACACGGTATTGCACCAATTATTGATTCTTACGTACTTACGAAGGCCTTTACTCGATAATGGTTACGATAATTCTTATTCGATTATTTTATTGAGTTAATAATTCTTTGCGTTGATATTTTATATTCTTTGTTGTTTTGATAATTGTCATTACTGATATTTTTCATTATCGAAGCGATAATTCATATTATCCGAATAATATTATTAGATAACATTATTGGCAATGTCTAGAAAGTTACATCTAAGGAGAGGTTTGGTCACCTAATTGCGCCGATAAGGAGAAATTCTTATTGGAAAGCCCCTGCTTTCTCAGGAAGCGCACTGGTTATCGATATTGTGATTACGTAATATTATTTGTGAATAATTAATTATTGATTCATATGATGAGGAAAATATTGATTTTATGTGGATATAGATGGAGAAAATTTTAATGTGACAATTGTTGAAAATTGAAATTTTATCTTTTTACGATAAAATAATTCATTTAAATATATTATTATATTTTAATAATATAATAATGGTGATATTTTACAACGAATGTGGGATATATGAGTATCTGAGGAGGAAGAGTATTTTTGTTGCAATAAATGTTTAAAACATATTAAACATGTAAATTGGACCCCATTTATTGGTGAAATTTGATTATAGCTTTGTAAAATCGCTTGGTTTGTGGATTTGGTCAATTTCTATTTCGAATTTGGAAAAATTTTCTTCTGCAAAGTTGTAGAAATTAAATTTCCTATAAAAACTTCATGAGATTCGAATTTTCTGATGAAAGGGCTATTTATTATGAATTATTGAAGTTAGTAGTTAAAATAATTGATTTTTGGAAGTTTTAATTATTTAAATTAAGAAAAACGTTTTTAATGTTTTGTCACATGGTGGCTGATGTCTTGGACCAAATTAGTGGGCGTAGAAAATTTGAAAAAATAATATTATTAATTTATTAAATTTTACGCTTTGGTGTTCTAGCGATTTCACTTATAAATAGGGTCTTGGGTTAGAATTGAAAATCACAGAGAAGCTGAAGTTTCTCTCTCTATATTATCAAGCGTATTCTTGTGAGTATTTTGGTATACTTTGAGTATTGTTAAGCGGTGCAAGTTCCCTTGATACTTATACACGTATTCGATTAGAAATCTTAATCTTTCGAGGTAAGGGATGTTATTTTCTTCTCGAATGATATTATTTCTTGATATCATTATCTTTGAAATATTGGTTAGAACTTTTTATCAAATTTGGAACTTTTTCATATGGGGTTCTTATTCATGAGTTCTTATTCACGTGTTCTTATTCATGAGTTCTTATTCACGATTCTTATTCACGAGTCTTATTAAGTGAAGCGTGAAGATGTTTTTTTGTGGAATTTCTATCTTTTGGTGTCGGAGTTCTTTATTCGCGTATCGGCACTATTCACGTATCGACCTTATTCATAGAAAAATGAAATTTCTTCTTTTTGTCCAAAATATCTAATGCGGATACTAGCTTTGATTGTATCCGTGTTTTGATCATTCTTGAATTTTACACCCTTATGAATATTTTTGAGATATTTTTGAACATGGATAAAACAAAGTACGAATCCTTAATCCTTAATCCTTGTCATTTTGTTTCCTTTGGATTCGTTTCTTTAAAAATATTTTTCATCATCCTCGGTCTTAAATGATGATATTATTGAATATCTTTGGCTGTAGTCTGAAGATGAATAATTTCTGAAGAATATCTTTGGTAGTAGTGCAAAGATGAGCAGTGTTTAGATGAACATGACCCGGTGATGAATATCTTTGGCACATAGTGCAAAGATGAATATTTGATTCAGATGTATATTGATTGATGTTCTGAGGGATAAAAGATAGGCGATGAACTTTTAAATTCATACATAGAAGATAGTAGTTTGCATTCTCTACTTAACTCTTACAATGAATTAATATTTCATTGCAAATATTGATTTAAAATTTGTTGTCTATTGTATTCTATTAGATTTTTCCTGTTGAAGACAAACGATAATTTGTTGTATATTATCTTAGTCGTAATATTCTTCTTTTGAGCTAGTTGAGCTCACCCTTTTCCTTTTGTTCCATTTTTCTTCTCGGGAGGCGAGAATATAGCGAGTCACGAGTCGGGGTTTGGAATGAAGGTTACAGAGAGAGTTGTTTAGTAGTCCTCACCATTTTGTAAAATAATGTATCAATAAATGTGATGAGGATTTATTTGAGTATAGATATTGTGCAGAAGATAATATTTGTATTCAAACTAACGATTTCTTGTTGTAATAATAAAAGTTGTAGTTGTTTACGTACCATGTATTGACAACTCGAGAATGGGTGATGTATGTAGCGCCCTGAAATAGGTATCACCTATTACGAGTTGTCACTTTATTATTACGGGTTGTAGTGAATCAATTATCTTACAAAACAACAAAAATAAATCCTTGTCACGAAACGATTGATACATTATTTTTACTAAAAATGGTGAGGACTGATCTTTCTAAAATATTCCAATGGCTGCAAACGAGAAAAATGGAACAAAAAGGAAAAGGGTGAGCTCAACTAGCTCGATAAAGAATATTATGACTAAGATAATGCTCTGACAAAATTATCGTTAGTCTTGACGGGAAAAATCTAATAGAATCTGATAGACGACAAATTTTAAATCAATATTAGCGTGGAAATAATAATTCTTTAGAAGAGTTAAGTGAAGAATGCACAACTTCTATCTTACATGTATGAATTTAAAGTTCATCGTCTATCTTTTATCCACGTAACATCAATCGATATACATTCGGAATCAAATATTCATCTTTACTGAAACTGGCCGAAGATATTCATCGATTGGTCGTGTTCATTTAAACACTTGTTCAAATGTTCTGGGGCCGAAAGATATTCTTGAATCATCTTTTTTGCTACGGGCCAAAGATATTCTTAGAAATCATTCATCTTTTTGCTCTCTGGGCCAAATATATTCCATAATATAATCATTTAAGGTAGAGGATGATGAAAATATTTTTTTAAAAGCGAATCCGGTGAAACAAAATAATGAGGATTAAGGATTAAGGATTAGTACTTGGTTTTATCCACGTCCAAAATACCTCAAAAATAATCGTAGTGGTGTAAAATTGAGAATGATCAAAACATGGATCTGATCGAGTTAGTATCGAGAATAGATATTTTGACGAAAAAGAAATTTTATTTTTTGATTGAATAATCTGAAGTATCGTGAATAGTGCAGGTATCGTGAATAGTGCCGTATCGTGAATTGTAACTTCAAACACCAAAAGATAGAAATTCCACAAAAACATCTTCACGTTTCATGAATAGTACTCGTGAATAGTAACTTCGTGAATAGTAACTCGTGAATAGTAACTTCGTGAATAGTAACTACGTGAATAATAACTTTCATGAATAGTAACCCAGAGCATGAAAAAGTTCCAAATTTGATAAAAACTTGGATCAACATTTTGACATAATGATATTGAAGAAATAATATCATTTGATAAAGAAAATAACATCCACTTACCTCGAAAGATCAGTCTTACAATTTGAAAACAGGATATAGGCTATGACTTGGACTTGCACCGTATAGCAATACTCAAAGTATACTCAAAATACTCACAAGAATACGCTCGATAATATAGAGAGAAAACTTGGTTTACGGTGTGATTTTCAATTCTAACCTAAGCACACCTATTTATAGGAAAATGCTTAGAAACAGAAAGCGAGAAAATTTAATAAAATATATTATTATTAATAAATTTCCTCGCCTCTTTGGAAATCAGATCCCAACATTTCCCACATGCCAACCTTCTAGAAAGAAATGATAAAAACGTTTTTCATAAAATAAATAATTAAAACTTACAAAAATCGATTATTTGAACTTAAGAACTTCAATAATTCATAATAAATAGCCCTTTCATCAGAAAATTCGAATCTCGCGAGTTTTATAGGAAATTCAATTCTCTACAACTTTACAGAAGAAAGTTTTCCAAATTCCAAGCGAAGTTAAGGAAATCCACAAGCAGGCGATTTTACAATTTATAATCAAATTTCGGTCGATAAATGGGGTCCACTTGAGCATGTTTAACATGTTTTAAATATTTATTGCAACAAAAATACTCTTCCTCCTCGTATACTCATATATCCCACATTCGTTGTAAAAATATCACCATTAATATATTATTAAAATAATATATTTAAATGAATTATTTTATCGAGAAAAAGATAAAATATTAATTTTCAACAATTGTCATTTTAAAATTTTTCCATCTATATCCACATAAAATCAATATTTTCCTCATCATATAAATCAATAATTAATTATTCACAAATAATATTACGAGAATCATGATATTAATGACGAGGCGGTTCAGGAAAAGAGGGCTTTCGATAAGAATTTCTTCTTCTTGGCGGCATGATTAGGTGACCAAACCTCTCCTTGAGCAGAACTTTCTAGACATTGCCAATAATGTTATCTAATAATATTATTAGGATAATATGAATTATTAGCGATAATGAAAAATTGTGTAATGTGATTATTGAAACAATGACAATATAAAATATATCAATCGACAATTATTAACTTCGATAAAATCTTGAGCGATAATTCTTTGTAACCATTATTGAGTAGTGCCTTCTTACGTAAGAATCAATAATTGGTGCGATCTGGTGTTTCTTGTTAACGACAAGCGTATTAGTGTGTTTTAACCACAGGGTATTCAATGGTATTATGCAGTAACAACTACTACTGAATTATTTTAAAACAACTTATATTTGTCGTTTTCTTCATCCAATCGCTTTCAGTTATGGGGCCCACACGCATTGCATTTGTCGTAAATGCGAATATTCCCAAGCGGTCACGAATATTCCACGACCAACGAATATTCCCAAGCGATAATGAATATTTTATAACCACTTGCTTATTTTGAAATATTTGCGTATTTAACCATAACTATCACATTAATCAAATCAACCCTTCTTATTTAAAAATAATAAATAAAGGAAATTCCTTTTATTTAAAAATTTGAGGTCTTCTGACCTCCCTCTCTTATGAAATTTCGTCCTCGAAATTGGCGTCACGATATCTGGTGTTTGAAAAGGTGAGGATACCTCGCTTTCATTTTCGTTTCAATTCCCGGTCATTTCCTCATATCATGATTCCTCCACAAAACTTTAACTTTTGGTATGACCTTTCTTGGCGTGGGACATGCTCCTTCTATCAAGATCTTGGTGGTACCTCCTCATACGTTAAGTCTTGATTTATCTCGTCCGGTTCTAACTTCGATAGCGTGGTTGGGTCTTTCACGTATTCTGAAATGCGGATATGTGAAACACATTATGAACACAGAGACGTACTCGGAGAAGTAGCTTGAGTCATAAGCTACATTTCTACTCGGTCGAGAATTTGAAATGGACGATAAATCGTGGATTGAGCTTTCCTCTCTTCCCAAATCTTGTAACTCCCTTCCGTGGAGCGACTTCATGACAATCATGATCCCCTACACTAAATTCCCGTCCTTTCGATGAAGATCCGCATAACTCTTTTTATCGATCTTGTGCTGGTTTGTATCGTTGTCGAATCATTTGGATCTTTTCGGTGAGTAAATACGTCTTAACTTTCGGGTCCCAACAATGTTCTTCACCCACCTCGTCCCAACGTATTGGAAGCGACATTTTTCGTCCGTATAATGCTTGAATGGAGCCCACTATACTTGCACGATAAGCTGTTGTTGTAGGAGAATTCCACCGATGGTAAATACTTATCATTTGCCCTTGAAGTCTAGGACCACGAGTCTTAATAGATCTTGAGAGTTTGAATAATCCTCTCGATTGTCCGTCTGGTTTGGGGATGGTATGCGAACTAAATCATAATCCGTGCCCGTAGCTTTTGCAAGCTAACCCGAAAATCTTGAAGTGAATCTTGGGTCGCGATCAAAACTATGGATCTGGGCATGCCGTACTGACCTCACAATCTCATTCACATACATCTAGCAAAGGCGTTCGAGGGAATAAGTCTCCGTGTCGGCAAGAAATGAAGCGAGACTTGGTTAATCTATCGATAAAAACCCAAATAGCATTGATGCCTTGAAGCCGTAGGAAGACCGTCTTGAAATCCATAGTAATGTGTTCCCACTTCCATTTCAGGAATCTCGAGTGGTTCAGCGGACCCTTAGGTACAAGATGCTCGCCTTTACGTTAATGAGTTAAACACATCGAGATAAACTTTGCGATCTCTCTCTTCGTATTGTTCCACCAAAATGTATGTCGAAGATCATGATATATTTTAGTACTTTCGGGATGGATTGCAAATGGCGTATTGTGTGCCTCCATCGTAATCTTGTACTTTGAATCAGTTCGTTAGGAACACAAAGTCAGAGTGGACTCGAAGTATTCCTTCTTCATCGATTCTCGCTTAGGAATAGCTCCTTCTTGTACTTTCTTCTTCATGCGCATGACTCAAGATTCGGTGGCTTGAAGCGACCTTAACTTTTTCTATTAAAGTTGGCTCTGTCGTATACTTGACATCATCGCTTTTCGTTCCGCATATGATCTTCTACTCGATGTCGTCGGCTACCACGTTAAACTTTACCGGGATGGTATTGAATAGTGTGGTCGTAGTCTTTCGATAGCTCGAGCCAGCGTCATTTGCCGCGTGTTGAGTTCTTTTGAGTGAAGAAATATTTAAAGGCTTTTATGGTGCGAATATATATCCACTTTCTCCCCGTATAGATAGTGCCTCCATATTTTTTAGCGGCAGCTTATTTTTATGACTCTAGATCATGGTAGGATAATTCCTCTCATACTCTTTAAGTTGTGTCGCGAGGCATAGGCTATGACTTTCCCACGTTGCATGAGAACACATCTAACCCTTTGCACGAAGCATCATTTGTAGATAACAAATCCATCGAACAAGATGGTATTGTTAGAGCAGTCTTAGAAATAAGTCTCCTCTTAAGCTCTTGGAAACTTTTCTCGCATTCTTACGCTCCAAGCAATTTTGTATCCTTAGAGTTAAATTTGAGTTAATGGAGTAGCGATTAGAAATTCCCTTCCACGAATCTCAGATAATAACATTAAGCCCAAAAAGCTCGTCTTGATCATGACTTGGTTGCTCTGACTTTGTATTGCTTGATCTTGGCCGGATCAGCAGATACTCCGTGTTTTGACACCCGCGTGCCCGAGGAATGCTACTTCCTCAAGCGAACTTCGCATTTCTTGATTTGGCATATAGTTGGTTTTCCACGAAGCCTTTGGAGTACCGACTTCAAATGGTGCTCATGATCTTCACGGCTTTTGGAATATATGAGGATGTCATTGATAAAAATGACAACGAATTGATCGAATATTCCTTGAATACTCGGTTCATCATATCCATGAAAGCGGGAGCATTAGTTAGTCAGAAAGACATGACTAAAAATTCATAATGCCTATCTAGAGTTACGAAGGCGGTCTTTGGAATATCCTCGATTCTAATCTTGGTGATGATATCGAGCGAAGATCGATTTTGAAAAGAATTGTGCCCGCTACGGTTGGTCGAACAAGTCATCAATACGAGGTAGAGGATACTATTCTTGATGGTGACATGGTTCGATTCAGATAGTCGATACAAAGTCGCATACTCCGTCTTTCTTCTTTCTGAATAAAGCAGGAGCACCCCGAGGAGATGTCTTGGGGCCAGAATGAAGCCGATGTCCAACAATTCTGTAGTTGGACCTTTAACTCTGAAGTTGATAGGAGCCATTCGATATGGGGTTTTAGAAATGGGCTTTGTACCGGGTTGAAGATCAATAAAGAATTGACTTCACGTTACGGGGTGGGCGGGAAGTTCTTGAAATCGTCGGGAAAAGTCGATAACAGCGGGAATATTATTCAAATTTGGCGTGTCTTTATTCAAATCCATAACATGGGCTAAGAAAGCTTGACATCAGTTTTTGATAAGCGAATAGCTTTATGATTAGATATGGCGGTGATTGATTTTAATGGTTTAGTTGCTTGAATTACGTACAGACGGGTTGGTTAGGAATATGAAAACTAATGACCTTACGAAAACAATCAATTTTGGCATGATGAGTAGTTAACGATCGATTCCTAAAATCACATCAAAAGCAAGTATCTTTAAAGAGATAAGGTTAACGGGTAAGGTAATGGTGCCAACTTGAATCAAACAAGATTTATAAGCGATTGGATGTGATGAAAGTTTCTCTAACGGAGTTTCCACGAGATAGGTCGAAAAGTCCAATTTCTCGGTCGAGTTTAAGCGTTGAGCACTGGCGGGAGAGATAAATGAATGGGTATGCCGGTATCAAGTAAGGTATAAAACATGAGAATTTATAAATAGCTTACCGTGATCACCTCGTTTGGGTTCTCGCATTATGACCCGATCCTGACAAAGCGCTCTTCCAAAATCGTTGACTTTGACTTTTACGGGGACGATCTTTTGAGTCACCGTCCCATTGAACTAGGTTTTATTCTTGTCTGATCTCGGCGATATGTCCTTCCTTTCCACGATTATAGCATACCTTGAGCTGTTTGTGGGCGGTTTGGGTGATATGTCCCTCTTTTCGCATTTGTAGCATATAATGGGTGGTCGTTCTCCTCCCTTAGAACCGGTTCTTAACGCCTTTGTCATCTTCACATAGTCGTTGTTAAATCTCCTCTTTTTAAAATCTCCTCTGACTCGCTTCTTCTATTTTCATGGCCATGATTACCACGAGTGGTTACCATTTTGTAAAATCTCATTTCTTTCTCCTTGAGTTATCATTATTACATTGGTTGCTTTATCTACGATACGATCTGGTTGTGGTCCCTCGGTTAGTAGTACTCGTTATCTCGCTCTAATAATTGAGCCACATTTTACAACATCTGAATAAGAGAAAATTTATGAGAAATGAGATCTTTGGCGTATCTTGGGTTTCGAACCTCTAAGAAACATCCGCGTCATCGTTCCTCATTCTCCACCAAATGAGGTCTGAGCACTGGATAACTCTGCAAACTTTGCCTCGTCTTTGAGACCGTCGTGTTGTTTTGTTCAATCGATGAATTCCACTTCCTTCGTATAATGAACACTTCGAGGAAAGTATTTGTCATTAAATAGCTTCTGAAAGCGTCTCCCGAGACATCTTTGAGTGCGAATTTGGATGGAGTGCGCTTCCTGAGACTCCCACCGATGAATGCGCCTTCATGGCGGAACATAAAGGTGGCGAATGGAACCTTCTGTTCTCCGTGCATCCCAAGACATCGAATATCTTGGTAATTTGTTTGACCCGTGTTTTCGCCGTGATCGGATCGGCTTTCCCTTAAATGCTGGTGGTCCCGACTCTTTGAGCTTGCTTGTTTGTGACAACTTGGTAATTCTTATCATTTCCTCACTGTATTTTGAACACGAGTTTCCCTAAATGCGATTTTGTATGAGCTGCGCAAAAACTTCTAAACATCCCTCGTTCATCATACGCTTTCGGTGGTGTTGTTTACGGGAGGAACATTGCCGACTGTTGCACGTTCTCCTCGTTGGTGAGTCTGAGGCGTCTCCACGGTCTCATTTCCATTGTTAATATTCTCGATCGACATTCTCAAAATCTTTGTCATAACACGAGGGTTAATTAAAGAAATCAATATATCACATAACATCCTTATATCTTGACCGACTAAAAAATAAGCTTAGGTAGGACACCTTAGCGAAGGATTTACTTGTCTCTCCCTCTAGTTACATTCTAGATCTCATGGGAAATCATATCCACAAGGTGCGATACCATTGTGGCGCCCCAAAATAGGTATACATTGTAAGACCAGAAATTTTTAAATAAAAAAGGAATTTCCTTTATTTATTATTTTGAAATAGTAAGGGTTGATTTGATTAATGTGGATAGTTAAGGGTTAAATCATGAAATATTTCAAAATAAGCAAGTGGTTATAAAATATTCATTATAAATGTCGGGGAATATTCGTTTGGTTGTGGAATATTAAATGCTTTGTCGGGGAATATTAATGCTGACGGTAGCCTTGACCGTGTGTGAGCCCCATGTGAAGCGATTGGATGAAGAAAATGACAAATATAAGTTGTTTTTAAATAGCAGGCGTAGTTATTCAGATTAATCTTGTTGGAATACCGTTGGTTTAAAACACACTATCTGGCGTTGTTGAGCGGTAGCACGGTATTGCACCAATTATTGATTCTTACGTGAAGAAGGCTTTACTCGATAATGGTTACGATAATTCTTATTCGATATTTTATTGAGTTAATAATTCTTTGCGTTGATATTTTATATTCTTTGTTGTTTGATAATTGTCATTTACGGTATTTTTCATTATCGAAGCAATAATTCATATTATCTGAATAATATTATTAGATAACATTATTGGCAATGTCTAGAAAGTTACATCTAAGGAGAGGTTTGGTCACACTTTAATTGCGGCGATGAAGAAATTCTTATTGGAAAGCCCCTCTTTCACAGAGCTATGCAGGTTGTCGATATTGTGATTCTGTAATATTATTTGTGAATAATTAATTATTGATTTATATGATGAGGAAAATAATGATTTTATGTGGATATAGATGGAGAAAATTTTTAAAATGACAATTGTTGAAAATTAATATTTTATCTTTTTACGATAAAATAATTCGTTTTAAATATATTATTTTAATAATATATTAACGGTGATATTTTTACTTGAATGTGGGATATATGAGTATCTGAGGAGGAAGAGTATTTTGTTGCAATAAATATTTAAAACATGTTAAACATGTCGGTGGACCCCATTTATTGGTGAAATTTGATTATAGCTTTGTAAAATCGCTTGGTTTGTGGATTTGGTCAACGTCTGTTTGGAATTTGGAAAAACTTTCTTCTGCAAAGTTGTGAGAATTGAATTTCCTATAAAAACTCGCGAGAATCGAATTTTTTTGATGAAAGGGCTATTTATTATGAATTATTGAAGTTCTTAAGCTCAAAATAATTGATTTTTTGTAAGTTTTAATTATTTATTTTATGAAAAACGTTTTTTATCATTTCTTTCTAGAAGGTTGGCATGTGGGAAATGTTGGGATCTGATTTCCAAAGAGGCGTAGGAAATTTATTAATAATAATATATTTTATTAAATTTTACTGCTTTGGTTATTCTAGCATTTTTTCTATAAATAGGGTCTTGGGTTAGAATTGAAAATCACACGAAGCTGAAGTTTTTCTCTCTATATTATCGGCGTATTCTTGTGAGTATTTTGAGTATACTTGAGTATTATTAGGCGGTGCTGAAGTCAAGTCATGCTTTATATCAGGTGTTTAATTTAGAAATCTTGATCTTCGAGGTAAGGGATGTTATTTTCTTCTCGAATGATATTATTTCTTGATATCATTATCTTTGAAATATTGATCTGAAGTTTTTATCAAATTTGGAACTTTTTCATATGGGGTTACTATTCATGAGTTCTTATTCACGATTCTTATTCATGAGTTCTTATTCACGATTCTTATTCACGAGTCTTATTAAATTCTTATTAAAGCGTGAAGATGTTTTTGTGGAATTTCTATCTTTTGGTGTAGATTCTTATTCACGTATACGACTTTATTCACGATATCTGATCTTATTCATAGAAAATAAAATTTCTTCTTTTCGTCCAAAACATCTAATACGGATCTAACTACGATTGTATCCATGTTTTGATCATTCTTGAATTTTACACCACTATGATTATTTTTGAGGTATTTTTGGGCGTGGATAAAACCAAATCTGAATCCTTAATCCTTAATCCTTGTCATTTTGTTTCTTTGGATTCGTTTCTTTAAAAAAAAAAAATATTTTCATCATCCTCGGTCTTAAATGATTATATTATGGAATATATTTGCTTTTGTAGTGCAAGATGAATGATTTCTTAAGAATATCTTTGGCACATGTAGTGCAAAGATGAATGATTTGAAGAATATCTTTGGCCGTAGTGCAAAGATGAGCAGTGTTTAAATGAACATGACCCGGTGATGAATATCTTTGGCACGTAGTCTGCGAATGAATATTTGATTCGGATGTATATTGATTGATGTTACGGGGATAAAAGATGAGCGATGAACTTTTAAATTCATACATAGAAGATAGTAGTTTGCATTCTCTCTTAACTCTTCTAATGAATTATTATTTCATTTCTGAATATTGATTTAAAATTTGTTGTCTATTGTATACATTAGATTTTTCCTGTTGAAGACTAACGATAATTTGTTGTATATTATCTTAGTCGTAATATTCTTTCTTGAGCTAGTTGAGCTCACCCTTTTCCTTTTGTTCCATTTTTTTCTCGGGAGGCGAGAATATAAGCGAAATCTGAGTCGGGGTATGGAATGAAGGTTTTAGAAAGGATTGTTTAGTAGTCCTCGCCATTTTTGTAAAATAATGTATCGATAAATGTGATGAGGATTTATTTGAGTATAGATATTATGCAGAAGATAATATTTGTATTCAAACTCACAGTTTCTTGTTGTAATAATAAAGTTGTAGTTGTTTTACGTGCCGTATGTATTGACTTTCGAGAATAGGTGATGTATACTATTTTGTAAATCGCGTATCACCATATTCGAGTTGTCAATCGTGTCATGACTATTGAATTTAACGGTAATTCATGAACTCTAAAAATCAATAAGGCAAATGCTGGAATAAATATTCATTGCACTGAAAAGATATTGAAGTTGGTCGTGTTCATTTAGCTGACAATCTTTTGCTATCTACTATGAAATATATTCTTGAAAATCAGAGGATGATGAAAATATTTTAAAAAAGCGAATCTAGTGAAACAAAATGACAAGGATTAAGGATTAAGGATTGTACTTTGTTTTATCCATGTTCAAAATATCTCAAAAATATTCATAGTGGTGTAAAATTGAGAATGATCAAAACATGGATCTGATCAAAGCTAGTATCGAATAGATATTTTGGACAAAAGAAGAAATTTCATTTTTAGGTGAATAGTCTTGCCGTATCATTGAATAGTCTGGTATCGTGAATAGTAACTCGACACCAAAAGATAGAAAATGCTTGAATGAATAGTACTACCGTGAATAGTGATGAATAGTAACTTTCGTGAATAGTAACTTTCGTGAATAGTAACTCATGAATAAAGTTGATATGAAAAGTTCCAAATTTGATAAAAGTTCCAACCGATATTTGAGATAATGATATTGAAGAAATAATATCATTTGAGAAGAAAATAACATCACACCTCGAAAGATTAGTACTTGCATTTGGAATAGGGTATAGTCTTTGAAGGAACTTACATTGATTTAACAATACTCAAAGTATACTCAAAATACTCACAAGAATAAACGATAATATAGAGAGAAAACTTGAGTTTACGGTGTGATTTTCAATTTAACCTAAGCACACCTATTTATAGGAAATTGCTTAGAACACAAGCAGAAAATTTAATAAATTAATAATATTATTTTGTCAAATTTTTCTCGCCCACTAATTTGGTCCAAGACATCAGCCACCATGTGACAAAATATTAAAAACTTTTTCTTAATTTAAATAATTAAAACTTCCAAAATCAATTATTTCGGAACTACGGAACTTCAATAATTCATAATAAATAGCCCTTTCATCAGAAAATTCGAATCTCGCGAGTTTTTATAGGAAATTTAATTCTCTACAACTTTGCAGAAGAAAATTTTTCCAAATTGAAATAGAAATTGACCAAGAAATCCACAAGCAGGCGATTTTACAAATTTATAATCAAATTTCGATTCGATAAATGGGGTCCATTGAGCATATTTAACATGTTTTAAACATTTATTGCAACAAAAATACTCTTCCTCTCGTATACTCATATATCCACATTACGTTGTAAAAATATCACCATTATTATATTATTAAAATATAATAATATATTTAAATGAATTATTTTATCGAGAAAAAGATAAAATTTCAATTTTCAACAATTGTCACATTAAAATTTTCTCCATCTATATCACATAAAATCAATATTTTCCTCATCATATGAATCAATAATTAATTATTCACAAATAATATTCTGAGAATCATGATATTGTGATGAGGTGGGTTCAGGAAGAGGGGCTTTCCAATAAGAATTCTCTCTTCTTGGTGTATGATTAGGTGACCAAACCTCTCCTTAGGCAGAACTTTCTAGACATTGCCAATAATGTTATCTAATAATATTATTGAGATAATATGAATTATTGCCGATAATGAAAAATATTGTGTAATGTGATTATTGAAACAATGATGATATAAAATATCAACGCGTGACAATTATTAACTTCGATAAAATCTTGAGCAGTAATTCACGTAACCATTATTGAGTAGTGCCTTCTTACGTAAGAATCAATAATTGGTGCAATCTGGGTAATCTTCTTGTTTTTAACCATAGAGTATTTTAACGGTATTAACTTGATAATAACTACATACCGTTATTTTAAACCACTTATATTTGTCGTTTTCTTCATCGATCGCTTTTTAGTTATGGGGCCCACACATGGGCTGCGCCGTCGATGCGAATATTCCCAGAAGCGATCTGAATATTCCACGACCAAACGAATATTTTATAACCACTTGCTTATTTTGAAGTATTTGCGTATTTTACCCTAACTATCCACATTAATCAAATCAACCCTTACTATTTTAAAATAATAAATAGAAAAATTAAATTTCATTAATAATAAGTTGGGGTCTTACAGATTAAATATGTGTTGATTAAAAATAAAATGATTTGTGGTAATATTTATTGATCCTTGATGTATATAAAAGTACATTATGAGGCGTTTGTGGTAAGTTTGATTATTTTATGGAGGGCCCATATGTCATCATCTAAGAGTCCGCCGTCGATAGTAATTACCTTTGTGAATAGTAATTACCTTTGTGAATAGTAATTACCTTCGTCGATAGTATTTACCTTCGTCGATAGTAATTACCTTCTTGATAGTAATTACCTTCGTCGATAGTAATTACCTCTTCATGCAAATAGTAGTTGTCCCTTGATATTACCAAGAGTTAAGCGCTTTCTTGATTGTTCGAGGGTTAACTACCCTTCATGAAATAGTAGTTGTCTCTTGATATTACCGTGAGTCATTTTGACCCGCCGTTAAGACCAAAGCCACCCTCGGTTTTCTATAAATGAAAGCTCATTCCTTCATTATTTCTTACGAATTCCTTTGAAACTACAGAGAGAGAAACTATAGAGAGAAAGAAAAAGTATTTTCTTACTTGACTTTTCAATATTAATTTCTTACAGGTAGGGAATATTATTTGTTGTACTTCGTAAGGGTGTTATTTTTTTTATTCATGAGAGAACTTACATTCTTCCATTCTTTATTATTACATTGGAATAACTTTGTAAAAGTGGCATACCTATACATGATTTTGTATATGCGGAATACCTATACTTGGTGAAATCCTTATATTATTCCATTCTTATTTATTACATTGGAATAACTTTGTATATCTGGAATCCTATACTTGGTGACATTCTTCTATTATTTTATTATTAGTTGGAATATCACATGCGTGTGTGTGTTTTACAGGACTGGTTAAAATCTTTATTATTACATCTTTATTATTTATTGGAATATCACATGCGTGTGTTTTACACGGACACAGTTGAATTTTATTATTACGTATTTATTATTACATTTGGAATAACTTTACATCACAAATCTGCGTGCGTGGTGATTTCTTTTGTTATTTCATTATTTATTATACTCGGTTGGTTAAAATTTTGACTTACATACTCCATGAATTTAGTGGAATATCCTTGATATTTGCGCTTCATCCGATATTTTTAATAAAAATATTTTTACGAGTATTCTTGAATTTTACTCTCTAAGCGATATCGTGTTGACAATTTGGGACGTTATTAGTTCTGAATAAATTAATTAAAGTGAACTTGTTTTATTGAATTATTATGTCATTGTCATCATCCTCATGTTATATTATGTTATCTTTGGCTTACGTGCATAGATGAACTTAGTATGATTATGACCGAGGATCATTCGGTATAATCATGGCTTGATATAAATGATGTGACAAAAAAGTCCTCGATTGGCTTGTAATCTGATGATGGATAGTGTTTGGTATGATTATGACCGAGGGGTGATTCGGTATAGTCGTGACCATTGATAATTTGATGAAAATCCTTGGCCAGTAGTGGTACGGGGATGATTAGATATTATCGTTTATTCATTAAAGCGAGTCTTAGTGATAAAAATTGATGAAAACCTTTTAAAACCTAAAAGATAGTAGACTTTATTTTCTCTTGACTCTTTTAATGGATTGCATATTCATTATGATTAAAGCTGGTTGTCTATTGTATTTTATCGGTTTAATATTGTTGAAGACTATTGATAATTTATTACGCATTATCTTAGTTATAATATTTCTTCTTTGGGCTAGTTGAGCTCACCCTTTCTTTCCTTTGTTCTCTTGAGGAAATGAGAATATAATTTGGGACGAGTCGGGGAAAAGAGTGATGGTCCAGAAGATAGCATTAGTAGTCCTCACTATTACGTTAAATAGTGTGACAATAAATGTAATGAGGACTCCTTGAGTATGGATATTGTCTAAATGACAATATTCTATTAGAACTCTCGGTTTATGTATTGTCGTATGTTACCTGACGGATGTATAATTAAGTTTGTATTTGAATTTATGTACCGTGTAAGTGGCGACCCAAGATGGGTGGCGTATACCTAATTTTGAGGCGTCTGATATATATATATATATATATATATATACACTTTGAGAGAATCAAAATGCGTACCCCTTTATTTAACATACCTTTGCTCACCACCTTTAGCGTGACGGTTTGGTGGTTGTGTATATCGAAGAAGCGTCGTCTTAGCTTTTAGCGGCGCATCGAGCAAGTCGTCATAACATATGAACCATTTATTTGTTACTATAGCGTGGACAAAAGCAAATCGCCTTGATCGTGTTGTTAGAGGTGACTAATGAGTAGGGTATGTAAAATAAAAGGATATACACCAAAAAGAAGCGTATACATATATATATATATATATCTGGCTCTCTCTCCGTGATGGAGGGAGCGAGAACAAAACTATAGCGACGATTTTTCCATCATTTATAACATAAAAATCGACTTTACATCTTTATAGCGATGGAAAAAGCCGACTTTTCATGCTATAGTGGCGGAAAAAATAAATCGTTATAATGGGGGTTCGTTCTTAGTTCTTTGCTTCGATTATTCTGACGAGTTAAAAGTGAAGCATCCGGTATAAGCGATAAAGATATTCAAATCAATCTGGATAAAAATTTGCACTTTGGCTAAAGGACAAAGTAAGTTCAATTCACAAGCACGTAGTATATATATATATACTCCATATTAACTATGACTTCATTTAATAAGATGGAGTTTTTGTAGGCTTTATTTGAGGAATCAACGATTTCGCTTTAATGTACAAGTCTAGCTATGGGACGGACGACGGGGACCAAGTCGGTATGATGGTTACAAAATAAATGGTTGTGAATTTCACTGAAAAGGCATGAAAAAAACAGCGAATTACGGGTATGTGTCGAGGAGATTATTCTGATGAGCTTGGTCGTGTGCTTTTATGGGGAGTTGGAGGAAATCGTAGAGTTTTTCGTCTGAGAGACGCGTCTGGGGTCATATTCACTTGTTCAAGTGTCGTTGGTTTGATTCGAGAAAAAGGGATGCGTGTTGACGGACATGGAATCGTCGATATTGACCTCCGTAGAGTGCTGCGTACTCCGATGAAGCCGTTTGTTTTACCAACTCGAAGCGATACAAGTATACTACTGCTCCTAGTCTGTTAGGAAAGGGATAGGCCTTTCTGATTGGCAAGTTGCAATTCATACTCCGTGGCGTGAGTGTCGTGTAGAATTAGTTGATGGGGAGATTTACGAGAAGCGGATGCTTCGTAGTCGAACTATAATAAATGTGGAGGGCGATAATGAAGTAATCGATTAGATAGTGGAGATGAACCACATGAATTAGATCTGAGTCGATACTTGTGTGAGATGACATTGATCTGAGTCGATCAATCTTATTCACGTATCTGGCCTTATTCACGTATCGGCACTTTATTCACGATATCTGATACTTATTCATAGAAAAATAAAATTTCTTCTTTTCGTCAAAACATCTATGCGGATACTAACTACGATTGTATCCATGTTTTGATCATTCTTGAATTTTACACCACTATGATTATTTTTGAGGTATTTTTGGGCGTGGATAAAACCAAATACTGAATCCTTAATCCTTAATCCTTGTCATTTTGTTTCCTTTGGATTCGTTTCTTTAAAAAAAAATATTTTCATCATCCTCGGTCTTAAATGATTATATTATGGAATATCTTTGGCTTTGTAGTGCAAAGATGAATGATTTCTTAAGAATATCTTTGGCTGTAGTGCAAAGATGAATGATTTCTGAAGAATATCTTTGGCCGTAGTGCAAAGATGAGCAGTGTTTAAATGAACATGACCGGTGATGAATATCTTTGGCACTGTAGTGCAAAGATGAATATTTGATTCGGATGTATATTGATTGATGTTACAAGGATAAAAGATGGCGATGAACTTTTAAATTCATACATAGAAGATAGTAGTTTGCATTCTCTACTTAACTCTTTTAATGAATTATTATTTTCCATTGCGAATATTGATTTAAAATTTGTTGTCTATTGTATTCTATTAGATTTTTCCTGTTGAAGACTAACGATAATTTGTTGTATATTATCTTAGTCGTAATATTCTTTCTTGAGCTAGTTGAGCTCACCCCTTTTCCTTTTTGTTCCATTTTTCTCTCGGGAGGCGAGAATATAAGCGAGTGCAGTCGGGGTATGGAATGAAGGTTTAGAAAAGGATTGTTTAGTAGTCCTCACCATTTTTTGTAAAATAATGTATCGATAAATGTGATGAGGATTTATTTGAGTATAGATATTGTCAGAAGATAATATTTGTATTCAAACTCCGATTTCTTGTTGTAATAATAAAGTTGTAGTTGTTTACGTGCCGTGTATTGATAACTTTCGGAATAGGTGATGTATACCTATTTTGGGGGCGTCATGATTGGTATCGAGCTTAGGGATATGATCTCTGGCGGAGATCGGGGAATAGAACTAGGAGGAGAAGCGAATAAATCCTTACGCTAGTATGTCCTACTAAGCTTATTTGTTAGTTGGTCGGTATATAGGGATATTATGTGATATATTGATTTCCTTAATTAACCCTTGTCTTATGGCATGTATTTGAGAATGTCATTTGAGAATATTAATGATGGAAATGAGGCCCAGTGGAGATGCTGTACTCACCAGCGAGGAGAGCGTGCAGCAAGTGGCAATGTTCCTCCTGTGAACAACACCATTGAAGCGAGATGATGAGCGAGGGGATGTTTAGAAGTTTTTGCGAGTTCATGCAAAAATCGAGACGAGGAAACTTCGTGTTCAAAATCTGAGGAGAAATGATAGCGATTCACGGGTTATCACACAATGACAGTTCAAAAAGTTGGGACCACGAATTTAAGGAAAACCGGATCCGATCATGGCGAAACATGGGTCAAACAAATTACCAAGATATTCGATGTCTTGGGATGCGGAGGAACGAAGGTTCCATTCGCCACCTTTATGTTAAAGTGGCGGCGGATTCTTTGGTGGGAATGCGTGAAGCGTACCCATCGGTACTTTTCGGCATGTCTTGGGAGGCGTTTGAAGCTATTTAATGACAAATACTTTCACGAAAGTGTTACGTCGTATGAAGGAAGTGGAATTCATCAGTTGGAACAAAACAACATGGCGGTGTCTCGATCGAGGCAAAGTTTGCGAGTTATCGGTTTGCACCTCATTTGGTGGAGAATGAGGAGCGTATAGCGGATGTTTCTTAGAGGTTTGAAACCGGCATACGTCGATATCTCATTTCTCATAAATTTTCTCTTTATTCAGATGTTGTAAGCAGGGGCTCAATTATTAGGCGAGATACGAGTACGGTCGTTGAGGACCCTGACCGAGGATCGTATCGGAGATAGCGATCAGCGAGAATAATGATAACTGCGGAGAAAAGCGAGACCAGACGAAATGGTAACCACTCTGGTGGTAATCATGGCCGTGAAAATAGAAAAGCGAGTCGAGGAGGAGATTTTAAAAAGGAGATTTAACAACGACCGTATGAAGATAGCGGTCTTGCGTGGCGGTTCTAAGGGAGGAGAAGCGACCACCGGTCGTATCTCTTACAAATCACGAAAAAGAGGACATATCAGTCAAAGCGCCCTGACAGTTCAAGGTATGCTATAATTGTGGAAAGGAAGGACATATCGCTCGAGATTATGCGATGGCGAAACCTAGTTCGGTGAGGACGGTGACTCGGTATCCGAGAAAAGTCAAAGTCAGCGATTAGGGAAGGCGTTTGTTGTATTTGGTCATAATCGAGGAACAAGCGAGGTGATCACGGGTAAGCTATTTATAAATTCTTGCGAAGTTTATACCTTACTGCAATCTGGGTCTACCCATTCATTTATCTCTCACTGCATGTGTGCTCAGCGTTTAAACTTGACTCAGGAGAAATTAGACTTTGACCTATCTGTGGAAACTCAGTTAGGAGAAACTTTCATCACATCCCTTTGTTTATAAATCTTGTTTGATTCAAGTTGGCACCATTACCTTACATTAACCTTATCTCTTTAAAGATACTTGCTTTTGATGTGATTTTAGGGATTGATTGGTTAGCTACTCATCATACCAAAATTGATTATTTTCGTAAGGTTATTAGTTTTCATATTCTAACCAACTTTGTTATGCGAATTCAACAACTAAACCATTAAAATCAATCAACTTTGTCATATCTAATCATAAAAGCTATTCGTTTATTGAAAAGCGGATGTCAAGCTTTCTTAGCCCATGTTATGGATTTGAATAAAGACCGTCAAATTTGAATAATATTCTGTTGTTATTGACTTTCTGGCGTATTTCAGAAGAACTTCCGGTCTACCCCCGAGCGTGAAGTTGAATTCTTTATTGATCTTGAACTGTATAAAGCCCATTTCTAAAACCCCATATCGAATGGCTCTATTGAACCCGAGGAGTTAAAGGTCCAACTACGAGAATTGTTGGACATTGGTTTCATTAAATCTAGTACATCTCCTTGAGGGTGCTCTGTTTTATTTGTAAAGAAGAAAGGCGGGAGTATGCGACTTTGTATTGATTATCGGAATTGAACCATGTCACCATCGAGAATAGGTATCCTCTACCTCGTATTGATGACTTGTTTGACCGATTGCTGAGGGCACTGATTCTTTTCAAAAATCGATCTTAGATTTGGATATCATCAATTTGAAGATTAGAGGCGAGGATATTCAAAAGGCGCCTGAGAACTTCGGTATGGGCATTATGAATTCTTAGTCGTGTCTTACGGATTTGACTAATGCTCTCTGCGACTTTCATGGATATGATGAGCCAAGTATTTAAGGAATATTTGGATCGGGTTTGTTGTTGTCTTTATTGATGACATCCTCATATATTCCAAAATTCGTGAAGATCATGAGCACCATTTGAAATTTGGTACTCGAAGGCCCGTGAAAACAAACTATATGCCAAATTGAAGAAATCGAGTTTTGGCTTGAGGAAGTAGCATTTCTTGGAGCACGTGGTGTCGAAACATGGAGTATCTGTTGATCCGTGAAGATTGAAGCAATACAAAGTTGGGGAACAGCCAGAAGTCGGTGGTGAAATCACGTAGCTTTTTGGGCTTATTTGGTTATTATCGGAGATTCGTGGAAGGTTTTCTCGAATCGCTACTCCATTAACTTCGGCTAACTTTCGGAAGGATCGAAATTAGATTTGGAGGCGAAGAATGCGAGAAGAGTTTCAAGAGCTTAAGAGGAGACTTATTTGGACTTTTTCTAACAATACCATCTGGTTCGGATGGATTTGTTATCTGATGATGCTTGAGCGAAAGGGTTAGGATGTGTTCTCATACAGCGTGGGAAAGTCATAGCCTATGCCTCGCGACAACTAAAAGAGTATGAGAGGAATTATCCTACTTTCATGATCTAGAGTTAGCGTGATCGTTTCCTGTTAAAGATATGGAGCACTTATCTATATGGGGAGAAAGTGGAGATATATTCGGACCATAAAAGCCTTAAATATTTCTTCACTAAAAAAAGAACTCAACATGCGGCGTGACGTTGGCTCGAGCTATTGAAAGACTCGACCACACTATTGATACCATCACGGAAAAGCGAGCGTGGTGGCGACGCGTTGAGTAGAAGATCATATGCGGGAGCGAGTGCGATGATGTCAAGTATCGCGTAGAGCCGACTTTAATAGAGAAAAGTTAAGGTTGCTCGAGAAAGCAGGCGGGGAATCGTCGTATGAAGAAGAAAGTACAAGAAGGAGCTATTAGGGGCGAGAATTGATGAAGAAGGAATACTTGAGTCCTCTGAGACTTTGTGTTCTAACGACTACGATTTGAGTCTGAAGATTATGATGGAGGCACACAATACACCATTTGCGATCCATCTGGAAGTACTAAAATGTATCGTGATCTTGACATACATTTTGGTGGAACAATATGAGAGAGAGATTGCAAAGTTTATCTCGATGTGTTTAACTTGTCGGCGTGTAAAAGGCGGAGCACATCTTGTACCTAAGGGTCGTTGCAACCACTTGAGATTTCGAAATGGAAGTGGGAACACATTACCATGGATTTCGATTACGGGTCTTCCTACGGTTTCTCAAGGCATCAATCTTTATTTGGGTTATTGTTGATAGATTAACCAAGTCTGCTCATTTCTTGCCGTCACGGAGACTTATTCCTTGAGCGTCTTCTTTAGTATATGCGTGAATGAGATTGTGAGGTTGCATGGCATGCACTGTATCCATAGTTTGGATCGTGACCCAAGATTCACTTCAAGATTTTGGGTTAGTTTGCAAAAAGCTATGAGCGCAGTTTGCGATTTAGTTGGCATATCATCCTCAAGCAGACGGACAATCGAGAAAAGGACTATTCAAACTCTTGAAGATCTATTAAGACTACGTGTCCTGAGACTTGAGGCGGTTGGGATAAGTATTTACCATTGGTGGAATTCTCCTACAACAATGATTATCGAGCAAGTATAGGTGTGGCTCCATTGAAGCATTATATGGGCCGAAAATGTCGATTTCTCGATATGTTGGGATGAGGTGGGTGAAGCAACATTGTTGGGACAGAGTTAAGTACGATATGACTAGAAAAGATCAAATGATTGACAAGCGTATACAAAGCGGCACAAGATTGACAAAAGAGTTATGCGGATCTTCATCGAAGGGCGTGGAATTTAGTGTAGGGGATAATGTGTATTGTTGCGAGTTGCTCCGTGGAAGGGAGTTCAAGATTTAGGGAAGAGGAAAGCTCGATCCACGATTTATTGGTCCATTTCAAATTCTTGGCCAAGAAGTAGGAAATGTAGCCTATAGACTTGCGTTACCTCCAGTATGTCTCGTGTTCATAATGTGTTTCACAAATCATGCTTCGTAAATATGTGAAAGACCCGAACCACGTTATAAATTAGAAGCAGGACGAGATAGTAGAAGACTTAGCGTATGAGGAGGTACTGTCAAGATTTTGGATAGGAAGGAGCATGTCCTACAGCATGAAAGGTCATACCACAAGTTAAAGTTTTGTGGAGGAATCATCTTTATAGAGAAATGACACAGGGAATTGGAAGCGGAAATAAAAGCGAGGTATCCTCACCTTTTGAAACACCGAATGCGTCACGTCGATTTCGAGGACGAAATTTCATAAGGAGGGAGGTTGTAAGACCCCAACTTATTATTAATGAAATTTAATTTTATCTATTTATTATTTTAAAATAGTAAGAGTTGATTTGATTAATGTGGATAGTAAAGGGTAAAATCATAAATATTTCAAAATAATGAGTGGTTATAAATATATTACGTTTGGTCGTGGAATATTAAATCTGTCATTGGGAATATTAAATGCGACGTAGCGCAACCATGTGGGCCCATATGAAAGCGATTGGATGAAGAAAGCGACAAATATAAGTGGTTTAAAAATACTTGGCGTAGTTATTACAATTAATCTTTGTTAAAATACTCGATGGTTAAAACACACGTAGCACGGCGGTATTGCACCAATTATTGATTCTTACGTGAAGGCACTACTCGATAATGGTTCTGATAATTCTTATTCGATATTTTATTGAGTTAATAATTGCTGCGTTGATATTTTATATTCTTTGTTGTTTTTGATAATTGTCATTATCACGGTATTTTCATTATCAAAGCAATAATTCATATTATCTGAATAATATTATTAGATAACATTATTGGCAATGTCTAGAAAGTTACATGTCAGGAGAGGTTTGGTCACCTAATTGCTTGGCGCATGAAGAAGAAATTCTTATTGGAAAGCCCCTCTTCTCACAGGGCTATGCACGGTTGTCGATATTGTGATTACTGTAATATTATTTGTGAATAATTAATTATTGATTCATGTGATGAGGAAAATATTGATTTTATGTGGATATAGATGGAGAAAAATTTTAATGTTACAATTGTTGAAAATTAAAATTTTATCTTTTTATGATAAAATAATTCATTTAAATATATTATTATATTTTAATAATATAATAATGGTGATATTTTTACAACGAATGTGGGATATATGAGTATCTGAGGAGGAAGAGTATTTTTTGTTTCAATAAATGTTTAAAACATGTTAAACATGTCGGTGGATCCCATTTATTGGTGAAATTTGATTATAGCACTGTATAAAAAATGCCCGTTGGTGGATTCGGTCAATTTTGTTTGGAATTTGGAAAAACTTTCTTCTGTAAAGTTGTAGAGAATTGAATTTCCTATAAAAACTCATGAGATTCGAATTTTCTGATGAAAGGGCTATTTATTATGAATTATTGAAGTTAGTAGTTACGAAATAATTGATTTTGGAAGTTTTAATTATTTAAATTATGAAAAACGTTTTTAATGTTTTGTCACATGGTGGCTGATTTCTTGGACCAAATTAGTGGGCGTAGGAAATTTGAAAAAAATAATATTATTAATTTATTAAATTTTACTAACTTTTTGGCGTTTAGCAATTTCCTATAAATAGGGTCTTGGGTTAGAATTGAAAATCACACGAAACTAAAGTTTCTCTCTCTATATTATCGGCGTATTCTTGTGAGTATTTTGAGTATACTTTGAGTATTGTTAGGCATTGCAAGTTCCCTTGACCTGATACGGTATTCAATTTAGAAATCTTAATCTTTCGAGGTAAGGGATGTTATTTTCTTACCGAATGATATTATTTTTTCAATATCATTATCTTTGAAATATTGGTTGGAACTTTTTATCAAATTTGGAACTTTTTCGTATAAGGGGTTACTATTCATGAGTTCTTATTCACGTATTCTTATTCATGAGTTCTTATTCACGATTCTTATTCACGAGTACTTATTAAGCGTGAAAGCGTGAAGATGTTTTTTTGTGGAATTTCTATCTTTTGGTGTCGAGAGTTTCTTATTCACGTATCTACTAATTTATTCACGTATCTGACTTTATTCACCAAAAAATTAAATTTCTTCTTTTTGTCCAAAATATTTATTACGGATACTAGCTTTGATTGTATCCATGTTTTGATCATTCTTGAATTTTACACCCTATATGAATATTTTTGAGATATTTTTGAACATGGATAAAACAAAATCTGAATCCTTAATCCTTAATCCTTGTCATTTTGTTTCACTAGATTCGTTTCTTTTAAAAATATTTTTCATCATCCTCGGTCTTAAATGATGATATTATTGAATATCTTTGGCTTTGTAGTGCGAAGATGAATGATTCTGAACATAAAGGTGGCGAATGGAACCTTACATTTCCTCCGTGCATCCCAAGACATCGAATATCTTGGTAATTTGTTTGACCCATATTTCGCCGTGATGGGATCTGGCTTTCCCTTAAATTGCAGTGGTCCCGACTCTTTGAAGCTTTGCGATTTGTGACGTGTAATTATTTATCATTTCCTCTGTAGATTTTGAACACGAGTTTCCTAAATGCGATTTTGCATGAGCTACAAAAAACTTCTAAACATCCCTCGTTCATCATCTTTCGGTGGTGTTGTTTGGGGGAGGAACATTGCCCGACTGTTGTTGCGTTCTCCTCGTTGGTGAATACAAGCGTCTCCACGATCTCATTTTATTGTTAATATTCTCGATTCGACATTCTCAAATCATTGTCATAACACAAGGGTTAATTAAGGAAATCAATATATCACATAACATCCTTATATCTTGACCAACTAAAAAAAAAAGCTTAGGTAGGACACACTAGCTTGAAGGATTTACTTGTCTCTCCCTCTAGATTTATTCTAGATCTCATGAAATCATATCCCAGAGGTACGATACCAGTTGTAGCGCCCCCAAAATAGGTATACATTGTAAGACCAAGAAAATTTTTAAATAAAAGGAATTTCCTTTATTTATTATTTTGAAATAGTAAGGGTTGATTTGATTAATGTGGATAGTTAAGGGTTAAATCATGAAATATTTCAAAATAAGCAGTGGTTATAAAATATTCATTATAAATTAGGGAATATTAGTTTGGTCGTGGAATATTAAATCTTTGTCGGGGAATATTAAATTTACAGACCTTGACCGATATGTATGGGCCCATGAAAGCGATTGGATGAAGAAAATGACAAATATAAGTTGTTTTTTTAAATAACTTGGCGTAGTTATTCACAATTAATCTTGTTGGAATACCCGGTGGTTAAAACACACTGTCTGGCGTTGTTGAGCGGTAGCACGGTATTGCACCAATTATTGATTCTTACGTGAAGGCACTACCCGATAATGGTTACGATAATTCTTTTATTAGATTATTTTATTGAGTTAATAATTCTTTGCGTTGATATTTTATATTCTTTGTTGTTTGATAATTGTCATTCTACGATTATTTTTCATTATCGAAGCAATAATTCATATTATCTGAATAATATTATTAGATAACATTATTGGCAATGTCTAGAAAGTTACATCTAAGGAGAGGTTTGGTCACTAATTGCTTGGCATGATGAAGAGAAATTCTTATTGGAAGCCCCTCTCTCTGAGGAAGCGTACAGTTGTCGATATTGTGATTACGTAATATTATTTGTGAATAATTAATTATTGATTTATATGATGAGGAAAATAATGATTTTATGTGGATATAGATGGAGAAAATTTTTAAAATGACAATTGTTGAAAATTAATATTTTATCTTTTACGATAAAATAATTCGTTTAAATATATTATTTTAATAATATATTAACGGTGATATATTTTTACAACGAATGTGGGATATATGAGTATCTGAGGAGAAAGAGTATTTTTGTTGCAATAAATATTTAAAACATGTTAAACATGTCGGTGGACCCCATTTATTGGTGAAATTTGATTATAGCTTTGTAAAATCGCTTGGTTTGTGGATTTGGTCAACTTACATTTGGAATTTGGAAAAACTTTCTTCTGCAAAGTTGTAGAGAATTGAATTTCCTATAAAAATTCGTGAGATTCGAATTTTCTGATGAAAGGGCTATTTATTATGAATTATTGAAGTTCTTAAGCTCCGAAATAATTGATTTTTGTAAGTTTTAATTATTTATTTTATGAAAAACGTTTTTTATCATTTCTTTCTAGAAGGTTGGCATGTGGGAAATGTTGGGATCTGATTTCCAAAGAGGCGTAGGAAATTTATTAATAATAATATATTTTATTAAATTTTACGCTTTTGGTGTTCTAGCGTTTTCTATAAATAGGGTCTTGGGTTAGAATTGAAAATCACACGAAGCTGAAGTTTTCTCTCTCTATATTATCGAAGCGTATTCTTGTGAGTATTTTGAGTATACTTTGAGTATTGCTATCTGGTTTGAAGTCAAGTCATAGCCTTTATGTCAGGTGTTTCAAATTTAAATCTTGATCTTTCGAGGTAAGGGATGTTATTTTCTTCTCGAATGATATTATTTCTTGATATCATTATCTTTGAAATATTGATCTGAAGTTTTTATCAAATTTGGAACTTTTTCATGTCGGGGTTACTATTCATGAGTTCTTATTCATGATTCTTATTCACGAGTTCTTATTAAATGAGTTCTTATTCACGAGTTCTTATTCACGAGTACTATTAAATGAAAGCGTGAAGATGTTTTTGTGGAATTTCTATCTTTTGGTGTCGGAGATTCTTATTCACGTATATACGGCCTATTATTCACGTATCTGATCTTATTCATAGAAAATAAAATTTCTTCTTTTCGTCCAAAATATCTATTACGGATACTAACTTTGATTGTATCCATGTTTTGATCATTCTTGAATTTTACACCACTTATGATTATTTTTGAGGTATTTTTTGGGCGTGGATAAAACCAAATCTGAATCCTTAATCCTTAATCCTTGTCATTTTGTTTCCTTTGGATTCGTTTCTTTAAAAATATTTTCATCATCCTCGGTCTTAAATGATGATATTATTAAATATCTTTGGCACTGTAGTGCAAGATGAATGATTCTGAAGAATATCTTTGGTAGTAGTGCAAAGATGAGCAGTGTTTAGATGAACATGACCAGGTGATGAATATCTTTGGCTGTAGTGCAAAGATGAATATTTGATTCAGGATGTATATTGATTGATGTTACGGGGATAAAAGATGAGCGATGAACTTTTAAATTCATACATAGAAGATAGTAGTTTGCATTTCTCTTAACTCTTCTAATGAATTATTATTTCGGCTGCGAATATTGATTTAAAATTTGTTGTCTATTGTATTACTATTAGATTTTTCCTGTTGAAGACTAACGATAATTTGTTGTATATTATCTTAGTCGTAATATTCTTCTTGAGCTAGTTGAGCTCACCCTTTTCCTTTTGTTCCATTTTTTCTTCTCGGGAGGCGAGAATATAGCGATGCGAGTGGGGGTTTGGAATGAAGGTTCTAGAGAGAGTTGTTTAGTAGTCCTCACCATTTTTGTAAAATAATGTATCAATAAATGTGATGAGGATTTATTTGAGTATAGATATTGTCTAGAAGATAATATTTGTATTCAAACTCACGATTTCTTGTTGTAATAATAAAAGTTGTAGTTGTTTACGTACTATGTATTTCTGACTCGGAATGGGTGATGTATACCTATTTTGGGGCGTCACATAATCTTTCAACAATTATTAATCATTTATAACTTGTCGTCTCAATTAATAATTTAATACTATAACATATTATCGGATGATCTTGTGTGATAATTGAATCGATAATATAAGAGATATGATGCGGCAATTCTTGTAGTAATAATTGAGCATAGGTGAGTGACTTCTCACGTAAGCATCGATAATCGATATCGTGTCTTCTTATCTGACTCTGGCGTATTCTTGTACTTTTACTACTAGGGTAGTTCAGCGGTTTTGACGGTAAAACCTCTGCTTAGTTTTTTTTATAGAAATATAATTTTGTCATTTTCTAACTACGACAATACTTGGTTGTGGGGTCCACTGATGATTGTTGTAAATGCGAATATTCCCAAACAAAAAGAATATTCCCAGAAACCAAACGAATATTTTATAACAACTAACTTCTTTACTTTACAAAATTTATAAATATTACCCCTGACTATAACATTATATCAAATTTATTCCATAATATTCAAAAACAATATTTATAAAAAAATTCATCTTTATTTATAAAAGCTGAGGGTCTTCTGACCTCCCTTCTTATGAAATTTAAGCCCTCGAAATTAGAGTGCGATACTGATATGATAAAGAGGTGAGGATACCTTGAATACCTTTATCGTTAAAAATATTAAATTCATCTTCATGATCCGGCGAAGATATTCATTAACAATTCATCTTTGCACTTCGGGCCAAAGATATACTGCTTGTAAAACCAATAATGATGAGGCGACTTAATAGTATCACGACCACGAATTATCCATGCACTTCTTGGCGAGGATATTCGTGTTTTTCAATCTGATCATGATTATCTTAGAATAATCCTTGGTCGTAATCATACCAAGTCTATCAATGCACTTCTGACGAATATGACTTTTACCGTATCCATGAATTAATATTTCATTCTTTGAGACTCATTCGATAATTAATCCATATCATCGAATCATCCACTTGCTACGGGCGAAGATATTCATTAGTATCACGACCACGAATTATCCATTACCTACTGACGAAGATAATCGTGTATTCATTAATATATCGCGACCACAAATTATCGTACTACTGACGAAGATAATCGTGTTTTCAATTACGGTTATGATTATCTTAGAACAATCCACGGTCATAATCATACCAAGTCCATCTATTCACGTAAGCGTGCAGATGACTTTCGACCTGATATAAGCGTGAGGATAATGATATAAAGAATCGATCGAATGAGATAAAGGATAAATATTAAACATTTATAATATAATTTATCCGAGGATTCAAGAATATCCTCATGTTATCAATCTTAATAATCTCATAATCTAATATCATTAATATTATAACAATATTTTAATCACTTCTTAAATTTATAAACAATTTATCTCGATTATTTACGTTTTACCATATAATGCATTTAATCATTCAAAAATGCCATACTCATAAGATATCATCACCAATTATCAAATCCTCATCAAAAAATATGCATATACTACATATAGGATTCTACAGCCATAAAATCCTATTTTCAACTTTGTTACTTCACATAACATATTTAACTCATATGTTCAGTAACTAAACTATTTTCATGAAAAATACCAAATCGGTCCCAAAAATATTTCTTTTCGAGGGATTTAGCATAATATAGTCCCATGATGAAAATATATTTTTCTCGGAATTTTTAAAATTCATTTACTATTTTCAAAAATCAATTTCTAATTAATTCCTTAAGAAATTAGCTACCTCAAGTTTAACTCCAAAAATTCCCAAATCTTGGCAGGACCTTACACATGTTAATGTGAGCCTCGATTTAAATTTCATGGTCATCGGAGTTATAGAACTCCAGTTATAGCATTTTAAATCAAAAAAACTTAAATATTGAAATGGTCATAACTTGTTCATTTTAAGTCGAGAATGAGCTCATTTTTGGACAGGAGGTACTTTATAACATATATTTTCATGTCCCAAAAGGCCAGAATTTTTCACATAAATTTAGTGGCGAAACAGGCCCCTTAAAGTTTACGGGCAATAGCATTTTTTGTAATTTGCGACTTTGGACTCTTTTGCTAAATTCAGTCCACGAAAATCTCTGACACCTTTTCCGGTGATTCCACTTGGATAAGCTACAAAACTCATAGATCTAACTCTAGGACTTGACCACACTCAAAAATTCAAAATATAATAGGAGATATGGTGATTGAATTTCATATTACGTTTTACCAAAATCTAATTTTTCAACCCTTTGTGATTTCTTAGAAACTTTCATGTTTTCACATAATAACCATATAACTCATCATAACACTTACTAATACTTCATATACCCATGATTTTCATTAGTCAATGCTTTTATTATGACTTTCATCATAATCCTCATAAGCAGATCCTTTTAGTTGAAGAAATATTTGAGGTTTAAGAAATGAGTTTTTGTCTTTGGGAATTGATACAAAATTCGATTTCACGCTCTAGGGTAGGCTAGGAAATCTTCAAGAATCGTCAAGAAATTTATTAATGATAGAAATATCATTCAAAGCGCTACTCTTATCAAGACTTGGATAATACGTTACATTGATACCAAGCTGTGACTTACATCCTTTAACTAGATAGCACCTCCTGATGATACCTATCAACTTGTCATCGTCATTCACGGCGTCGCCTCTGAAGAAAGTATGGCTTGGTGCATTCCACTGAGGAAGTCAACAACGAAAGGATAGGGCTCTTTACTTATGGCTTGATATACTTGGTGATTAACTTTAGGGTTTGGTTACTTTGAATTAGTATAACGGGTTGGTTAGGAATATGAAAGCTAACAACCTTACAAAAAGAATAATAAGTAGTTAATCAATCGTTTTCAAAAATTACCTCAAAGGCAAGTATTTTCAAAGAGATAAGATCGTGAAAGTGTTTATTTGAAACAACAAGATTAATAAGCGATTGGAGTAGTGAAGGTTTCTCCCAACGAAGTTTCGATAGATAAATCAAAGTCTAATTTTTAGGGTCAAATTTAAACATTGAACACAACTAGGTAGAATAAATGAGTGGGTAGAACTTGTATTGAATAAAGTATAGACTTCATAATAATTTATAATTAATTTACAAGTAATAACCGTTCGGGTTTTCTCAAACAAAGCTACTCGGCTTAAATTACAGAGTTTGACTTTCTTGTAAGTACATTCCACCCTTAAAGTGCTTCTTCACATTCACGATCTATGATTTGAATCATTATTCTCGATCCATATCGAATTCGGGTTGATTGCTATTATGCTGCGAGGTAATTAGAATTCGATGTTGGGTTCTCCAATTCTTTGTCAAAAGCAAAGTCCATTTCATCTATTTTGGCTTTATTGGATCGGACGTCTTTTTCTACACTATCAACGCGTTGTGCGACTTTTACCCGTACATAAATCTATTCTCCTTCGTTCGATTGTTTCTTCTTTCGGTGATCTTTGATTTTTAAATTCTCGATTCAACTTTAATATCTTACACCTTTGCAAAGCGTGATTTTGTTGAGCATCACATATCGGGTAATTGATTTTGAATTGTTGTGTCCCTTTGTTCCTGACCAGTTTTAGTTCTTCAACTGTTCTTCTAGCTCACGAACACGATTTTGTAATTCTAAGTTTTGATCGTAAATTTCTTACAACGATTCTCCTCGGGTTCTCTTCTTCCTCTTCTTCTTCCTCACTCTCAATTTGCTACTTACGCAACTAGCTCGGGTGCAACAATTAGTTCTTCATTCACTACGTGGATATCTCTAATTTGTTCTCTCGTCGACCTTTGCATTAACACGATTAGTGATTAAAGGTGTCTGCAGTTACATTCACTCCATTGTGAATATTTTTGGTTTGCCGTTTCAAACACTTTGCTTACAACTGAGGGTTATTAATACTACGTGAGCCGATTAAATAACAAATAAACTTAGGTAGGTCATACTAGCGAAGAATTCCCGTCTCTCCCCTCTAGTTCTTATCTCGCATCTTAGCGGGGATCGTATCCTAAGCTACGATACTGTTGTGGCCCCCAAAATTAGGTATCGTCACCCGTCTTGGGTCGCCACTTACGTGGTACATAAATTCAAATACAAATTTAATTATACATCGTCGTGTAACATACGACAATACATAAGCGAGAGTTCTAATAGGAATATTGTCATTTAGGCAATATCCATACTCGAGAGTCCTCATTACATTTATTGTCACACTATTTAATGAGAATAGTGAGGACTACTAATGTAAAACCCCAACTTATTATTAATGAAATTTAATTTTCTCTATTTATTATTTTGAAATAGTAAGAGTTGATTTGATTAATGTGGATAATTAGGGGTAAAATCATGAAATATTTCAAAATAAGCAAGTGGTTATAAAATATTCATTGTTGTGGGAGAATATTAGTTTGGTCGTGGAATATTAAATGCTTATCGGAGAATATTAAATGCAATAGTATGACCGTGTGTGGGCCCCATGCTTGAGCGATTGGATGAAGAAAGCAGCAAATATAAGTGGTTTAAAAATAGCGGCGTAGTTATTCACAGATTATCTTTGTTAAAATACCCGGTGGATTTAAAACACGATGGCATCTGGTATTACACCAATTATTGATTCTTACGTGAAGGCCTTACTCGATAATGGTTACGATAATTCTTATTCGATTATTTTATTGAGTTAATAATTCTTTGCGTTGATATTTTATATTCTTTGTTGTTTGATAATTGTCATTTACGATATTTTTCATTATCGAGCAATAATTCATATTATCTGAATAATATTATTAGATAACATTATTGGCAATGTCTAGAAAGTTACATACAGGGAGGTTTGGTCACTAATTGCGGCTTGATAAGGAGAAATTCTTATTGGAAAGCCCTGCTCACAGGAAGCGCACTGGTTGTCGATATTGTGATTACGTAATATTATTTGTGAATAATTAATTATTGATTCATATGATGAGGAAAATATTGATTTTATGTGGATATAGATGGAGAAAATTTTTAATGTGACAATTGTTGAAAATTGAAATTTTATCTTTTTACGATAAAATAATTCATTTAAATATATTATTATATTTTAATAATATAATAATGGTCATATTTTACAACGAATGTGGGATATATGAGTATCTGAGGAGGAAGAGTATTTTTGTTGCAATAAATGTTTAAAACATGTTAAACATGTTAAATTGGACCCCATTTATTAGTGAAATTTGATTATAGCTTTGTAAAATCATAGTTTGTGGATTTGGTCAATTTCTATTTGGAATTTGGAAAAACTTTCTTACGCAAAGTTGTAGAGAATTGAATTTCCTATAAAAACTCGCAAGAGATTGAATTTTCGATGAAAGGGCTATTTATTATGAATTATTGAAGTTAGAAGCTCAAAATAATTGATTTTTGGAAGTTTAAAATATTTAAAATTAGAAAAACGTTTTTCTTACTTTTTCTAGAAGGTGGCATGTGTTTGATGGCTGAAATCAGATTCTAGGCATGTGAAGGAAATTTATAATATATATTAATATTTTAATAAATTTTACTAACTTTTGGTGTTCTAAGCGTTTTTCTATAAATAAGGTCTTGGGTTAGAATTGAAAATCACACGGAAGCTGAAGTTTTTCTCTCTATATTATCGGCGTATTCTTGTGAGTATTTTGAGTATACTTTGAGTATTGTTAGGCGGTGCTTGAAGTTCCTTGACCTTATATCAGGTATTAAATTTAGAAATCTTAATCTTTCGAGGTAAGGGATGTTATTTTCTTCTCGAATGATATTATTTCTTGATATCATTATCTTTGAAATATTGGTTGGAACTTTTTATCAAATTTGGAACTTTTTCATATGGGAGTTCTTATTCATGAGTTCTTATTCACGATTCTTATTCATGAGTTACTTTTCACGAAGTCTTATTAAATGAAGCGTGAAGATGTTTTTTGTGGAATTTCTATCTTTTGGTGTAGATTCTTATTCACGTATCTGGCCTTTATTCACGATATCTGACCTTTATTCATGAAAAATAAAATTTCTTCTTTTTGTCCAAAATATCTATACGGATATTAGCTTTGATTGTATCCGTGTTTTGATCATTCTTGAATTTTACACCACTATGATTATTTTTATGAGGTATTTTTGGAGATGAAATAAATGAAATACGAATCCTTAATCCTTAATCCTTGTCATTTTGTTTCCTTTGGATTCGTTTCTTTAAAAATATTTTCATCATCTTGATCTTAAATGATGATATTATGGAATATCTTTGGCTTTGTAGTGCGAAGATGAATGAATTCTGAAGAATATCTTTGGCTTGTGGTGCTGAAGATGAGCAGTGTTTAGATGAACATGACCAGTGATGAATATTTTTGGCTGTAGTGCAAAGATGAATATGTGATTCGGATATATATTGATTGATGTTACGGGGATAAAAGATGAGCGATGAACTTTTAAATTCATACATGGAAGATAGTAGTTTGCATTCTCTACTTAACTCTTAATGAATTATTATTTCCATTGCGAATATTGATTTAAAATTTGTTGTCTATTGTATTCTATTAGATTTTTCCTGTTGAAGACTAACGGTAATTTGTTGTATATTATCTTAGTCGTAATATTCTTTCTTGAGCTAGTTGAGCTCACCCTTTTCCTTTTGTTCCATTTTTTCTCGGGAGGCGAGAATATAAGCGATGCAGTGGGGTATGGAATTAAGGTTAGAGAGAGTTGTTTAGTAGTCCTCACCATTTTGTAAAATAATGTATCGATAAATGTGATGAGGATTTCTTTGAGTATAGATATTATCAGAAGATAATATTTGTAATGAAATTCACAATTTTACGGTTGTAATAATAAAGTTGTAGTTTTTTACGTATCGTGTATTGTGACTTCGAGAATGGGTAATGTATACCTATTTTGGGGGCGTCGCGGTTAGTATCGAGCTTAGGGATATGATCTCTGGCGGAGATCGGGGAATAGAACTAGGAGGGAGGCAGAGTAAATCCTTCGCTAGTGTGTCTACTAAGCTTATTTTTTAGTTGAGTCGATATATAAGGATATTATGTGATATATTGATTTCCTTAATTAACCCTTATTTTATGGCGGTATTTGAGAATGTCATTTGAGAATATTAACAATAGAAATGAGAGAGTGGAGAGCGCCTTTCTTACTCACCAGCGAGGAGAAGCGTGCAGACAGTGGCAATGTTCCTCTGTGAACAACACCTTTGGCGAGATGATGAGCGAGGGATGTTTAGAAGCTTTTTGCGATTCATGCAAAATCGAAGACGAGGAGACTCGTGTTCAAAATGAGGAGGAAATGATAGCGATTCACGGGTTGTCACGTGACAGCGATTCAAAGAGTTGGGACCACGAATTTAAGGAAAGCGAGATCCGATCATGGCGGAAACATGGGTCAAACAAATTACGAAGATATTCGATGTCTTGGGATGCACTGAAAAACGAAGGTTCCATTCGCCACCTTTATGTTAAGTGGCGGCGGACCTCTTGGTGGGATGCGTGAAGCGTACCCATCGGTACCCTTTTCGGCGTGTCTTGGGAGACATTTTAGAAATTATTTAATGACAAATACTTTCACGAAAGTGTTCGTCGTATGAAGGAAGTGGAGTTCATCAGATTGGAACAAAACAACATGGCGGTGTCTCGATGCGAAAAAAGTTTGCGAGTTATCGGTTTGCACCTCATTTGGTGGAGAATGAGAGCGTATATATGACGCGGATGTTTTTGAGAGGTTTGAAACCGGTATCGACAATATCTCATTTCTCGTAAATTTTCTCTATTTAGATGTTGTTTATGAGGCTCAATTATTAGGCGAGATACTTGATGCAGTGTTGAGGACCACAACCGATGATCGTACGAGAGATAGCGATCAGTGAAATTATGATAACCGACGGAGAAAAGCGAGACGGACAAAATGGTAACCACTCTGGTGGTAATCATAGCCATGAAAATAGAAAAGCGAGTCGGAGGAGATTTTAAAGAGGAGATTTAATAACGACCATGTGAAGGCAGCAGTCTTGCGTGACAAGCCGGTTTAAGGGAGGAAACGACCACCGGTCGTATCTTTACAAATCACGGAAAAGAGGACATATCGGTCAAGCGCCCCAAGCAGTTCAAGGTATGCTATAATTGTGGAAAGGAAGGACATATCGCTCGAGATTATCTGATGTAGTGAAACCTAGTTCGGTGAGGGACGGTGACTCAAAAATGTCGAAGAAAAGTCAGAAATCAGCGATTAGGGAAGAGCATTTTGTTGTATTTGGTCATAATCGAGGAACAAGCGAGGTGATCACGGGTAAGCTATTTATAAATTCTTGCGAAGTTTATACCTTACTTGATCACGGTCTTTACCCATTCATTTATCTCTCTGCTTGTGCTCAGCGTTTAAACTTGACTCAGGAGAAATTAGACTTTAACCTATCTGTGGAAACTCAGATTAGGAGAAACTTTCATCACATCACTTTGTTTATAAATCTTGTTTGATTCAAGTTGGCACCATTACCTTTTTGTTGACCTTATCTCTTTAAAGATACTTGCTTTTGATGTGATTTTAGGGATTGATTGGTTAACTACTCATCATGCCAAAATTGATTGTTTTTCGTAAGGTTGTTAGTTTTCATATTCTACTTGACTGTTATGCGGATTCAAACAACTAAACCATTAAAATCAATCATTTTCGTCATATCTAATCATAAAGCTATTCGTTTATTGAAAAGCGGATGTCAAGCTTTCTTAGCCCATGTTATGGATTTGAATAAAGACCACGTCAAATTTGAATAATATTCTGTTGTTATTGACTTTCGATGTATTTCTGAAGAACTTCCGATTCTACCCAGAGCGTGAAGTTGAATTCTTTATTGATCTTGAACACGGTACAAAGCCCATTTCTAAAACCCCGTATCGAATGGCTCTATTGAACTTGAGGAGTTAAAGGTCAACTACGAGGAATTGTTGGACATCGGTTTCATTCGTCCCTAGTACATCTCCTTGGGGTGCTCCTGTTTTATTTGTAAAGAAGAAAAGGCGGGAGTATGAGACTGTATTGACTATCGGGGAATTGAACCATGTCACCATCGAGAATAGGTATCCTCTACCTCGTATTGATGACTTGTTTGACCGATTCAAGAGGCCTGATTCTTTTCAAAAATCGATCTTAGATTACGGATATCATCGGTGAAGATTAGGCGAGGATATTCAAAAGGCGCCTTGAACTTCGGTATGGGCATTATGAATTCTTAGTCGTGTCTTTCGGATGACTAATGCTCCTATGACTTTCATGGATATGATGAGCCAAAGTATTTAAGGAATATTTGGATCGGTTTGTTGTTGTCTTTATTGATGACATCCTCATATATTCCAAAAGTCGTGAAGATCATGAGCACCGTTTGAAATTTGGTACTCTAAAGGCTTCGTGAAAACAAACTATTTGCCAAATTGAAGAAAT